>JAUMHI010000033.1:15661335-15709182 GCA_032359435.1 Enteromius unitaeniatus
CAGCTATAAAATATTACTTCTTACCTATAAGGCACTTAATGATTTAGCTCCTGCGTACCTAACTAGTCTTCTAACACAATACAATCCATTACGCTCCCTAAGATCTCAAAACACTGGATGGTTGGTAGTACCAATGAAGTCCACTAAAGGAGGTAGAGCTGGCTCCTAAACTTTGGAACAGCCTTACTGATAACGTTCAGGGTTCAGACACACTCTTTCTGTTTAAATCTAGATTAAAGACATCTTTTTAGCCAAGCATTTGAATAATGCATTTTTCCTGCAGTTATATCTGATCAGATGTTCATTATTAATCTTTCAGCTCTAATTTAACAAATCTTAATTTTCTTAGTTTGTTTTAATTTTAATTTTAATTAGTTATAATTTTAATGTATTCATTCTGTTTCTACCATGGGATTGTCATCTCGTGGTAACTAGGAATTCACAAGCTCCAGTCTGGATCCAGGACACTTAAAAAGAGATGATGCCAACCCCACAGAGGACTTCAGATGATGCCAACCCTGAAACAACACACAGCACTACCGAACTCTGCTACTAAATTATAAATGTTCTTTTAAAAGTTATTTTTCTTTGTCTTTTGTTTTGTTGTCGTTATTGTCTTTCTCTGGACGAGTGACAAGCCCTTATATGGAGCTGGTGAGGGTGTGTATTATGCAAAGTAATAACCTTGTGCACGCGTGCGCTCATTTAGAAGACTCTGTTACATCCACGCCAGGCTCCACCCTCACAACGATCACAGTCACCAGAATACTGATTGCTATCACCTGTCACCACCACCTGATCCAGATCACCACACCTATAAAGCACCACATAAAACCACACTCCACTCTGCACATAGTGTCCAAGCTCATTCTTGAGAAGTGGACTCATAACCTATCTAAACGAATATCGTTACTTACCTGTTGAACTTACCTCTCCTCGTTCGCTCCTCGATGCTCTGTGTTTCTCCAGGTCCCAAGGAATTCCCTCCTCACCTCTCCAGCGTCTGTGGTGTGTGGTTGTGGTCTTCATTGTGTTTCTGTCTCCGTCTCAGTATGATCGTCTCCTCTTCCGCTCCACCTGCAACAAAGATACCAACAAACATCATCCGTATCAGTCTTCCAGTCATATCCAACTCTGATTTACTCACCTGTCATTCTCTCACCTTGATATTATTGATATTATTACACCCCACTTGATATTATGTCACTATTTTTAACTTGCATAGTAACTAGATGTGTACGTAGTATGTGACCACAGTGTACGAACACATTGGTACATAGTATCTACAGCTATAATGTTTGTGTAAATAAACACATGTAACAATGTGTTTCTGGTCATTAGAGTTCTATACATATATAAAGCATAAAATACAGTACATAGTACATGGGAAGCTCTCTGAAAGCTGACGGATGTCAGAATATTGTCAGAAAGACAGTCTCATATTTATGCAGGTTTAGTTATTTATTTTAATGTTGTCATTTTTCCAACACTAAACATGCTGAAAATTCACAAAATAATTATCGCACAAGACAAACAATTATTTGGAAGACTAAATTTTGTTTTGAAACAGTCAGCGGTGGTGTCAGTGACCGCATTTGGCAAGCGGGGATCGTTGTAAACGTTGTTCCTGCCAAACCTGTTGCTATGACTCATTTCAGAGTATGAACTGCTGTTTTATGTAGTTGATCCCATATTTAGGTATTAATTAATAGCTCTGTTTTGTTACTGTGGTGCTCTGATCTTTGGTTTTGTGATTCAACCTGCACCATAGACATGAATTATAGCTTTAAAAGTGTGGTTTGTTGAGGGGCAGATGCATTTTTAATCACAGGACCTTTGCTTGATAATCAGGGTAAATAATTTTGGAATGTTGCAATTTGTATTTGTTTCTGTTTTAATTTTAATTTAATTTTAGTATTAATTACAGTATTGTGGTAGCCTGGGCCCGCCCATACTTCCTGTGACGCTACATTCAATTTTGCGAGCAAAGTCAGTCCGAGCAGCAGCAATCGTTCGACTCTGCTGTTGTAGCTGTTTTGAGAAATTTTTATGACAGCTTTTCTTTGAAAACAGAGCAGAAGTAATTAAAGTAAAGACATTTTCCTACTGCTTTAATGAAGGTTACGGTGGCTTCAGGTTCAGCCGCTACACATACGTTGTCGGAATGAGTGGTCCGATTGGTTGTAGATTCGTCCAGTAGTATACAGAGCCATCAGAAGGTGGGTAGTAAGGTAGCTTGGCCAGACTAAGCTCGTATGAGCTTTATAGTCACGGAAGCCAGGCTAGTATTGTGGTACTGTATGCAGCAAATGCTTGTTGTTGTTGTTATATTTCTGTAAAGCTGCAGTTTTATTTCAGGGGTGGTTTTAAAAATGATTTATATTTTGACTCATTTTCTCATTTTATTTTAATAACTTTTTTTTTTCTTTAGCAATTTAGGGTTTCATTTACTGTTTTATACATGCCTAAAAGACTATGTATGCCCACCATTTTCCAATTAAGTTTCATCTAATACACTGTTTTTTTGTTTTTTTTTAAACCTAGTATCTTTACCCAATCTCATTTCATGTCATATTTTAATCAAAGTTCACCCTTTGGATTGAATGTGTGTTGGACATATAAATGAACAAAATGATACAGCAGAAATTGCTACAGTAACTTGCATACTCTCAGAGGCATAAAACTAAATTGTACAAAGCGGTCGGTGACATTATACCTTTTCAAAAGGTACAAGAAAATACCTCTAACACACTAATATACCTTTTAGGGGTAAAAGGTACTTTTAAAAGGGTACAGTCCCAGTTACAGCTTTTGTACCTTTTTACTGAGAGTGCATAATAAATCATATGACAAGGTAGCAGAATACTTTTAAAATGTCAGTCCTTTTATAAAGTTTCTTTCAGTGTAACCCTGAACAAAGAAAGACAAAGTCCATAACCTGGCAAGGCAGGGTCACAGATCAGTCCATCCTTGAGAAATCAACAGCTGAAAGGCTTCAAATGTTCCAGTAACAAAGGTAACTGTTATATACTGTGGGTACGGAAAGTTTTCAGACCCCCTCAATTTTTCACTCTTTGTTATATTGCAGCCATTTGCTAAAATCAGCTAAAAAGTTCATTTTTTCCTCCTCATTAATGTGCACACAGCACACCATATTGACAGAAAAACATAGAATTTTTGACATTTTTACAGATTTATTAAAAAGGAAAAAGTTAAATATCACATCTTTTGGCCAGGCATTCATGAGAACGTCTGCCAGTGGTGTGCGGCGTGTCGTGAATGTCAGCTGGTTAATCCGCCGGCCAGTTCAAAAACGCCATTGCGCCCCTTACCACTTGTAGAAGTCCCCTTCGAGAGAATTGGCATGGACCTCATCGGGCCATTAGAACATTCAGCACGCAGACATCGTTTTGCATTAGTACTGGTGGACTACGCAACACGATATCCGGAAGCAGTGCCATTATGCACCATTTCCACAAAGAGTGTGGCGGACACGCTGTTTCGAGTCATCTCCCGTGTGGGAATCCCTAAAGAGATTCTCGCATTTTGAAATCCATGGTTCGAAAGTTTGTGAGGGAAGACGCCAAAAATTGGGATAAATGGCTCCAGCCTCTGTTGTTCGTTGTGCGAGAGGTCCCGCAAGCCTCCACTGGGTTTTCCCCATTCAAGCTTCTCTATGGCCGACAGCCCCGTGGGGTGTAAGATGTAATTAGAGAGGCTTGGGAGGAGGGGCTTCAAACAGCCGTAGTGAAATTCAGTATGTCACGGACCTCTGAGCAAAACTCCACACTTGGGGCGGGTCTCTATGGAGAATTTGCTCGGGGCACAGGACAAACAAAGACGGCTGTACAACTGGGGAACCAGAGAACATCAATTTGCACTAGGAGAGAAAGTACTCGTATTACTCCCAACCTTGAGCTCAAAGTTACTCGCCAAGTGGCAAGGGCCATTTGTGGTAACACGGTGAGTGGGGGATCTAGACTATGAGGTAAGGCAAACAGACAGGGGCGATTCATGTCAAATTTATCATTTCAATCTTTTAAAACATTGGACTGAGGTGACATCAGTTGAGTTATCGGCAGCAGTTTCAGTAGAGGAGGATCTCGGGCCAGAGGTGGCTGGTAAAACCAATCCGCTGGCTCTAGTGCTGACGGGAGATCACCTCTCGCCGCTGCAGCTCACTGATGTAGCCAAGTTGAAAAAAGGTTTGCAGATGTGTTTTCGCCCCTGCCCCGGACGCACAAACCTCATACAACACCATATCGAAATGATCCCCAGTGAAGTGGCGTGTAGTCGTCCTTATCGTTTACCTGAACACAAAAAAAAGTGGTGCAGGATGAATTAAAGGCCATGTTAGATTTGGGAGTAATAGAGGAGTCGCATAGTGACTGGGCGAGCCCGATCGTTTTGGTTCCTAAAACCGACGGCTCCGTCCGGTTCTGTGTTGATTACAGAAAGGTGAATGCAGTTTTAAAATTCAACGCTTATCCAATGCCCTGAGTTGATGAGCTGCTTGATCGGTTAGGTTCGGCTCGCTTTTATTCGACACTGTATTTAACGAAGGGATACTGGCAGATCGCCTTATCACCACTATCTAAAGAAAAGACAGCCTTCACAACGCCGTTTGGATTACACCAATTTGTTACCCTTCCCTTCGGTTTGTTCAGGGCTCAAGCCACCTTTCAGCATCTCATGGGCAAGATCCTCCGGCCCCATAGTGCGTACGTAGCTGCTTATCTCGATGATATCATCATTTATAGTAATGATTGGCAGCGGCATATGGAACATCTGCAAACGGTCCTGAGAGCGCTGAGGGTGGCTGGACTCACGGCGAATCCACGTAAGTGTGCAATTGGGCAGGTGGAGGTATGGTATCTGGGCTTTCACTTGGGATATGGCCAGGTGCGTCCCCAAAATGATAAGACAGCTGCTATTGCTGCTACTGCTATTCACCCTCTATTCGGACCACACACCCCTCCAGTGGCTCCACCGTATGAAGAATACCAATGCGCGGATCACCCGTTGGTACCTGGCTTTACAGCCCTTTAAGTTCAAGGTGGTCCACAGGCCGGGGGCACGGATGGTGGTAGCCGACATCTTCTCTAGAAATGGGGGTTGAGGTGCTGCAGACCGGAGGGCTCCCCGGCTAGAGTTGGGCGGTGGGGGTATGTGGCGAGGGGGCATGGGAAGGCGAATGGTGCAGCGGGAGAGTAAGTGTGGAGATGCGTGGCTGGAGAGTGAGAGGCTAAGTATTTGATTAATGACACCTGATTTTAATTCTAGTGATTGGGGAAGAGCTGGGATAAAGAGAGAACTCAAAACAGGCTGAGTTGGTTCCTGCTTGCCTACGGCTGGTGTGTGTGAGTGGCCGTCAGAAGTGCTAGACGGAGACTGCTGGTGGAGAGTTTGGCCAGCGTGCCTTTATGTTTGTTTTTCCTTTGCTGCCAAAGAGGCAATAAATCAGTTGATTTTGACATTCATTTTGACTTCCTCATCCTGCATCTACGAACCTTGTTACACACATGGTCCTAAGTATTCAGACCCTTTGCTCAGTATTTAGTAGAAGCACCCTTTTGATCAAATACAGCCATGAGTCTTTTTGGGAAAGTTTTTCATACCTGGATTTGGGGATTCTCTGCCCTTTCCTCCTTGCAGATCCTCTCCAGTTCTGTCAGGTTGGATGGTAAACGTTGGTGGACAGCCATTTTTAGGTCTCTGCAGAGATGCTCAATTGGGTTTAAGTGAGGGCTATGGCTGGGCCATTCAAGAACAGTCACGGAGTTGTGAAGCCACTCCTTCGTTATTTTAGCTGTTTGTTTAGGGTTATTGTCTTTTTGGAAGGTAAACCTTCAGCCCAGTCTGAGGTCCTGAGCACTCTGGAGAAGGATTTGGTTTAGGATATCCTTGTACTTGGCCACATTCATCTTTCCCTTGATTGCAACCAGTTGTCCTGTCCCTGCAGCTGAAAAACATCCCCACAGCATGATGCTGCCACCACCATGCTTCACTGTTGGGACTGTATTGGACAGGTGATGAGCAGTGCCTGGTTTTCTCCACACATACCGCTTAGAATTAAGGCCAAAAAAATTCTATCTTGGTCTCATCAGACCAGAAAATCTGTGTTTTTTAGCAAATTTCATGTGTCCTGCACTGAGGAGAGGCTTCCATCCGACCACTCTGCAGTGAAGCCCAGACTGGTGGAGGGCTGCTGTGATGGTTGACTTTCTACAACTTTCTCCCATCCTCCCATCTCTGGAGCTCAGCCACAGTAATCTTGGGGCTCTTCTTTACCTCTCTCACCAAAGCTCTTCTCCTCCAATAGCTTAGTTTGGCCGAACGGCCAGGTCTAAGAAGGGTTCTGTTCATCCCAAACACCTTCCATTTGAGGATTATGGAGGCCACTGTGCTCTTAGGAACCTTAAGTGCAGCAGAATTTTGCTGTAACCTTGGCTAGATCCGTTCCTTGTCACAATCCTTTCTCTGAGCTTTCTCTGATTCTCATTTGCTTTGACATGCATTGTGAGCTGTAAGGTCCTATATAGAGAGGAGTGTGGCTTTCCTAATCAAGTCCAATCAGTATAATCAAACACAGCTGGACTCAAGTGAACATGTAGAACGAGAAGAAATGGACAGCACCTTAGTTAAATATGTGAGTGTCACAGCTGAATGCTTAGGACCATGTGATATTTCAGTTTTTCTTTTTTAATTAATCTGCAAAAATGTCAACAATTCTGTCAATATAGGGTGCTGTGTGTACATTAATGGCGGAAAAAAGAATTGAAAAGATTTTAGCAAATTATTGCAATATAACAAATAGTGAAAAAAGTCAAGGGGGTCTGAGTACTTTCTGTACCCACTGTATATAAGGGATAAAGCTGTCTGTACGCTTCACCAGATCCTCTTCTGTTTGACTGAAAAGTCTGGCAACTTTGAAATTTGGCATACATTTTTTGTGAAAGAGGCTGGGTTTTTTTTTTTTTACCTTTTTACCTTTTCATGCACTTTTCAGTTATGTGACAGCCTGAATTATTTTTATTTTCTTTTTTATCAAGGAAGGATTCTGCAAATTGGGTCTATTGATCAGTGCCTGGCCCGCAGGTAGCGTATTGGTGTTGAGGAGAAGGACTATTGAGAGATGTTGTTGTAAATAGTCAATTTATAGCAGTGTCTTGGAGAACATGCTGAACTTCTGCTGCCAAGGACCTGCAACATTTCATTATCTGAGCTCTGTAGAGTAGAACTTCAGAGGGTGATGGGAGATGAATCCTTAATGGAGTTTCAGTTCATTGAGTTAAAGCGGGTCAATATAATGGTCAGATGAGGTGCTTGAAGAGTCCACATGCACTGACCTTGAAAGTTTCATAAAAGTCTTTTATAGTGGCTAAAGGAGTAGTTTCTAAAATAAAATAAAAACATCTGTTGTTATTAGGGATATGAAGTAAGTCAAGTGATTCTACATTTCTAGCAATATAATTACTAAGGAGAGACATCAAATATTTATGTATGTATAATATATATATATATATATATATTGTATATATACAACATATTCCTAAAAAATTCTAATTAGGAATAATAATAATCATTCAAAAGTGGTTCTTATTGATTGATTGTTAATGAAAGTTTGATTGTCACAAAATATAAGAACTGAAGAGTGAAAGTATATTGCACACATTGTTTGAGTTACAGATATTTTATTTTATTTATTTGTGGCCTGCACTACCCCTGTTAAGGTCAGGAACTGAGGTGAACAATGCTGTTTTCAACATCACAAATAAATCTACAGTACAATGCCTAACGTCTGAGGTGATGGCTACCAAACTGAGTTCTGTCAAATAGAGAAGAATTTTAAACAGTTGTACTGTATGATTTTGACCTTAAAGCTAATAACTTGTCACCAGTTTTCTGCTGACAGATGCAGTCAGCAGCCAACACACCGGCAAGCTGTACACAATAAATCCTCGATCCTATCCTATCTCTGTCCTCTCGTTTTTCTTTCCTCTCATTTTCTCATATGCTCTTGTTATGAAGTTTCTTATGGTGAATATGTTAATTGATCAATGTGTTACCATTTACATCAGATCATGTTCAGATAACATTCTTCTCTTCCCTGTAGCACATATGAACAGGTGTGTTATTCAAAGAAAAATACACATTCTAATTTCAAACAGAATTGTGTTTTATTCTGTTTCCTCTGTGTATGCTGTGTTTAACTGGAAATGTAGCAAGCAATTACTTCAAGGCAGTGTCCTGTAGCTAGTAGTGTGATGAATTTACAATCTGTATTAATTCATACACACAAACCCTACAGTACGTGTCTGGCTGAAACAAATTATTACACCAGTCCAAATGTTCAAATATACACAGTTCTCATTTATTATTTGGCTTATCACAATGCAGGCAAACAGAGCGCTACTTCGGCTGATGTGAAATGACACAAACGTCTGTTACTAAATGATTACAGCGTTGCTAGTGGCTTTGACTGATTTAAATATCTGACTCACCTTTATAGAGAGTTTATAGTGGTGTTTTGTGCATAATGTGCTCTAAAGCCTTTCAGGGTGTACCTGTTTTATTTTAAACAGTTTCTGCCTGGATAAACGTTCTCCTCTGCAAACTTTTTTGTGCAAAGCCCAGAGTTGGAATAAATAATGCTTTCACTGAAAGTTCCCTTCAGTGCTGATGCATGACGGTCCTTCTCATAAATTAAAATGAACTGTAAGGTTTAACTCTGCAAATTAACCAAACAAATTATATAATGGCTGTAACATCAGATATTGTGTTAGAGTGGAGTGGTAATAATCCATTTAGTGGTATGTGTGTGTGTGTATTTATTTACAGCAAGTATCAGTGTCATTAGTTTATACACACGCACCTATTTACTATTAAAAATAAGTGAGCTGACCTTAAATTCTTTATTTTTGAATATATATATGGGTGTCAAATGATTAATCATGATGATAAAAGTTTTTGTTTACATAATATATGCACTATGCATATTTATGATGTCTACATAAACACACACACACACACACACACGTTTTGGAAATATTTGCATGCATATAAGATATGATGTTAAGATATAAACATATATATATATATATGTATGTTTATATCTTAACATATATATCTATATATATATTTAAACATTTACATGCATGTGTTTGTAATTATATCTACATATACACAGCACACACACACATATATTTGGATAACTTTTATTTTGGATGAGATTAAGCACAATTAATTATTTGACAGCACTAAATATTTAAGACTTTTCTTTGAATGTATACAATTATTCAAAGGAAATTTTCCAAAACTGTTTATAGTGCAAAGAAGCTAGTGCTTTCAGTACAGCAATATGTTTTTCACATTGCTCAGAGGGAAAACTTGTCTAGTTTTATTGCTGAATTACACTTGATATGACCCAAGTAGCAATAAAAAGCACAAGTCTTTTTCATCTGTATTTCAGCATTAGTAAATTCTTCTGACACAGAGGGAGTTCTCTGATGAAAGCCAGACTTGTCTTCACGTACATCACACCAGTTTGTTTCCTCCACCTATGACCTGATCCTACACACATTGTCATGTGTTGTTTGTGAAAGTTTCCCAACAGTTTACCTCCTTTTAATATTCTCTTTAGATGTTGTCAAACTGTATGAAATTTCAAAGGTCTGTAGTGAGAAGCATCACTGAAGAACAGGTGGGAAACTGTGATTTGCCATGCCTTCATGCGTGTCTTTGTTTCATTTATTTATTTATTTCCCTCGCAAACTTTTTTCCCTTTCTTTTCCAGTACAAACAAGTCAGCGGACGGATATGATGTTATGCAAATCAGCTCTCAAGGGGACAACATGACAAGCCCCCGAAAAAAAAAAAAAAGTCAATACTGAGAACAATGAACAAGCGACTCGCCAATAAAAAGACACTTTCCTCCAGTTAAGATGCCAAAAATATATTCGGAGCTTGCACAAAGCTGCATGTGCCAAGGCCACGATTTTGCACCTTAATGCTTTAATAATTTGTTTTATCTACATTTTAAACGCCAGTCCCCGCATCGTACAACCTCGACATTACCGAAGAGCTTCCGCAGGGTTTCATCCTGCAAAATGAAGAGACTATGCAAATGTAAACATATGTCTGTGCTAACCTGTGAGGTAATTGCGATAGCTTGAGGTGAATTCCCCTGCTGGGCGATTTATTGCGTGCTTGATTAATTACCTTTATCAAAGAAAGGCCTTCCGGCTCTTTTTCCTCCTCCTTTATTTCCTAAGGCAAGTCCTTAAAATGTGTCACATAAGCATGTTTCTCTGGGGCTTGTAGCTTGCGAATGTGTGAAAGGTTAGCAAGGTATGGAAAAATGAATTTGTCAGAATGCGAGGCGACTAGAAGGCAATCACGCAACATTCGGCGGCTGGGGATGTCAGCTAGTCGACGGCGTTTTGGGTTTCCGTCCTGACTGGTGTGAGTAGACACAAAGGAGCCTTTTCAAAAAAAGGAAAAACAATTATCTTCAGATTGCCACGTTTGATTGAGTTTGTGACATTTTCCCAATCCAAATGCATTTGAAGTCGTCAGGTTGCCGGCCTTGCATAAAGCAATGCTTATTTCATGCTTTACTGTCACCTAATTGGGTTGTCTGACAATATGCACCCGTTTTTGTCGCAGTATGCGGTTAATTGATTTAATTTATAAGCTCATGATATGCAATTGCTCTTGTCTAATTTGGAGCGATCGTCATTATGTTTGAGAGATAATAAAAAGAGACATAACTAATGGTGGAGATTAGAGACATAAATGAGGGTGCTTTACTTCTGTATTACCATGTAATGAGATAAACAGACCTGGTATTGTTATTTTTATTCTTTTTTTCATTTCACTTTTTCATTACCAAATGCTTTCCGATTGAAGTGTTTTATCTATATATATATACTGTAAGTCAAGTCATAAGCAATGCATTCAGCCTAAGTTTCCTTTGAATAATGCTTAGTTTTTGTGTAATGGAACCAAACAGCAAAACATCACAGTATATAACTTCAGAACACACTATTCCATTTTCCATCTCATTATGTGCAGTATTAATCAGATCCCGAAAGTATTTGGATACTTGAGACACAGTTTACCATGTAAGAATGTCATAGAACTTCACAGGTGTCAAACATAAATAAATAAATACAACTTACAAAGTGCAGATAGTTTTGAGAAAACAGCATTCATTTACAGATCTAAATCAATGACGTTCAGACAGGTTTAAGAAGTTTTTTTTTTATCTTTCTACTTCTATCAGCCTTACTTATTAACTCAGCAGAATGTCCTTTGCTGTAGCATTAAGCGTCTCTTCCTTCATTACACGAGCAACTTAGTGGAGCCCAGCCTGTCCGTTTCTTTGGAATGTTGCTGTAGCCTGGCAGCGCTGGCTCTCTGAGGACACGAGGAAAGGCAAGTTTCAGTGGGCAGAAAGCATCCTGGGAGAACTCATCCGCCAGTCTGCTTTGTGATCTTCTGCCCAGGAGCTCAGAGAAGGGCCAATTTCATCAGATACTTGTAGCAATGCATGACCTGTCCAGTTTGAAACACTGGCTGTGAATGAAAAGAAAATGAGGACTGGTGACTGTTAGATACGGCTGGCCGTGGTGCTCGAGGGAAGGGAGAGGCTTTTGTGCTTGAAGCTGCATTTTACCAATTTGAATTCAAACAGCCAAGACTGTGAAAGCGCTAAGATGTGATGTTAGCGTCATGCACATTCAATTTCAAATTTACCTGGACTAAAAACATGCACTGTATGTCATGTCAAATAAAAGGTTTTGGAATTAGAAAACAGCTCTTATTCTTTGTTCTACTAACTTTTTTCTCGGATTATATTTGCGCACAGTGTACAGTAAGGTGCATGATAAGATGTAGTAAAGAAAATAATCAATACAGTTAGGACAAGACAAAAACAGGACAAATTTAGCACCGACAAATATAACATAGTATAAAAAGTAATTGTGCAATAATATAGTATAGAAATTAAAAGATGTATACTGTATAGTGTGCATATATGTGGTAACAGCAGATGAGGTAGTTTGGATAGTGCAAAAATAGATATATGTACATGGATATAAAGTTATAAATATAAAGTTATAAGATATAAAGGTGCAAATAGATTAATGAACAAAACCTTGCAGCCAAAGTGCAATAACAATATAAATATAAATTATTTTAGTCAGTTATAATAATTTATATCAATAAGATTGTTATAGTTTTTCTGAAGCTCTAAGTTTGTAGTAGTTTTAAAACTTTTAAAACTTTCAGTAAAGCACCTCAGTGCCAACTGCAATGCATTGTACTCTGATTTAAGCAACAAGCCCATGTTATTTTATTATCAATGAGATACTATTAGTGTGTTTTCCTTCTGTTTTAATTTTAGTTAAAGTTTGAGTAATTCAGTGTGTGTGTGTGTGTGTGTGTGTATATATATATATATATTTTTTTCTGTTTTAGTTCTTTTATTGCATCAGTGTAAACTAAATGAAAATGCTAAAACAAAAAAGGCCGCATTAGCTTCATTTGTTTTTTTGGAACAAATGAACATGCATTGGAGCATGAATAATTAATATGGTTACATTGTTTGACTGTTTGCGAGAATAGTAATACATTTGTTGTTGATTTTGCTACCACGTGTTGTCTTGTGCTATCAGTATGAATTTGTTCTTCTATTAAACTATTGTGATTAAAAACTTACCTTTCAGAAGCATTAAGCGAAAAAAAATAAAAATAAAAAAATAAATAATGAATACAAAACATAAAGGCCAACACATAATGGAGCACAATTTAACACCAAGTAAATTCTCTGCTACTGAGAGGTTCTTTATCTCAAGGGGTAATTGTTGCAATGATGTTATTTCAAGCCATTCAAGTCTAACATGTTCATTCAAAATGACAAAACAGTAAATCTTCTAACAGTTTGACTGTTAGTCGTCTCTAGATGATTTTGACACCCATCTTTTTGTCAAAAACAATACTGGATATTGAATGCAGGCTCCAAATAGGATTTTTCCCATTGAGAAAGACATCTCCAGTCCTTCAGCGTTCATCCCCGTGAACCCTAGCGAGCAGCAGGATTCAAATCACAGGCAAAGAAATCAATGATCCACACAGCAGAGTAACACAGTCTTTGCATGGAAAGTCGTCTCAGCAGGGTCTCTATAGTGATTTTCCATGGTAAATAAATACTCATTGGTGTCCATTGAATCCTCCGTAGGCCTTTCAGCTCTGGAGTGACAGACAAATATTTGCATTTCCTTTTCTATAAGCTTTGACCGTAAATAATGCAGTCCAGTTAATTTGCTTTGGTTGTTGTCAGTCATCCTCTCTAACTTGTCGTCTGTATTACTTTTGTACGGAGAGTTGCGTGTATATCTTGCAATAAGGTTAAGAAAAATATATATATACTTTTTTCCCCTACATATTTATGCCAGCCTGCTCTGAACAAAGTTGATTTGTGCATGATAATATTCTTATTCTTTTTTGCAAAGTGGTTTTAATTAAACGACCAATTTAAACCGGAGGACAAATAGTTCCTCTTGTGAGTCAAGAAATCTATTAATTTCCCCACAGCGCAATAGGCAGAAGTAACCTCCTCTTTCTCTGGATTTCAATCTAATGGCAAATAAATGCGATACTCTCAATAAGAGGTGTAGAGTAATGATCAGGTCATTAAAGAGCCATTACGGATCATCTGCAATTTTGCATATGCTAAATAGTTTTGCTTCCGTTTGTAACAAGACTCAAAGCAGAACAAGAAACAAATAGCTATTTCAAGCAGGCAGAGAAGATCACTGCCGCCGAACTCTCTACACAAAGATGCCGAAAAGCAACAAACAAGCATATAAATAAATAAACTTTTTGAACTTCTGTATCCAGCAGAGGAGCAGCTTGCTGTTTGTTTATATTATTATGTATTTTGATTCTACCGTTCCTCCTGACGGATTGAATTTCTACAGTTGAAGTGTAAATGTTGTACTTTTCATTGCAGGGTAATGTACTGTAAAAACGACAGAAGCTGCACTGATGCATCTGCTTCGAGAGACAGTTCAAACCCACACCTGTCACAAAAGAAATGCTTGTGTACTACTACTTTTTTTTTTTAAGTATTGAGGTGGTATGCAACTAGCTTCCATTTTGCAGTATCAAAGTGCTGACAAAGTAGTGTGCTTCCTTCTAAAAGAAATAGTTTTCAGAGATCTAAAGTTTAGGATTTAAACAACATATTTATACTTTAAGATATATGTCAAAAGATATATATGGGAGATATAAATATGTTTAAGAAATATGTATTTATTTTTACGCAGCAAATCAGCATATTTCCGAAGGTGGTTTTATTAAATAGTAAATAATTAATATAAAATATACATGTTTTATTAAATATTCATTGAGAACAGTTTTTGTAAGTAACAATATTTTGCAGTGTAGATAGAAATGTGGACTTTGGATTTAGGTATTCATATAAATCGTAAAGTGTTTTGAAAGTGCCATTTCATGCTGTGTATAACAGATAAGGAATGAAAACATAATGCAAAGTTTTAAATCTGAAATTGGCCCATGTATAAAGTTATTGTGTCTCAAATGAATCAACAAAACAATAGTTCCTTTTCAGGAACTCAAGCTGCGTCGACGAGACGCTATGGGAACGCCCTCAGCGTGACGGCTCTGAATCGTGTGTGAAATCAGCCAATGATGAGTTGGGACATCATGGCGGGTGACGTCACTGGCCAGGAAGCATATAAGCACATGGAAAACGCCGGCCAGACAGCTTACTGTCATTCAGCGAAGCACTCTATGTGTGTGTGTGTGACAAAAAAAGTCTGTGTCTGAGTTAACAAGAAAAGAAGTGTCTCCTTGTGTCTGTTTGTGTGAAAGAAAAGACAAAAATAAAGAAAGTATGTCTAAAGCACTACAGAAAACTAAAAGGGTTGTCTGCCTGGGAGCTAAGCACGCTGAAGCAGCCCTCCAGCAAAGCGATAAGGAGGGCTGCGGACATTGTGAAAAACTCCCTTTGCGTGTGCTACGCTCCCGGAAGGCTCTCTTCAATGAAAAGGGAGTCTTCATAAGCAATTCCCGTGGATCTGGTCCCACTCGCGCCGAGGCGGAGCATTTTGAACTTCATGAGGAGGAGTCCGAGACGGGCAGGTCCCTATCTTGCTTCTCCGCCACGGGATTGAGCACCAGCCAGACTAGGTCGGAAGCGCATACTGCTACTTCCCCTGGTCAAGGAGGTGCAGCGCTGCTCCTCTCCGCGTCTGATAAGGAGATGGAAAGCGCTGAGGAAGAGGCTGCGGTCTAGGAGCTAGTGGAGGTGGTGACTCGTGCCATTGCCAAACTTATTATCAAGTGGCCGGCCGAGGTTAAAGCCGAACTGAGAAAGAGTTAGATGAGAGATTTCTAAAATCGCGGCCACCACCTTCAAATGAAGCCTTCCTTTCTTTCCCGACTTGCACACCAAGGTGTCAAGATCGTGCAAAAAGCCTTTTTCATCTTGTTTATTTGTTCCAGCATCAGAGTGTTACGGGAACGTAACTGGAATGAATGAAAAGGGCTATAAGACGTTGCCTCGGGTAGAGCATCTCTCTTCCGACCTGGCTTCATCTTTGAAGGCTCCGTCCCTGACCTCTCGTTGCATGCCACTAAAGAAACAGCTAGGGCTATTGGCAGCTATTAACTGTGGCAGCATTAGTGGCCGCCAAGAGGAATCTTTGGCTGACTCTGTCTGATATGAAGGAAAAAGACACAGTCTGCCTGATGGATGCCCCGCTTGCGCCAGAGGGTCTGTTCGGCAACTCTATGAACACGGTCGTCGAAAGATACCAAGAGGCTCGTAAGCAAGCAGTGGCATTTCAGCGGTTCCTCCCTCGCCGTTCTCCAGCTCAAGGGACTGCTGGGCGGGAGCAGTCCCTTCTGAGTGCCAGCTCATCGTACAGACAATACAAAGACACACTAAAACAGTGGAGCCTTCGAAATCTCAGAAAGACATGAGGGTAATGATTCAGCAGAAGAAGAAGAAGGCTTTGCAGGGGAAGAAGAAAAAGTCCTGATGTGAGTGCCACAGGACCTTTTGAGGGCAGGCCCATCTGGGGAAAAGTGGTACAATTGGAGAAAATACCACAGGGCAGAGGTGGACCTCTTTGCATCTCGAGAGAATGTGCAATGTCCCCTCTGGTACTCTCTAGTTCATCCAGCTCCTCTGAGACTGGATGCCATGGCACAGACGTGGCCGAGGCTCCCTCTGTATGCCTTTCCCCCTATAGCTCTGCTCCCTGGAGTTCTGGTGAGAGTGCGCCAGGACGAGGTCAGCCTACTGCTTGTAGCACCATACTGGCTGGGCCGAGTTTGGTTCTCGGACCTGATATCCCTTCTAGATGGCTCTCCGTGGGAGATACCAATCAAGAGGGATCTTATCTCACAAGCGGGGGGCACAATAGTTCACCCCCGTCTGGAGTTGTGGAGTTTGAGAGTGTGGCCTCTGAGGGGGCGCAACTAATAGCAACAGGCCTCTCAACCGAGGTGGTTGAGACCCTTCTCCAATCCAGAGCTCCATCTACGAGAAAGCTGTATGGCCTAAAGTGGAAACTATTCACTTCATGGTGTAAAGAACTTTTGCTAGCATTGTGTTCTCTGAGGAGAGTAGGTGACCTCCAGGCCCTCTCAGTGGCCCCTACGCATCTTGACTTTGTAACCCGCGAGCGATTTTATGGAATCAATCTTCGAGCTACGAGCTCCTCTGTTCTCTTGTCCTAGATGTGCACAAACACACACTAGGCAGGGATTTAAAAGTCTGGAGGCATGGGCATCTCGTTCCCATAGTGTCTCGTCGACGCAGCTCGAGTTTCTGAAAAGGAACGTCTCAAGGTTATGTATATAACCCTGTTCTTTGAAGGAACGAGACGCTGCGTCTCGAAACCACACTTTTTGGCATCCCCTGCCGGCACTCCGCTTCATGACAGGTGCTGTATGGCGGCGTTTTCTATGTGCTTATATGCTTCCTGGCCAGTGACGTCACCTGCCATGACGTCCCAACTCATCATTGGCTGATTTCACACACGATTCAGAGCCGTCACGCTGAGGGCGTTTCCATAGCATCTCGTCGACGCAGCGTCTCGTTCCTTCAAGGAACAGGGTTATATACATAACCTGAGACGTTGTTTTAGTTAATAGTTGTTGTTTTTTTTTATATTAATATTTATATATGTGAATTACCCATCTATATAAAGTCATACATTTTTTAAGAAATATTGGTCTGGTTATAGCATATGATGATCTGTGTCATCTGAAAAATTGTGTGTAGCACATTTCCATGTCATGATGTATATAAAGTAAGCTGTGATGGATCAGTCTAAAAATAAACCTACTCTGCTGGTTTCTACTTTCACTAGTTGCCTCTTTGTCTGGAGACAATGGGAATAAATAGAAAATGTTGGCCAAGGAGGTTCATAAGGTTACGGACAGCTGATAGACGGCAGAATGTCTTTAATAATTTCAGTGTGTTAAAAAGAAAGAGTTGAGCACATCTACAGATGCACACCGAGTGACTCACTGCAGAAGTTTGTGTTGTTTTGGCAATAAGAGGCCAGTACTCATGGGCTAAACAGATAAATAAATGTTCTATGATGTTGAAAATGACGCAGAACAAGCATAGGGTCAGAATGACATTAACCCTGTTGTTCAGTCTAAGACAGATTTGAAGCCATGCATAATGTATTTTATTCTCTTGATTTCACAGTTCCGCAACAGTTCTCATTTCACTTGCAAAAGCAATGTGCAATGTAATTATTCAGGGTGTTCGCTAAGTGCTAAGTGGGTTAGTGATTTAACCTGAGATGAGTCTTTTATGACTGACACCGAATATATATATATATTGTATATATTGTCATGTCACACATTGCAGCGTAACTAAAACTAATAAAAATTGATTTGTTAAAGTGAAAATAAAATAAAGTAAAAAAATGAACAAGATATATTTGAATGTATAAAACATATATATGTAAATATAAATTGGTAGATAGCTAGGTGGGTAAATAGAAGGAAATGGGGTCAGTAAGATTTGAATTAAAAAAAGAAAATGAGAAAAGCACATAAAAGTACTAAAACTAAAAAAACAAAAAAAAACTAAAAAAAAAAAAAAACTTAATATAACAAAAGTAAATTCAAAATAATAATCTATAAAAAACATGATTTCATTATGTTAAATTATCATTTAGATTTAAATTATAATTAAAATTTTATTTCAAAATAATAATAATAATCGTTAAATTATAACTGATTATATTTCAAATATATATCTTCTACTTAAACATATTTTGAACCTTTTTTTTTGTTTGTTTTGTACTACAACTTGATTTAAAAATCTACTTTGATTGCTCATTCTGTTATTGATGACCTTGGTGCAAGTGTGTTAAGTGAGAAGATTTCTTTCGTCTTGTGCTGTTGTTTCCAACTTGTGCTTTAGCAGTGTTCGGTGACAAAGGTAAGCCCATATACAGCCTCCATGTGTTACAACAATCCGTCTTACCTGTCAAACAGGTAATCTTGTCTCCCCTCAGTCGGAATCCTAGTCGACATTTTACATCAGAGCGCCGGCTGATAAATGCTGTGGTTTAACTTTGAAACTTTTGATTACAACCCCCTCAAAGACCCGCATTATGAGCAGAAGCCAAGATGGAATATGCACTCTCACACTGGCTGTAATATCCAGGAGTGATGTGTTTGTTATTCCTCAGTACCTCTTTATATGATTTATGACTGGCTGATAAATGAAACATATATGTGAGCTCTCATTTTATTGCAGTAAAGTTAGGTCTAGAGACATTTGGCCGGGGGTTATGGTGTGCTTTGTGGGAAAAGGCTTTTACATACATAAAAAGTGTGGTTTATCCTGGCATTTCTGGGAAAATATCACTGCGAAAGTCAATAGTAAAGTCAGATGTATGTACTAATGCACTTTATTTTTCGGGGAAAATAGCATATTTGTCTCTGTTTTCTGGAACCAGAACCCATGAAGCCAACTTTATTATACAAAGTAATACATTTCTCCTCCATTTCTTTGAAGTTGCAAACCTAAGCTTGAAAAAGGTAACTCTGTTTTAATCTATTAGGTGGAAAACTTTAAAAAAAAAATTTTTTTGATGAAAGTGTAGAGTGTAAGACTGTAAGCCCTTGTTTTAGGAGCAAAGACAACATATTTTCATTTTAAAATGACCAGTTTTAAAATCTATACCATTGCTTTTAAACACATGCTTTAGTGTATCCCACCACATATGCATTCATGAAAAGTTTCAAAAATGTTTTATATCATCTCTTTATTACCATAAATGTCTCATGAGGTAAAAGCCCTATCCACATGAAACTTGAACTCTTAAGTCATTCTAAAATGTTCATTTAGAATCTATAATTTAGAATGTATTGTATGTAAATGTATTATTTTTAAGTAGTGGCCTATTTGTGTAAAGTTTGCACTTGATACATTGTGAAGCAGTAAAATTCGAGGAACAGTGACTGTAATGTACTTTGGCTGTAACTGTATGCTGAGTGGGACTTTCTGAAAGATTACGTTAATGGTATTTTAGTTCTGGAGATTTGTCCTTCACAACAGGAAATGTCCTATAACTGTAGCCGTTTAATGCGATTAGCCACAGCCTGTGACTTAAATAATTTAATGCATCTTAGTGGTTAATTTCGATGCCACGCTAAAGATGTTGTAGATGTCACACTCGCTTACTGTCCTCATTGGAATGGGAAAGGAGGTGGACGTTACAAATTAGCATACAAAAGAGGACAAAGAAGGAGATTCCTTAGGACATGTGAGCTTTAGCATGCTAGAGTTAATTCTATTTACACTGGGAGTGCTCAGTGGCTCTTGAGGTGTAATTGGAGCTGAGCCCTTATAAATCTAAGGCCAGCAGTTGAGGAGGGCAATGTGTTTCAGAAAACATCTCACACTGGTCTGCAGGCCTAAAAAGTGTGCACCTTTAAAAAAAAATGCATTACATTACAGAGGTTCCCCAACAGTAATATAAGTCTGTGTTTTTGTTCTTTTCTTTTCTTTTCTTTTATCTATCAGTATTATTATTGCTATTATTGTTATAATTTTGTCAGTTTTTTTCTAACATACGTGTATTTATTCTTATAAACATTTCATTAAACTAATAGTGACAGCTGTAGATATGACTTTGGTTGTCCTGTTTTCACAGGGGTCACATTATGAGTCATTTATTTATTTATTTATTTTTTCTGTTGATCTGACACAGTACACTATCAGCCTTCAGGTGACAAATAATGCATCAGTAATCCAAGGTTGAAGCATGACTTTTATTTATCTTATCTGTCTCCCAAAGATCGGGGATAAGAAGTAAATTCTTGCTCCATGCAAACTTAGAACATCTGCCTTTAGGGGGATGTGTCTGATGGAGCATTGTTTAAGGTCTTTCTCTCATTGAGTAAATGACAAAATAAAATATACAAGGTTGTCTTATAAATTACTATACTTTTCTTTTGTGCAAAGTAAATTGGCTACGATTGACATATGCTTTTGTGCCCATTATGCCAAATGAAACTGAACTATAGGATATAATAAGTTAAATGTGTCGCGTACAGCATACAAATAGCAAAAGATTATTTTACCGAAGTACACTGCCCTCTATGGGCATTTTCCTCTCTCTCTCTCTCTCTCTCTCTCTCTCTCTGTCACACACACACACACACACACACACATGCAGTGCCTTTTTCTTCCTCTTCTTTCTCTCTCCGATTGTCTTACCATCGCCATCACCCTTCAATTATGCTGTTGCGTAAAATAAGATAGAGAGAGGGCAGTGTGCGAGCGACATATTGTGCACGAAGCTCTTATTTTAAGTCCTCTCATAAATATTCCACCCTGCCCCAAATTTACAATTGATCTGACGACAGTACAGCAACAGTGAGCCAATGGAAATCCAAGTTCCACTAGTTGAAACACTAGTTAAGATGGCAACACATCTCCAAAGACGGATTTATGGGAACCTCTTGCCAAAACAAGAATAAAAAATACAGAAATATGAAAACAGACAACACTGCATTGGAGGAACCAGAGATCAGCGAAGAAATCACATGTACATCCGGCAATATACAACGCGATACCAGCCGTACCACTCACAAGCGTCTCGGGGATGCGTACTTTGCGCGTCCGTTCCTGAGAGAAAGGGATAGACTGCCTTGCTTGTGGATACATTTTGTTTAAAATGGACATTGCACTGGTTGGATTTAGCCAGGGAACGCCAATGCACATCGAGAGAAATTCCTAAACTTGCGTTTTTCCTATTTTCAGCCAGCTGACCGTCACGTTTCCAGGGAGAGTTTGCGATACCCAGGCTGATCACGAACCACTTCACGGATTATTATACAGTCGGGCTAAAGAGGCTCCGGTGTCTTCAAGGTTATGGATTGGCCGTGCTCATGATGTTTTCCAATTTATCACGTTTGAACGGGTAAGAAACATGGATTGTCTTCCAAAGCAAAGCAAGCCGTCTCATATGAAGCCCCGTTTTGCTGCGGCTGGAGCTGTCCGTGGTGCTGAAACGCAGTTATCGCGCTGGCATAGAAAACTGCCTCTTGAACACTTGTCTCGGATTGTGAAATATTCAGTTATGTATGCGTTACACAACTTCATATGTGCTTTACAAGCTTCGGGCGTTAGATTTAGGAGCCTCAATAATGAGGCATTACGCGTTGCTTTGGAAAGACCGGCTTTGGGTGCGCGATGAATGAGCTTTTTTGTGATGAATCTGTTTAGTTATATTGCTGTTTACTTTAATCGTTTTTCATTCAATTTCCGTAACACAAAAATCAGCATTACCAGTGTAGACTTTTGGATCGTATTATAGCGCCTTAGACGTATGTGCTGTATCTGTGAATGCGTGTGTGTGTGTGTGTGTGTGTGTGTTAGTGTCTTTGTGCGCCCAAGTGTGTGTTTATGTGGGAGAGAGGGGGGAGACAGAGTGTGAGAGAGAGGGGTTGATTAGCATGAATACAAATGCTTCTACACAACAAAATGGTTTAATATAGTATTGTTTGCTCCCCATCAAGATGGAATCTGGCTATAATCGATGACGTCGGTTCTGCTTTTAATCAACTCGCGTCTTTGTCGCCCGAGGGATGAGCTATGACTGTCACATATAGCATCAAAGGGAGAAATTCAACATAGGCACCTTTGTGAAACGTAGATGTGTCGTGCATTCCGAGGTTTAACTTCGATACTGTTTGAGAGTTGATAAAAACTGAAGTCGTCGGATATGTGGGGTGAGTACGGGAAATATTATTTGCATTAGGGTATGGTGAGGGTCTCTGGTTTAAGACGAAAAAAAACATAACATTGACTGTTATTACATTTTTTAAAGCAATTTGTAGAGTGACAATTATATGTGGATTTGCTCATCTGTTTCGTTCAGCGGCAGATGTTCAAGCTGGAAACCATGGAGATGTCGATTTGTTCAGTTCACGAGCAACTGGCTATCCGTTTTGCATCTTTGAGTTGAGATCCCGCCAGATAATATGTTGAAAATGCATTCCCAAATTGCGCATTGGAGAGCATTTCAACTAGTCGATGTTACTTTAAATTTCAAAGGAGCAAGAGCGTTCTCTCTCTCTTTCTCCCTTCGTTCTCCCCTTCTGTGTCTTTGTAAATTTGCCTGAATGCCGTAATGAAAAGAAATGTGGTTGTATTTGCAATACCATGAGTATTACATAATGTGCATTATTTATTGTATTGAATAAATCAATGCATTTGCATCTAGTAGATATGGTTCATGGAGTTTGGTATGAGACTATTTTATATATTATTTATATATTTATATTATTTATTAAATACAGACAGCCTTAAAAATGATATTAAATCAATTGAAGTCCTCTTGCATTGCAAAGTTTAAGCTACAGAACAGTGCACATTGGTTATTCGTATCAGAATCTGCATTTGCTTTAGGCACGAAGAGTTTGCTTTACATTAATGGGAAGGATCCTGCAAATCCGTCGTTGCAATATTCCTGTAACATTTTGGCATTGTCCATCATTTAATGTAGTTTTCAGATGTAGAGGTTGCATGTTTATGTAACAGACATTCATCACGTCTTTTCCTTTTCTAGATGACATCCCAAACTGCAACTGCACTACCGTGAGCTGGGCCATTCCTGCACAAGAAAATGCATATCTGGATACTGAAAATAATATTGCTGGTTGCCACATCTCTGAGTCTGGTTGAGATGTATGACAATTATGGGGAGATCTGTAGGAATCTGTGCACTTGCGAGGAGAAGGAAGGCATTCTGACGGTCAGTTGTGAGAACAGGGGCATTGTGCGGCTGTCGGAAATAAGTCCAGTGCAGTTTTCTATGTACCATCTTTTGCTGACAGGTAATTTGCTGAAAAGACTATCTGTCGATGACTTCATCAATTATACCGGAGTTACCATTTTGCATTTAGGTAATAATGACATATCTGAGGTGGAGACCGGCGCTTTCAACGGACTCCAGGGATTAAAGAGATTGCATTTGAACAATAACAAAATAGACATGCTTAGGGACGACACTTTCGTCGGACTCGAGAGCCTAGAATACCTTCAAATAGACTATAATTTCATTAGCACTATTGAACCTAATGCTCTGAGCAGGCTTCAGCAACTGACTGTGCTAATTCTCAACGACAACTTGTTGTCCTCTCTGCCCACAAACATTTTCCGGAACGTGCCCTTGACACACCTGGATCTTAGGGGCAACCGCTTAAAAATGTTCCCTTATATTGGCCTTTTGGAGCATATGGACAAAGTAGTGGAATTACAGCTCGAGGAGAATCCGTGGAATTGTTCCTGCGAGCTCATTGCGCTTAAGGCTTGGCTGGAGAGTATCGCCTACACAGCTCTGGTGGGGGAGGTGGTGTGTGAGACTCCTTTCAGGCTCCATGGCAGGGATCTGGACGAGGTCTCAAAGCAGGAACTGTGTCCCAGAAGGGCCATATCAGAGTACGAGATGCGACCTCCACCCCCACTCAGCACCAGCGGCTATTTCCAGACCACACCGGCGGCCGTGACGGCATCAGCCACATCTTCGGCTGTCCTGCGATCCTCGTCCAGGCCGACCAAGGGTACCCGCCAATCTAGCAAAACCAAGTCCAAGCCCACTTCTCGAATCCCAGCCAACCCCTACAACTATGGGCCCATCATTGCTTTTCAGACCAAATCTCCTGTGCCTTTGGACTGTCCCACCACCTGTACATGCAATCTGCAGATCTCCGACCTGGGGCTAAATGTCAACTGCCAGGAGAGGAAGATTGAAAACATATCAGATCTGAAGCCCAAGCCATACAATCCTAAAAAGATGTATCTCACAGGGAATTACATCCCTGTGGTGCGTAGATCTGACTTTGTGGAGGCTGAGGGACTGGATTTATTGCACCTGGGAAACAATCGGATAGCACTCATACACGACAGAGCCTTTGGGGATTTAATTAACCTACGTAGGCTGTACTTAAATGGCAATTTGATTGACAGACTCACGGCAGATATGTTCTTTGGGCTAAAAAGTCTGCAGTACTTGTATTTAGAATACAATAAGATTCGAGAGATTGTAGGTGGCACCTTTCGCTTTGTGCCCAACCTTCAGCTACTTTTCCTCAATAACAATCTTTTAAAAACATTGCCAGGAGGCATCTTCTCTAGTCTGTCTCTCTCCCGCCTCAATCTTCGCAGCAACCACTTTCAAAACCTGCCTGTAAGCGGAGTTCTGGACCAGCTGAAAGCACTGGTCCAGATTGACCTGTTCGAGAACCCATGGGACTGCTCTTGCGATGTGGTCGGCATGAAGATCTGGCTGGAGCAGCTGAACATGGGAACGGTGGTTAATGATGTCAAATGCGTGACTCCCAAGCGGCTCACGGGACAGGATATGCGGGTCGTCCCTTCTGAGCAGTTGTGTCCAGATTACTCCGACGTCATTGTGTCCACTGTGGTTCCTTCTGAGGAGCCTTCAGCAGACAGGATCACCACCACGGAGACACCCCAGAGGTTTAACACCCATTCCAGCAATGTTCCTTTGTCTGTCCTCATTCTCAGCCTCCTCCTTGTTTTCATTATGTCGGTGTTTGTGGCAGCTGGCCTGTTTGTGGTGGTGATGAAGAGACGTAAAAAGTCACAGAGTGACCGTACCAGCACAAACAACTCTGATGTGAGTTCCTTCAACTTGCAGTACAATCTCTATAGCAATCGCTCCATCCCCAAGGTCAAGGCCCCAGCGGGTCATGTCTATGAGTACATCCCACATCCATTAGGTCACATGTGCAAAAACCCAATCTACAGGTCCCGGGAAGGGAACGCTGTGGAGGATTACCCCGATCTACACGAACTCAAGGTCACCTACAGGAGTAATGCCGATGAGGACCAGGAGGTCACCTTGAGGAGCCCCAATTACACAGTGAGCACCATCGAGCCTCGTGAGCAGCCATCCCCTGTGCAGGATGCAGAACACTTTTTCAGAGGGATCCTGGAGCCGGATAAATCCCCATCCACTGCTGGGGGCAGGTTTGAATATAAGTACACTGGCCCCGTCCCGTACACATACCAACAAAACTTCGACGTCAGGCGCCAGTTCTTACATCCTGAAGGAATACGTGAGACTATGCTGTATGGTACAGCGCCAAGTACTGTCTTTGTGGAGCCCAATAGAAATGACTATTTGGAACTAAAGGCAAAACTTCAAATAGAGCCGGACTACCTCGAAGTTCTTGAGAAACAGACAACACAGAGCCAGTTTTAAACGTTGGTCTATCTAAAAATGCAGTAAACGCATTTTTCCCCTTATACTGACTCAAACTGGAGGGTGCCTTGGCACAACATACATCAACGTAAAGAAAAAAAATCCAAAACCTTAAGTGGGGTGTGCCGAACTATGTTACTTTAATTTCAGAACCACATGGCATTACAGAAATATCTAAGAATGAAAATAAATAAATAGAGCTCGCGGAACTGAAAGCACGAGTTGTGATATAAAACTGGCGATGCAAAATCTATTTTTTTAAGTGGATGATTGAATACACATAATCTAAGTGTACAGGTTAATCTCACCCAAATACATTTTCAGGAATATAATCATACAAATATTGTGAATTTAAGGGGGGTCGGGGAGGGGTTTCACAAACAAGAACAAAAGAAAAAAACAACAAAAAAACAACAAAAAAAACAAAAACACAACTTTCTGACAGAAACACTATACAGCAGCGCATCCAATCGAGCAGGACAATTTCTCTGCTTTAGTCTGTAAGTAAGTACTGTATTTATTGGTATACTCTTTGCCATGTATTTTCAACATTTTTTCAATGCTCATCAATATTATGTGTGTCATGTCCCATGATTCTCTGTATGAACATTTCGTTTGTAGTTTCCGATCACTTACTGTAGCTTGCATTGTACAAGTGGCTTTTTTTCAGCAGTGGCACACCCCAATGTCGAAGAGAGACTTTGCATCATTTAACAATTTCAAAGGAAAAGTGTCTTTGTATGCTGTCTGCACTTTTTTGGAAGATGGAAGGCCACAGGGTCTTCCCAGCTAACATTAGAAGAAATATTATATATTAAAAATGAATATGTGTATTCATTCTTAATATGTATTTTTAATATGTTATATCAAAATTCATAAATAATAATTGAAGTAATAATTATGTTGTGTAATACTGATATTTTAATGTAACACCTATTTTTATACAAGCATTCGCAATTCTCTTTCCCTTATCGTTTTCATTGTTTTGATTGCTTTGCACTTATTGCACTATATTGACCAAAATATGTTTATGTCATCAATAAATATGATGTCGGTTCTTATAGAAATTTCTTGGAACCAGCTGGATTATAGCTTTCACCAGGTAGCCAACAATTGCAGGCCCATTGTAAGTTGACAGGTGTTAATTCAATAGCTCAAATCAATACACCAAGCCCGTTACTTGGTCGACCTCTCAACTCAGGTCGTTTGTATGTATTGGTTCTGCTCGCAAACCCCTTTTTCTTCAAGCAGGAGAGCGGCGCACACAATACTCCGCTAAATAGGGTCAACTGTTCTTGCAGTATGGGAAACAAGAAGAAATCGATAACAGCTATTCTGCCTTATGCTAATAATAGAGGTGAACTACTATTACGAATGGCTGAAATTATAGCGATCTAGCGATATGCAAGCAGATGACTTCACAACAAGGGCTTGCATCGAACCATCGCAAACTCCTTTTGCAGATTGCTAGTTGTTTAGAAGCCGCTGGATCGATGGATTATTTCGATGCTACTTTGATCTTTTGAGGTGGTTTAAAAGAACTTCACCATTTGCCCTCTATACCATGACAGACTAAAATATTGGTACAGCTGTATCTGCCGGTGGATTTTAAATTGCTGTGTCGAGTGTTGAGAGGAAGCTGGGAGGGAAGCTGACCTGGCCCTCTACTCAATGATAAAGAGGTCTGCTTTGTACCCACTGCCTCACTAGGCTCAAGGGTCCTATTCCACTTTGAGCATGATGTGGATCTTTTTATAGCTGTGGAAAATGAAGGCTGCATCTGAGGATGAGGGGCTTGAATAATTTGGGTAACCTGACAACTTGTCTTTATATGCTGAGGAGGGTGAGTCGCAGCATTGTAAAGCTACAAAGGGGCTATTATGAGAGGACCGACCTTGACATACTGTTACACACTGATGCGCTGCTGAGGGATGTTAACGTAATTAATAATGTGCAAGTGTTGATTGTCAGGTGACTGTGCATTTTTGTTTTATTTCTTTTTCTTGCTTAACGATGTACTTCTTTACTTTTTTTTATGTTTTGGATTGTATGTTGCTTTTTTTCTCTGTCATTTTTTATTTAAGAAACTCTGAATTAGCAGGCATAAATAAAACTTTGTGCACTGAATCGAAACAACATCTTTAGAAAACATAATTGAAGTCTTTTGGATCTGTCTCCTGGGTTCAAGCTCTACAGCAAGAAAACTTCATTTACATCCCTCTGCGTCAAGGATATCTGCATCAGAAGGTCAAATGCCAGGGGTGCCGTTCTTCCAAGGTTGTCGACAAAACCCGCAGTTGTTGCTCGTTGAGGAGGCATTCCAAAAGTGTGCTATACGGGAACTGAACGCTCCCAGTCCCATCACCAAAATTATCTCAATTTTAACGCATGTCTCTGTACCATTAGCTGATATTGTTTTTGGCCACCGAGCTAATGTGCGCTCTGAACCAAAGGATGTTTTCAACAGCGAGGGCTGCATTACCCATTTGGTGGCACAAAAGTAAGACATAAACATCAGTTGCATACTTCCGATTTTGCAAATCGCAAATGATGCCTCTTAATCGACATGATGGCTTTGGGAGGGGCCGTCAGGGAAGGCTATGATGTTTAATTTCCCCACTGATTATTTCACTTATCCTATTTTAGGGGGGGTCACTGCAGCAGAGAGGACCTGGGAGGGAGATGGCATGCGATTGACGACATTTGCAATTGAGTTCAAGGAGGTTTGGCTAATTGAGAAGGCAGCGATGATATCTGACAGGCACCAATGAGTCTGTTGATTAGTTTAATCATGGTATTTAATGAAACTCCTTGAGCCGTGGGGAAACGTTAAAGTGCGATAATTTTGCAGGTTGGGAGTCAGTTTATAACTCTGCAACAATGCTAGTTTACCGACTGGCATTGAGATGGTCAAAGCCTTGTTTGCTATTCATAGCAAATTTGTTTACATACCTTTTCAAATGGCTTTTCTGAATGGTTTAGTTATTTATTTGTGCATTTCTTTTCTTTTTTTTTTTACGTCGTTATGCAATTCTTTGGCTCCCAAAGTAGGTGTTTTTGAGCAGCATTTCAGTGGGTCTGTCACTGCTGTATGGTGTTAGTGTTTTTTTATGACAAAGAACATGTCGAGACATTGGGATTACACAATTTTAACATAAACTAATAAATGTAATTTTACACATGAACGACAACAGGTAAGAGCTACTTGCATCAATTTGATCTGATTTGCGTAATCATATTTTCAAAATGCATTTAATCAAACTGCATAAAACCAGCATAATATATATATGTATGTATATATATATATATATATATAAATTATTCATTCTAAATATATAAAGCGGGTTACTGTGTATTGGAAATATAGTTACAAAAATCTGTTTTATTTATGAAAGCATCACATTAAGATTATTGCTTTATATTAAAGTGTAATCCAAATGCATGGAAATTGTATTTGCAGTTCAAACACATAAATCCTAAATTTAGCCCTTTTTTGTGTGTTTTTATTTTATGAACTCCTATATTGTATTCAAGACATTGTTATGCTCCATTTATTTCCTTTGTGCAGCTGAGGTTATGAAGGACATGCTACGTAATGCAAAATTGGAAATATATTGCTATACTTGCGCAAGCTATGCCAAGAGCTAATGGAGATAATTATGCTTTGAATGGTTTAGGGGTTTGTTCCTGCCCGTGTTTTTCCCTAAAATCAAGTGTTCAATAGTATCCAGTCAATTTGGACAGTGGACAAGGCCTAATTTGGGCCTCAGTGGGCCCCTAGAAGCAAATAAAGTGGTTTATAAAGCTAAAGTATTCTGATTGCATACTTCATCCATTCAAGCGAATAAAGCACACTTTCTCGTGGCCAAGTTCTCGGATGCTGTGAGAAACACAGTTAGCCATGCTTATGGGCTGGTAACTGGCAGCGGTCGCCATAGCAACTAGACACCTGTTGGTTACTGGCTAATCCAAGGGAAATTACCATAAACATGGCTAACAGTGCTTCATATAACTGCATTCATATTCCTCAAATGGCACCCGATGTGGCTTCATCTTCCCGGATTGTTGTGGAAAATTGTTTTAATTAGTATATTTTTGGTGAATTAGCAATTTTAAACTGGTAGAGAAATGGGAGTAACAAAGAGACACCAAAAAGGCCCCTCTGCAGAAGCTGCAGGCAGTTTTATGTGCGAAAACACGACTAATTTGTTTTCGTCTCAACTCCCTTTAGATTTCATAGGGGTAAACTAACAACTGAAGCAAAGAGAATTAGAAAGGAAAGCCTGATGTTGACGTCAACACAGCAATGCTGTTCTCATTTCGCGAGAGCTAAATATAATTTAATGTAGGTCAGTGTGAGTTTGGAGATTTGTGTTTTACCTAAACTTGTGAGTGAACAAATGAACTGTCCACCTACAGTGTTTTCTTTTGTAAATCTTCATTCACCTCTTTCCGTCAAAGCAAAAGACACCAAATTAAACGATTGCAAATATGTAATTCTCTTAAAAGGACACCACAAACCTTTTTTCTCAAGGGAGTATTATGTTGCTGTTGTTTATCTGTTGCTTACTATGAGGTTTTTTAACAGCTTGTGTGAATAATCCAATATGTTATTTGCTGTTCTGTCCCATTTAATGGCGACATCTCCTCCTGTATGTGTTCGGAAATGTGATCTCATTAGTATTTGTGAACGTCCATATCCCTATGTATAAAACTTTATAGATGTATACATGTTTATGCATCCTTCGAGATTCATACAATACTAAATTCATGTAATTAATAGGTAGGTGTATGCTATTCCTAAAAATGAAATGAGTTAGTCACAATTATTTAGCACAGAGTACTTTGCTCACACATATATGCGAATACAAATGAGATCACCCTCATATAGTGAGTTTGTTATAATGCCTGACATGTTTTTTATGTGCCGTTTGATCCTGTAGCATTATAAAATATATTAAGGGTTCAATAGACCACTATTGTATTTCCTTATCAGCACCGGTCCCTGTGACACCCTGATGGGTTTTTTGTTGGTTTGGACTTCATGCTGTATTTATTATTTGTATTATTTTTTTGTTTTATTTGTTTGTTTACAAAACTGCACCAGCCACAGTAACCCTGTTGTTTGATAAATGGAAAGCGTTGCATTACCGACTTCCTGCATACCAGCCCTTGTGATGTCTGGCCAAAAAATAATACAAATAAAAATACAACAGGCTGATGTATCACTCCTTGAGTGTTTTAAGCTGTTTAACAACAGACCTTACATCATAGTCACAGAGCAGCCAAAGTCACATTGGGTGAACTTGCCAGGGAATAATGTGTAACCATGTTTTCTGAAGTCATGTACTTTGTGTATATTATTGATTGATGAACTTGCGTTTGCGAATCTCCAGCAATCTGAGTTTAAACTCCTGAGTTTATTCCACGGGAACACAGAAATGTTATATTCAAATGCACTAAGTCACTTTTGAAGAAACGCTCTCATACTGTAATCTAAAAAGACAGCCTGTAAGGATCCAACTGCACTGTCTCATTCAATTTGTACTTGATCAGTGGTTCGAGGGGCAGTTCGAGTGCAAACAACTAGTTTTTTTTTTTTCTTCCATGGAAAAAAAAAGTACATTTCGATGTCTTCATCATGCAGTATGTTATAAAAAAATAATAAATCATGTTACACTCAACATATTACACTCAAAATTCTTAGTTTGCTTTATACAATAACTAAAAGAAGTAAACACATTGTGATTTTTTTTATCATTGCACTGATTGGCTTTGAAATTTTGCTATTATTTCATCATGCTGCACACTTCAAAATAAAAAAAAATAAATAAATAAATTTAATGAAACGTTGATTTAAAAACAGTTGTTCTTCTTTTTTAAACAAAATGTTAAAAATGTTTTCTTCGTAGTAAAAATGAAGAAGAGTAGTTCTTGTAATCGTTAATTAGTTCAAAATCAATTTTCTAAAAAACAAAAAAAACAAACAAAATATCAGTAAATGTTAGAAATTAATTTGATCATTTTTTCATTTTTGTAAAACATACATTTATGTATGATATACTATTTTAAATCAAACAATTACATTTTAAAGATAAAAAAATGACCCCTCTTTTGAAGTACTGGAAAACAATCATAGACATGTTTTTTATTTTTTTTTTTGGTTACTATAAGCAGCACTATTCCCATGCATTTAAGATATATAAATAAATAAATACTATATATATATATTGTATTTATGTATCTGCATTTATCTCAAGATATTTTGTGAAGTGTAGGTCTCCATAGATTGATGCATAATTTCTGGAGGTTTATGGGTTGTATTTTGCCTAAAAATAGCTTCTGGCTCCAATTTCCTATTCAGCACTGACATGTGCAAATACACACACAGTTATGTGCACATATCATGCTGGATCGAAACATAAACATAATCTGCCGTACATAACAATGTGATTTCATGCATGACTCATGCCCATTATATGGAGATGGTTTCCTATAGCAGATACAGAGCTGATGTTTTTGCCTATTGTCATTTCTTCTATCTTTAATTCTTTTTTTTCTGCAATGCTCAAAAAGAAATGTATGTTTCATTTGTATGTTTCAGCTAAAGCTTTATTTGCTGTATAATTTATCCTGTGTGATTTTGTGCTTCCGGTCATTTTGTCTTGTCCGGGTTTTGCTGTCTCTAGCAGAAAGTGCAGCAAGGAGCTACAAAAATTATCCAAATTGAGGCTCTCAAAACGAAACAGGGTGCATGCGATAGCATGTCTAATGAAGTGCTGGTGAAGAGACACTGTAATTTCCGGCTTGTATGAGACTGATGTTGTCTTAATGAAGATGCTACATGAAAGACAAACTAAAAGATGTATCATCTACAACATGTTTGGCTTGTTTCAAGCTTCTGCAAATGGTAACAGAAAGATGTTATTCTATCTTTTCTCCTGAAAGGAAAAAAATAGAAGAAATGAAGAAAAAGTCCCTGCAGAATTACCTGTGTGCTTATAGACATTTCTTTTAACCCTAAAATGTAACACAGTGCGATAAGTAATTTAAAATACAGGTAACACACCTGTGAAAAACCAATAGGAAAATTCTTTCATATTAAAACATTGGACTCTTTTCACTTTTGTGAATTGGTGCAGTTTTCGGTAGCCTTCATTTACTCAACACAATCCTGTCATTTATTTTAGAGATGTGCTTTTCTTAAATGTTCCAAGCGAAAATCAGATTGTTCATATTCATGAGTCGTCCTATTATTCTGCTATTGTTTGGGTATCATAATTAGTACTAATTAATTAGTAGTTCTACTAAAAAGAACTCTCAAATGTATTGTCTCACCTAAAATGTTAGCAATACTGCTGTACACAGTGTGCTATGAAATGTTTGCTTTCAATCTTCTGGCAGCATTTAATTTAAACTATGGTGATGTTATAATTCATTAATTATAATTCATAGAGCAATTGCATTAAACTAATGATTTCAATTTCCTCTAGGAACGCCCAGGTAAAGTCAAAATAGTGGACTGGGTTTCTAGATTTATTCAACTGAATCAGAATCGTACTTTTAATTTGTACAAGCATTTACTAGTAGCACTAGAGCACAAGATGAGCTTGTCCAGCGCACTTTTAAGCATTACTATTCAAAAAACGTTGTGTGCGGCAAACATTATTACGTTGGGCATATTAACTGCACTTTACACTCATCACACGTTTCCGTTTTTCTGGAAAATGTTTTCAGAAGGGTCTCAGGTTCATGTACTGTCTTCTTAATAGCCCTCTGGGAATGTGGGGCAACAGAATGGATAATTATACTCATTTAGAGTGCCTCTGATCCCCAGGCCTTCTCTGAAGCCCGACAATCATGTTTTTTCCCTCCTTGAACCTCAGCGCACTAAGCACTAAAGTCCTTCCTCTGCTTGTCTGTCAACATGGATGCTTCGCAGACGCCTCACCCTAATCCCGCCAATCACAGCTACAGCATTGAACTCACCCTGTTTAGCTGATCGCAGGCTTGCATCCGCTCAAATCGTACCGTCAGCTTCTAGGACTTAGGAAGGCCTTCAGATCAAGTTTAAAGGACGTCGAGCACTAGCCTTCCCCAAATAATTTGCTTTTTCACGCCAATCCGTGACCAACTTTCCCTGCTCAAATCCAAATCCGAAGGACACCTTCAGCCGAAAATCAAAATAATGTCACTCATTACTCATCCTCATTTCGTTCCATACATGTTTGTTGTTCACTTCCGTTCAGAACATTAAAAAAGACAAAGACAGCTCTGTGTGAGGAACAGATACTGCTGGGGTCAGTGATAATTGATTGATTGACTGACTTTGTAAGACATTAAAACTGCTATTCTGTACAAATGCATTAAAGTGACTTATTTGACCACTTTATTACATTTATGTTTCTATTTAAATAAATGCTGTTCTTTTTAACTATTTATTCAGCAAAGAATCCTAAAGAAACGCAAGACATTTGCATGAATATATTAGGAAGCGGAAAAAGTTTTCATTGTTGAAAATAATAATAAATCTGTCTTGAGAAGCAAATGAGGATCATGTCTCACTGAAGATTGGAAAAATTATGCTGAAAATTAAATATTAATAAACTATTCAAATATATTCACATGAAAAAGTCATCATTATTTATTTTTGCAAATGTAATTTTAAAGATATAAGTTTATTGCTTGAATTCAGAAGACTTGGAAAAGGATCATATGCCATACGTCCACAGTGCTTTTTGTTCCTCTTTTGTGATGAGTGTAAAATACAACAGCGTAAGCTCTTTTTTTTTTTGGAATGAGATGAAGGTGAATAAATAATGACAAATATCTCTCATTTTCAAGGAGCTAACCTAATTACACGTACATCATAGTTGATTGCAAAAGCAAGGTCACAGGTTTGCAGACAGATATAGCTCCATGGCCTGTTTTTTCCATGGCGTCGCTTGCGTAATTCTTAGTCAATCTGTGTCGGTCCCCCACGTATCTGTGTGTTCCCAACTGTGAGAACATTATGTAACCGTCACTCCTTGCTGCATGAGTAAATCTAAATACTTTGAGATTTTGATTGGGAACGGTTGTTTTAAATTACATGAGAAGTCTGAATTTTACAAAGCTCATTTGTTGCAACTGTTTTATGGTAACTAAATCAAATATATGTTGAGGACAACAGATCTCATCAGAGTGTCTTGATCGCTTTTGTCCTCACAGGATTTTTCTTTTGCTTTCATGCAGGTTGGTTTAACTTTTCTGTATTACTTTGGAGCGCCTCATTTCTGTCAAATGTTTGAGAATGCTAAAATCTTCTTCACTGTGAATCCATGGTGTAGTCTTCACAAAAACCTTTTGGGTTTATTGCTATCTGGAAACTCTTTTGTCATGTGCGACTTTTAAACCGCTGGCCTCCAGAGTAAGCATACTTGAGTAGCACTTGGGATCACATAAGTTGTAAATGCCCAATACTTTAACTAGTTTATCATTTATTCATCAAGGCATCCATGCAGCTTTAAAATTCCTTATAAACTAAAAACCATGGTTCTTTCATGCTACGTTTGTCTTGACAAACTGAAAAATCTATTTTCGTATTGATTGGTACGTCTCTGCGTCAAACCAGAGAATGAATGAAATTTTCCAAATATTTAAGTGCAAAAACAGGAGAAAGGGAAAAAAGGATAAGTGAACATGGGAAAAAAAGAAGAAAGAGGATTAAGAGTTGGGACATTAAAGATACTTTCACAAGATCCATCAAGAGTCCGGGCAGACAGTGTTTGTTATAGCCTCGGTCATTATTCCACCTCTACAGCACTTCACAGACAGAACGAAGCTTAGCTCCAATCCCCAAGGGCTTCCTGGTCGAGGCGAGGATTGATTCATACTTGTTTTTGGTCCATTTAATTACCCTTCTCCCTTCTGAAGGTCTTTGCACTTCCTTTTTTGCACTGGAGAATGTTCATTCAAGCCTGATAGATGGCTCTAGTTTGCCACTAACTGGAGGTAGTTATTCACTGAGCATCATTAGATACGTTTGATTTAATTTGCAACTTATTTACTATGCAACTAGAGGCTCACTAGTGAAATTGTGCCTCAAACTACCTAAACATATAACACTATTCAGTGAAGTTTCCAGCTGAAATAAACACTATAGTAATAGTAAAACAGTAATTACCTGTATTGCTCTTTTCAGTTTGACAGGCTTCCTTGCACAATTTTTTTGTTATAACCTCAAAATATACCTTATACTAATACACAACCAGCAGCATACTGTACACACTTTACAATAAAGGTGTTTAAAAGGTTCTTCACAGCAATGCCACAGTCAAAGGTTCTTAAAAGAACTATCTCGTTCTTACCCTTTTTGATCTGAAGAGCCTTCTGTAAAACAGGTTCTTGAGATGTTAGGGGTTATTTGTGGAACCATTTAGACAAAAAGGTTCTTCTGTGAAGCACTTTTATTGTGTACATATGTGGCTTTTGTGATTTGTGATGCTGGTACCGCATTGACTTTGCGATGTGAAGGCCTTTGATGCATACCTGTCAACCTTCCTGTTTTTTCCCAGGATTCTCACACATTTTACCATTCTATCGTACTATCATCCTGTTTAAATATCGTCCGGTATTTCTCAAGTATTTTTAATCTTGCCATAAAAAAATCCCACTGGGCATGTTTTACATGTTTGCTACATTCACCTCCAGTGAGACTCCAGTAATCACGCCAGTATATTTCAAGGTTGTCTGGTGGCCAGATTTTGTATGAAACACATCCTTCTCACAGAAAAGACACATACAAATTTCAATCCATTTGTCCACTCAAATTGGCAACCCAGTGATACTTTTGATATCTGCGCAGTAGAGATGTTCGTTATATCATGGGTTGGGTAATTAAAAAAAATCATTCTGATTATTTGTGGGTGGATAAATGTGAGTCTTATAAAACACCAGGAATGATAAAATACTTTTTTACTAAAGACTTGTAAAAACAAGCTACAATTGTAAGGTTGCTTCAACAAAAAAAAAAGTGGTTTCATCTCACACATGACAACAACTTGATATTTTAAGAATTTCAACTTTTACATGCAGCACTGCTTATCAACCCTCTGGGGTCTGAGGGTGTTCTGGGGGCCTGGAAAATGTTGACATGCCATGACATTTGTATTTTTTATCAGTTTCAAAACAGTGGACCAATCAGAAGACCCCGGAGGTGTGGCAAGTGTTGCAAGATTTTATTTACAGTAGCAATTTGACAGTAACACTGCCAGGGAGGAATACTGCATTTTTTAATAACCATTCCTGATGGCTGTGTCTCATGTTTTTAAATGCCAAGACACATTCTGTTTGAATGGTCCCTTAACCCTATAGCACTATTTAATGGACATTTAATTTCCAAAGTGCTGACACACACCTTTGAAATAAAAATGTTGCAACAATGGTCACGAAATAATATTATCTTCCAGAAACATCTCCACAGTATGTATTTTAAATGAACCTGAGTCATTCTTTAATTTAGCAAATAATGATTCATTTTACAGATCCATCAAGAAATCCATAGGAGATCTTTGCAAAGGTGGGCACTCAATAAATCTTTAACATGTTACAAAAGCATACTGATGCTCTTTTGCACACACACACACACACACACACAAAAAATCTTAACAAAATCCATCTGGTGCAACATTTGGCCAACCAGCCTCTCCTTAAATGAGCAGCTTTCCCGTAGGAAAGAAAAACCACAAAAGAGATCTCGTTTGATATCTCAATTGTTTCTCCTAGACAGCAGTAAGATTGTGAGCCTCCAGAGAAAATAATAATTACGCTTACAATTGCAAAAACTGTCTTTGTATATACAAAGCTACCACTTCTTTCTTATTTTAGTAGGTCTATATAAGAGATGTCCTTATATACTAAAATATGCTGCTATTACTTTTACAGCTCTACACTATATGAAATCTATTCTGATTTCAGGAGATCATCCAAGGGAGGAAAAGGCATTAATGAGAACTAAATCTCTTAAGCTATGAAAACGTGCAATTTTCCTCTGGGTTGTATTTCATGCCTTTGATTTGAAGAAGATAAGCTTTAGTCATGTAGCAATTATCGTTTGCGCCACAAACATGAGACTGTATGTTAGCAGCTGCTGAAAATGTCCGCCGGTGTTAATGAATGCACATTCATTCTGATGGCCGCTACTCTCAGTAAAGCCGATAGGACGGCTAGCCAGCCTGCTAATGGATTGAAATTCCACATCCAGCTATTCCAACTAAAACAAGTGCCGCTCACGGGGGCCAAGACTTGGCAGGCAGCGTTGTGTGGCATAAACAAAAAAGTGACTGACTAATGTTCCCTCCCTGTCAAACGGCCATCACTTGCTCTCAAAGCAATGATTGATTGTATCCTTTCCAGTGACTGATGTTGACAGCAGCAGAATCCTAAAAATGAGTTGAGATGCTTTACTAAACGTGCATGATAAATGAAGGCGTACCGGAGCGGTTGCCACCGAGTGATTATCTGTTATGCAAATTTTCCTGAAAAACAACTTGGAATTGGAATTTGGCTTTAAATAACTGAAATATAAATACAACAGATTTGATTTATTGCTTGATTTAGCAACCCATTTGAGGTAAACAAATCCAACCTTTACATGCAAATTCATGAAAGGCAGCTGCTCAAAACTGGGCCACAGAATTTACCAAATGCATTTTACAGAAATCGCTTAAGAATTCCCATTGGATTAGTTTGCCGCGTGTTGCAACAGCGACACTTGTAATGCACTTATTTATTTGTGTTATATTACATCAATTTAGCAGTCTTATCTGTGTTTGCATGTGTCGTATTTAATTCAAATCCTGCAATGTTGCACAAACCTTTCTTTAGAAGATTTGAACTCCAGTTGTGAATCAGAAATAACCTTCTCTGTTACAGTGCAATGAGACTGAATGAATTAAAATGGAATGAGTTACATGGCTTGTTTGCCAGTTGTATGAATCATGCTGTCACATTCATTCATCACCTCGCTGTTTTATATGATACAGGTACGTGTATAACTTGTTATTCCATCTTCAAGAGAAGATTGTTCATATCTGGTTGCATATTGTACTACATGGAGAGCGAAATAATGCTCTTTTACGAAAATAAACTCCTCTTGTTTATGCTGTCAGGAAGGATGACAAGCGAAACACAACATCCTGGCAGGTTTAGAGGATGAGATCAGTGGGAAGAGCATGTACCACTCATGTTCTGGGCTTAATGTCACCATGGACAAAAGAACTCCCTTAGAGGCTCCTACCCATTCAGCAGAGCTTGCCAAAAAAGCCAGCAATATTGCAGAATATATTATGAGCGTATTTGGTCAATTATGTACAAGATGGAAAGTGCAAATTAACTTTTAGGTTGGTCAAAACTATATTTCCATGTTTTGTTTGAAATGATTTGACTTATTAAAGGAAAAAGTATGATATTATGAGAAATCTTAATCCTTTTTTCTACAATTCTGAATCTATGAAAACATGGTAAAATGTCCGCATCCAACAGTCTTCCACAACCTTATAAATGAGAGATCTATGAATATGTTCTTTTCATACAGGTGTCTTTATTTAGCAGTCATAATTTGTTCCTGGAAATCTGCCCATGAAATGGATTACTTTACAATGAGGAACATTTGGTCGACCAGAGTACAAAGTGAACGCCAGCCATGTAACATAATTACGGAAGACGCGTTTTTGTTCTTTTCTTTTCATGAAAGCAAATATCCAGCTTGTTTGATTTAGGTTAGAAATCATGTGCATTCATGCTTTCAGAATAGTAATAATGAAAAATTGTTCCATTTTTAGTCTGACTTTAATATTGTATGACATATATCTTTTTTTCTTTCTTTTTGCATTAAAAAGGTATGAATGTCCCTGCATTTAGCAAATAGTTTTTGAGGCCACTGTTGCTTCAAATGAATAAATTAATTCAAATAAGAAATAAATAGGGATGTTGTTGGTTATCCCTAATTGCTTCTGTGTTATGTGCATGCAGTATGAGCAATAATGTCAAAATAATAATACTAATAGATTAGACTAATACTTTAGCATATATTCTGAAGACATTACAGCAGTGAAAGCAAGGCCTAAAACTCTATTGTAATTGTTAATTTAATAAAAAAATAATAAAAATAAAAAATAATTTTTATTATTATTATTATTATTCATTTGCCTTAAAACTGATCGTGCAACCCAAACCGTAAGGCCTAGAAAGCTGAAACTTGGTCGGATGGTAGTAGTCCTCCTCACTACTCAGACGCAAAGAACCGGCCCGATCAGACCATAGGTGGCACTACAGCGATCACAAATGCAGTAGTGCTAATAACTCTTAAACCGTTTGTCATAGACCCAAAAACTTTACATCTTTGAAATCCTCGGGTCTTCGGAAATCAAAACTTTTGTGAACTAGAAATCAGAATGCATATTACCTAAAAATGCACATAAAAATAAAATACACTATTTTATAAGATATAATTTTATTATAAGAGTTTAATTTTATTGAACATATTTTAAACCATATAACTACATTAGCATATTTATAAGGATTTCGTAACTCTTATGTTTTGTTGTCAAGAAGAGACAACTGATAAATTAAACACATCTCAATTGTAATTTCTCTGTAATTTTCTCCTTTATCTTTCATTTCACATCCGTTTAAAACAAAAAGTAAAACTAGCAATACAAAACAAGTTACAACACAATGTAATGCAATTCAATACAATGCATGCAACTATTTCTTTGAAAAGTGGAGGTTGCACAAGGACATTCATAATGCATCTCCAGCATTGCTTCAGTGTTGTTGTTTTGTGCTTTGGGTCTGTATGAGAGATGTGAGGAGAGCTGCTGGGAGGTGTTTTGGCCCCAAGGACCCATGATGTAAACGTGTTCCATGGAGGTGCCATAAATATGTCATCTTTGTGCATGCATAGAAAAATACACCGAGGGCGAGTAATTGCAGCTGTTAGTAAAGGTAATTGTCTCCAGCTTGCTTCTACTTACTCATCATTTTATCAGATTAGCCTTAGTGAGAAGGTGATGGGTTATGCAAATTAAGCCAGTTAACTTCAATATGGAAGATTAAAGCGTGTTACAGATTCATTGGACAGCATTTGTACGATTATGTTGAGTAACAGAAAGACTTGACTCTTCTGAATTTTGTTTGTTTTGCATTTTTAAAATGCAATGAGTAGTATTAAACCTTGCAATACACAATGTTTACAGTGTAGACACAATACAGAAACATTACACATGATAAAACGAGACTTGTGTTATCAAATATTTGTTTATTTGTTTGTTGCTTGCATGTGGATGAATTGTACTCGTAATGTTTTGGGAAGGCTGCCAAAACATTTTATTAAGCATTTATTAAAAAATAAGAGAGACAAAATGATTACTTCCAATGATAATAATAATAATAATAAGTATTAATATTATTGTTGTTGTTATGCAATTGTGTAATTTTTATCATGTACAATTACATTTAAATCTCAGTTATTTCAATATGTTTTTCATAATTCAATTATTTTTACAGTGCTTGTATAATAATACTGCTAATAATTACAGAAAACAACAAGATTAAACATTGTATACATGTTTCCTTAGTTTAGCCTGTTGAAAGGCAATTCTTATCAACAATGCCTTCTTATTCCAGATGAGTTGCCAAAGTCGGATTTATCTTCAATGTTCTGTCCTGAATCATTTATCTTTTTTCCCTTTTTTTTGTACATAAAGGTAATCCCACAATTCACATTCAAGCACTCAAGGCTCACTGAAGCGTGCTTATTGGCAAATGCCTGCAAGGACAACCTCTCACTGCACTTGTTTAACGTTTAACGCCTCCATCCAAACACACAGCAAACAATATGATAATTCCATCCGGTCATTTCAGATTGCAACAGACTTTCACTGCTTGACCTTCAGATGGGCTGTCAAGGACACTTAATTCATGTCATCCAATTGTCTAACCCCTTTCAACACACATTGTAGAAAAGATGTTCAGATCATTCCCCACGATAATGGAGAGAAGTCTCTCATACGGAGGTCAGAGCAGGACTTTTTGGAGAGAGTTTGAAAAGTCAAAGAGAGCATTTTGTAGCATTGAAATTAGTGTGCTGAATGTAGCTATTCAAATGTATGTAGATATTCAAATTTAATTTAATGTAAAGAAGTTTTTTTTTTTTCAGTGAACCCGTGCTATTTAAATACAGTACTATTATGTGCTGCAAAAAACGTTGCAAATACAACATTTATAGGAATATCTTCTGCATACACTATTATACTATATCCATTTTACTGCTATATAAGTTTGTGTTTAATTTATTGTTATTTAATGTCAGTGTTAACTTACTGATCCTTTGTAACTGTCCTTTTTATTAGTAATTTCTGTCCGAAACATTTATTCTGTGTATTGTTTAGAATTAGCTTTTATTTTAACATTTGCAAATTTAGTTTAGGTGTTAGTTATTTTCTTATGCGTTTAAGGTTTTATTTATTCATTCATTAATTTGCTTTTTTAAAATTATCTTTAGCTATTATTTTTTGTTTGAAGGGAATATTTCTCTTTTCAGCCTTATTTCTATTAACAAAAAAAATGTAAATACTAAATAAATAAAAATACTGCTGCTGCTACTATCGAAAATGGGGGTCAATTCTATTAATAGTCATGATGAGTCAAAAAACGAGCAAACTAATGACTTGAGCACATGAAGAAAGTGAGTTAATCTCAACAGTTGTCTAGTGTCTTAGCTGTATCAGTGTGAACTGATGCGCACTTTTCAAAAACAGGGTTTACAACAGACAACACGCTCACGATGCCAGTATAGCGCCCGATGCCGAGCCGGCCGCAGGTGAGGGGCGCCACCCACATCTCAGGACCCGGTCAAGAACACCCGCAAGTCAAAGAAGCGCCCCTGAGACGGGCAGCCTGGAGGTGGTGGAGATTGTTCTTCGGGGGACGACAACATTTGTGCCCCCACTCCCGGAGGAGGAGCCCAAAAAGAGCTATGGGCTGAGACCCATCCTTGACCTGCGAGTTTTGACCCGGTCCCTTCTCAGGCTGCCGTTCAAGATGCTCACGCCGAAGTGTATCCTAACTGGCATTCGGCACCAGAATTGGTTCACAGCCATCGACCTGAAGAACGCGGAGGCTTCCCTGTCTCCCTTATGGATCCTCAACTACCTCGACAACTGGCTGATTATAGCTCAACCGTGAGAGTTGTCGTGCGAGTACAGGGAAATGTTAATCCCACGAGACCGCCACTTGTGGCCTCTTGGGACTTTGCCGTCACCTTACAGGGCCTGCAGCAAGATCCTTTTGAGCCACTAGCATCAGTTGAGGTAAAATATCTGTCACTTAAAACAGCACTCCTGATTGCGTTGGCCTCCACCAAGAGGGTTGGTGACCCTCAGGCCTTCGCAAGGCTATGTGCCCAAGGTTAATACCACACCCTTCCGAGATCAGGTAGTGAACCTGCAAGCTCTGCACCAGGAGAAGGCAGACCTGGCCTTGCAGTTGCTGTGTCCAGTATGTGCATTGCGCCTCTACGTAGACCACACTCAGAGCTTCAGATGCTCTCAGCAGAACGGGAATGCTGTCTCCAAACACAGGTTGGCCCATTGGGTGGTTGATGCCATCTCCCTGTCTTATCTTTACCAGGGAGAGCCGTGCCCCTTGTGTCTGAGAGAACTCCACATGGAGTGTTGCCTCCACCTATGCGTTGGCTCATGGCACCTCTCTAGAAGATATCTGTAAGGCTGCAGGCTAGGTGACACCCAACACCGTCACAAGGTTCTACAACCTTCGCGTAGAGCCTGTGTCCTCCCGTGTCTATCAGACAAGCAGGTAGCGTGAGGCCGGCTGGTGTCGGCTTGCTGCGCCATTCCCACGGAATCTGTGTGCTCTTCTCAGTGGTTTCCCCCTGCCAAGGTGAACCTGAGTCCTCCTGCCGACTGCAGTTGGTCCTAGATGCGGTGTAGCTCCGGACTGTGCTCCCACTGGGTCTCCTTCACCCAGTAGGTTGTGGCTACCAAACCTTATGTTCCACAGTCAGCCAGGAGGCTGTGTTTCCCTTCACTTATATCCATAATCTTATTGATATAGAGTATTGCTTAAACCTTTATGTACTTGGAGCGGAGACATGTAGCACATACACAGTTTCTTACATGTGGAATTATTTACACAGCTGAGCAGGTAACAATGGGTGGAGACAATGATCAGGGTGAGTAAGAGTGAACTTGAACAGAATGTCATAGATGAATGCAGAATAGTGATACAGTCTTTCTATTTACAGATCCGAGACACACAGAGAGGATGGAGACACGCTGGAGCAGGGAGACTACCACACACAAAGTAAGATACAGAGCTAGAGAGTATTTCATATGCTGACTGGACAACGCTACATGTTTTTTTTTTTTTTCTGTCAAAATAATGGATTTTCTTTGGAATTATTTTGCTTTTAATTTTTTCTGGACGTGGGCGGAACTAAGGCATGAAGTATATAATATATATATATATATATATATATATATATACAGTATATATATATAAAAATGCACAATTATTTTCAACATTCATACCAGTAAGAAATGTTTCTTTAAAATGCTGCTTTGTCATTGCAGTCTTTGTTTTATTTTATATATTTTATAAATTCTTTCTTTCTTTCTTTTTTTTTTTGCAATATTACATTACGTTTTTCTTTCACAGTGACATTTATGTATGTAAAATGTATTTAGTTCATTACAGGCCAAATAAATCTAAAATGTACTGAGACCCTCTGAAACCCTCGCAGAGCTTTCTAAAAACCCTTAGATTGCATAAAGGATCTCTAAATTGTTAACCCACCTATACGCCCACTGGGTAAAGTAAATTGGAAAGAATGATGCTTACTGACCTTTTGTTTGTCTGCCCTTCTTCTGTCTATATTAGGCACAGCTGAGTGGTTATATGGTTATTACTGTACCCCTGAGCTTCTGTAACCCTGCTCTTTTCTGCTGAGGGGAGGCTTTTGGCTGAAGGAGGATGACTGCTTTTCACAGGCAGTGATCGCTCTAGTGCTTTTATACAGCGGTGGGTGGCCAGATACTGATGTGCTGTGCTCGCTACAATCAACGGATGGGAATAGGTGGGAAAATCAAATATGCAACCATACAACTCTTTATGAGAAGATGAAGAAGGCGTATTGTTGCACCTAATTGATTTTGGCTCCCATAGATGATTGCTGAAAAAGCACCCTGTATTAAATCTTTTAGCAACTGAATAAGGAATAAGGTGATGATTCTTACCACAACTTCCCACGTGACTGCCAAGCATCATGCTGGTAGTGCAGCATTGAAGTGAATTATTGATCCTATTGGTCCTAGTGTCTCATGTTATATTGGAACATGTACAACTATAGAAAAATAAATAAATACAAGGTCAAGTTGTTATGTTTGAAAAGGTTAAAGCAACACAATCATAGCTGCACTAGACCTTGAGTCTGAGTGGTTATGATAAAAGCATGTGAATTCATACTGACCATGTGCTACCATTTAGAGAAAAAAATACGATTTAATTGTTTCAGCTAGTTGTCAAAGCAACAGTTTCTATTTAATTTACAATACTGAAATAAATGAACTGAAATAAATTCTGAATAAATTAATGCAAAAATATATATATATATATATTGCTAAAAATAAAGTTAAAAATAAAGTATAAATATAAAAAATAGGGTATTTAAATAAAATAAAATAAAATGCATACAAATATTTAAAAACAAAATACTATAATGTACAGTATAAAACTAAACAAAAATAAAACTAGTTTAAATATAGGAAAAAATATATTTTTGGTTGAGATACAACTAAAAAATCTAAAATTTGAAATATTGAGAAAATCGTCTCCAAGTTGTCCAAGTTCTTAGCAATCCATATTACCAATTAAAAATGTGTAATTGTAGTTTTGATATATGGTAGGGAATTTACTAAATATCTTCATGGAACATGATCTTACTTAATGACTTTTGGCATAAAAGAAAAAAATAAACAAATAAATAAGTTTAACTCATACAATGTATTTTTGGCTAATGCAATATATATTCCCCATCGGTTTTGTGACCCAGGGTCACCAAAAGCTTCTACTGTGACCACATTTTTAATAAAATAAAATATGTGAAAATAGAAAATGCACTTGATGAGTCTCATTTATTATTAGTGTATGTGTTTGTATCTGTGTGAAGAGAAAACATTTCCATCAGAAAAGTGCGAACTTACTGATGAATCATGAACACGCAGCTTTAATGCACAAGTACTTGCATACGCACTCTTAATAAAAAAGATCCCATGTGTTTTGGAAATGTTTCTTTTGAGTTACACATAGTAGCCCAAAATAAATGAAAGATCTGCCAGAGTCACCCCCCTCCAGCTCCCCTTTCGCATAAAAACAGCTAAGGGTTGAAAGGCTGGATGATATGGGAAACTTTGAGCTCAGACTATTTCAGGACACCGCCATCTACTCTCAGCATCCGTTTGGACTCGAAAAAAGGGATCAAAGAATGACGCTGGTCTCTGGGGAGCTCATCAGGGTGACAAGATGATGCCAGTTTGTTCAAATTGTTGTATCACATTGCTTGTAAAATCCTGCCATATCGAATCTCCGGATGGCAAGTCAAAACAGACAGCAAGCATCAACACAACAAAATGCAACAGCCTAAAATAATCTCCCTAAACATCTGTGCATATTAGAATACCAACATAAGCATAACTTTTCATAGTAAATGTCATGCTGAAGAGGAGAAAATGGGATATTCAGAGTCAAAATTCCATTTGTGAGTTGCAAAGTTTATGCATTATGTATAAAGGTAATGCATTGTAGGCATTATTCTTTATATATAACACCGGTCATTGTTCTTGGTTGGTTTTACTAATGTCACACTATGAAGCCAAAACAATGCAACACAATGTAAACAATGTTATTAAACACTGGCAGCAAGCAGACACTGCAGCTGTTGGACTATACACAACCCAGGATCATTGGAAATATATAGAGTAAATACATATAAATACATACATTGCAACCCCACAATTATGTACCTTACTGCACATTTTGCGGCAGTTTCAAAGTGATATGTCCAGAGAGTGGTGCTAAAACACTCGTTTAATACATGACCATGGAACGTTTTTATTATGGTACAGGCACTGTTTTATTATGCTGTTTGAGGTACACTTTGCAGCCGTTCAGAATTCAAATATCCAGTCAGTGTACTAAACATTAATGCTATATCTTGTTGAAAATATCCACTTCACTAAAGCTAAGTGTTAACAAATGCAAAACTAATTTAAAAATATTTGTTGACGCAGCCATGCTATTTTAACTTCTTTATGCGGATTTTTGCTGAACCATAGTTTCACAGGGTTCAAACTGGAGCTTTTCGACATCTAAGTGCAACATCGTATCGTGTGAGCTACTTGCATAAGTAAGGGAAAATGTACGCTCTGCTTCATGTCTGGCTGCCGATAAGGTTGTTCTGCAATAACAAACCTGCTGGGTGAACATTATCATATAACATTATTATTACATGGTTTCTTGCCAAAAACAAATTAATTAATAAATAAACAAAATAATTGTTTTAACCGGCGAGTCAGTCGAATCATTCTATCCACTGCTGAAAACCTGTTAATGTTGAAATTAATGTTGAAGTCCTCCATTTTAACTTTTACATTTTAATCCACAGGATGGCGGCCAACTGTCAGCGACGTATAATACGTATAATTACTAACGGTCAAGATGATTCATAGTACCCGGATGATTGGTTGGGGTTTTTTGAAAACTGATGCCGATACTTTTAAAACAGTTCCAGTGCCTGAACAGTGGCTGAACTGATACTCTGTACAAAAAGTACAGATTGGCCATTAGCACTATAAACACATGACATCGGTTTCATTCATACAGGACACCAGAGGGCACCCACACACAGGAAAAACCATATATCCAGAGAAGTAGCATTACTCATAGCAGAGCTATTGCTGTAACTGAGTAAACAAAAAAA
>JAUMHI010000033.1:15709282-15740045 GCA_032359435.1 Enteromius unitaeniatus
CACAGGAAAAACCATATATCCAGAGAAGTAGCATTACTCATAGCAGAGCTATTGCTGTAACTGAGTAAACAAAAAAAATATGTAGATGGAATGTGCAATACTACAATGCAATACTACAAAGATTGGGTTGTTGGTTTTGTTGTTCAGGCATGGCAATGAACAACACTAAAGACACAAAGTTTTGATTCGATTCTGGGCACTGGGTTTCGGTACCCAACCCGATGGATGGATGGATGGATGGATGGATGGATAGATAGATAGATAGATAGATAGATAGATAGAATTTAAAGTGTAATTTATTGCTGCCATCAAAGCTGAATTTTCAACATTATTACTCCAGTCTTCGGTGTCACACAATACTTCGAAAATCATTCTAACATTGATTTGCTGCTCAATTATATATTAAATTATGTTCTGAAAGAAGTATATGTGTATTTTAATAAGAGTATTCAGTGCTTGTAAAAATGTGTGTTCACAGTTACCTTATGACTGTAAACCATTAAAAACTTCCACAGTTTTGGAGTAAAAAAAAAAAAACATGACAGTTAAGGGATCATTATTCATGTTGTTGAAGTTGAAGGACAGCTATGAAAATGAAGACTAAAGAGCAGTCGAAAGACGTTCGGGGATGCAGTGAAATGAATACATAAATTGTGTTTCTGTCACTGTACCTGTAGCTCAACTGCATCCAAGGTCACACATACCGATAGAGCAAGTACCTTGATAAAAGTGTCAGCCAAATGAATAAATATCAATGAATTACCAAAAGAAAAGGCATCCGTGTCTTCAGATGTCCCAGTGGTCAGTGCTGGCTGTGTTATCGGGAAAAAGATGCTCTGTATCAAACCACCCAGACGCTGCCTAGAAAAGGTCATGTCTTTAAACCCTCGGCATAAACGAGGAGGAGACTTGTGAGAGGAGCCACGGAGAGTCACTTTGAAGGAGCTACAGAGTTCAGTGAGTAAGAATGGAGTGAAAGTGCTCCAGTCACGCACATAAAGAGCCCTGCAACACATAACAGCTTGTATTGGAGGGTGGCACAAAAGAAACCATTAATCAAAAAGAACCATCTGGAGTTGCCATAAACCATAATGGTGACCCAGTTGCAATGAAGGAGATGCTTTTGCTGTCAGATGAGATTGGTGCTATGTTGGAAATGGAATAATAGCATGCTAACTGCATACTGTGACGTACACACTGAATGTTAATAATAGTGTGTGGAAAAACAGATTTCAGATTTCAACATTCATATTCATCTTTAACTCAGCACATTTTATGCAAAAATGTCTTTACTCTGGGCAGTCACATTTAAAAAAAATACAAACAAATACTAATGAAAGAGATTTTACTAATATGTTTGCATTACTCAAATGTGTGAGACATATCTGACAAAGAACAGCAATCCAACTCTGAAGTATAATGCTGGTAAATGAACTTACATTTAGATTGTGAGAAGAACAGAAACTAAAGAACAGAAGCTTGGGGTGGTTGCAATGACCCCAAACACAAGGTTAACTTAACACCGCAATGACTCAATATTAAAACATGACCTACAATGACCCAGTCAAACACACAATCTGACCCTGTTCTGAAGCCAATAAATAAGGTTGTTCTTTCTGACCTTTTTTTGTCTCCTGTGCTCTAAATAATTGATATAATCAAAACATAAAAAAATAAAGAATGAAACAAAAATATAACGAAAATAAATAATAATTATTATTATTCATTTATGCTATATATGAAATCTTATAATGCATTTATAATTTTCATGCACAATTACATACAAATCTGAATGTATTTATTTATTTATTTATTTACAGTACTTTATATACACCCAAACTGTACATTTATAGAAAATGAATTCCAATTACCTATAAATTATTTAGCTAATTAATTAACTTTTTAAGACCTTAAATAATCAACTAGAATGAAGCTCACAACATGACTATTGCTATTCTAATATAATTTTAACATTATATTCATTTATTGCTTAAAAGGCATCTGCGAACACTTTTTATTTATTCATTTTTTTTATTGAAGTTTAAAAATAACAAATTGTTGTTTTAAATAAAACACTTGTACAGTCTTTCAACTTCAAAATGTCATGTTAAGTTTGGTGTTTTTTTTTCTTGCAGTTTCTCTCTAATTAATTGTGGAATTTACTAACAGTTTACTAACAGTAGTGCATGGCTTAGAAAATAGTACACAAGTTAAATGTAATTTGTTTTTTTTTTACTGTTTCCACACCATTTCTAGGTACATTCCATTTAAATAGGAAACTCTTAGAAACTCTTTTTCTTCCTCCCGTTTTGTCAGACAGTCACATGATGGATTGCTTAATTAAGGTGAAAGACAATGAGTGAGTACTTTCATTGTGTTTGGCCTCTCTGGATTGAGGGAAAAATTGATTGCTCTTTTAAGACAACTTCCTCTGGCCCTTGGGAAATGTCACATATTTCATTTACACACGTTTGAGCCCTTGTCCCTGCAGAGAACTGCACATCAGACACTGTAAACTAGTCAGCAGATTAGGCCTACAGTGACACAGGAAAATGCCTCGATGTGTATCTAGGGCAGGATGGGAGAAACATACTAATGTTTACTTCTACAATATGTCCAGAACATAAGGTGATCTGGACAACTTGCACACAATGTCATATTAAGCGTCAAAATTTAAGTTTTTAAAATGTTTTAAAATTTTAATAAAAAGGACAAAATTAATAAATTAAATTTTTTTTATTATTATTATTTTTGACAATTTGCAGAAAAATATTCTCATAGCAGTGAAGTGGGGGAAAATTTTTTATAAAAAAATGGAATTAAAATGTTGACTTCTACAAACAAACAAATAAATAAAAGAAATAATAAAATAAATTAAGTTTTTTTACGTTTTAAAATGAGCATTATAAACATTATTACACAATAAAAAAAATTACCTTCATTGCCATGAAAATAGTGTCAACAGAAAAAAAAAAAAGTTCTTAAAATAGGTAATGACTTGTAATTTAGTATTTTACTGATGGTAATTTTAAATAATGGTATTATAAAATGGTCTGGTTTTTGTTAGATTCACTTCAAGCAGTTATAAATGCACAAAGCAAGGCTTTGTACTTCCCAGGCACATATTTCTGCTGCACTTCTTACACGGTTGCATCTAATTTGTATTCTCTGTTTTAATGCGTCCACACAACCAATGCAAATGCACTTATAGTCGTATAGGCATGTCACATGCCTGGAGCAAAATGAAGATGGGCACTTTAACTGCGGGCCACATATGCTGTGTTCAACTTCACATTTATTCACCACACTTGTCTACATTCATAATGCAGTTCTGTATGATAATGCCACCGAAAACAAAACTGAGTCAAACTGAGGTTCTAATATGAGATGCAGAGAGGGAGCGAGAGCGAAAGAGAATACTTCTCTCATGGATCTTCACAGCATGACAGACTGTCCTGCTAAAACAAAGGATGTGGATGATTAGTCCGAATGCAAACCGGAATTGGAATGCAATCAAATGTTTTCCGGGGAGGTGTCATGCAGGCCTTCCTGATTGTCATCGACATTTCAGATGACGCACCTCTATTTTCTTTCTCCTTCCAAAAATAAGTGCTGCTACTCGCCACAGTATTATATATAATATATGAGAAAATCTTAAATAACTATACTAATTAAAGTAATAATTAAATTAATAATTAAATAATTAATAATATATATATATATATATATATATTGGTTTTTGTTTCTTGTTTTTTATTGTAACTATATTTTATAATAAAAAAAGAAACCTAAAAAAGTATAAATTCTGGTTATGATTTGACTATGGCATGGCTGAGAATACAAAGATCAAAAAAATAATTTTAATTGTATTTTATTTTATGATACCTAGATGGAACACATCATTGTAAATCTCCAGGTCTGAGAATTATTATTATATAGTAATTATTAAACAGTCATTTACTAGCACAAGCAACATGGTAATACAGTTATATACTGTATATAGAGGTGCATTGAGGCCACAATCTGAAACCATTAGTGTCATATTAAAGACAAAAGATTTGGGATTTCTTGGCATAAAAACAAGAAAAAAAGGAACTTCACCCCTCTGTTTATCAGGGCCAAGAGAGCAAACTTGAGGAGTGAAGAATTTCCATCATCTTTCAGTGCTGCATTGGGCTGCAATCCTCCTCCAGGGCAGTCTTTTGATGTGAGCCAAGGAGACCGATTCCAATTGATTCTCTCAAGAATCTTGTTTACCTAGACATGGTTCAAAACCCTCTGTGACAGTAACCGGACACAAACCCGCCTGCGCACACATCTACATCCAGAAAAAGTCATAAGCGTGCATGGAAATGGAACACAGAAGCCGAAAAGCCCTGAAATGTGATCAGAGCACGATCCAAACCCTACTGATCTGCTCTTCCACCATCATCTATTCTCTTTGAGTCCACCCCTGGTCTCCATTCCTCCCTCGTCTTTTTTCACAGCACCCCTGCTCTATTTCTCTATTATCTCTAATGATCTCCCTCTACATCCTGTCAGCCAATCCCCATGATGCTTTGCTACCGGCTCGGCTGCTACTCTTTATGCTCCGATGTTTGTTCTCTCCTTTGACTGTCAGCATCCCGGATCTTCTCCTGTGTTCCTCACGACGCGTCTCCCTTCTGAGTTATCTTTTTGACACGTCCTCCCAATGCACGTTTATTTCCTCAGTATTACCCTGTCCTGCCACAGAAAGCCGTCGTATATTGGTGCAGTCGAATGGATGCGAGCTGCTAGGATAGAGATATTCTCTACCCACGATGACAATGAGAACAAGGCTTATCGTGGGCAAGATGCTGCTTGTTTCCTGTATCTTTAAGGGAGGTTTGTCTTGCTAGTGTCCCACTCATTTAGTATTTTCTCTCTGCATTTCTCGTTATTTCTCGCTCTGGCTTCTCGAGAATGTCTCCCACAACCCATCTGTTCCTCTAGTCCTATAAGTCATTCATACAGGCAGAGACAAGCCCACACAGCCACAAGTCATCCATCCAAAGTGTCTGTGATTCAGCTGTTGAAGTATTGTCATTTGGAGCCACAATTTAGTCATATTGGACAGAATTTATCAAATCCGTCACATGTAAATTTCCTGTGCATCTCCCTAGAGGAAATTTCAAAAGCTCTTTCATAGTTCTTAGACATAATAGAGCTATGGTACAAATGTTGTTTTAACCCTATGAATCCTCCACGTATCATATTTAATATAATTCTGTCATCATTCACTCCCCCACTTGTAAACGTGTATGAGATTCATTGTTCTGCTGAACAGAAAAGATGATATTTTGAAAAATATTGGGAGCAGAACAGCTGATGAGCACCATTGGTTTCCATTAAAAATGCTATGGAAATCAATGATGCTGAGAAACTGTTGTCTGATTAATAGTTTCTATTTTTTAGAAAGTGATTTTAAATGTCCACCTTCATGATACATGTCATGATACACAATACATGACATATTTACTGATTTTTTGTAATTATTTATTTTTAATAAAATAAACATACTAACATAACAAATGTGTTATATAATAATGAACTGAAACAACTTAAGATTATTCATATGTATTAAAAAAAAAGCATGAAAACATTTAAAATACATACAAATCAGGCCTCATCTCTTAACCCTCTGGGGTCTGATGGTGTTTTGGGGATCTGGAGAAGTTTTGACATGCCATTACGTTTGTGATTTTTTTCAGTCACTTAAATATATGGCTGAAGTCTAATAATTGCATCGACTCATCATTGTATTGCAATGCATTACGTACATACGATTATGTAGTAGTACAATTATAAAAATACTATTATAACGAATGAATGAATGAATGGAATATTTACACAACAATTTTACTAAAACGTCATAGTAAATAAATAAAGTAAAACACTGATACTTCAGGCAACTTTAGTAACTGTCACCAATAGCGCCTCTGTGGCCCTCTCTGAACGGACACAGCGGGAACCTTCGCCCGGATTCTAAGTTCCTACCCGGACTCTTTATCCCCACGTACCTTCGGGAGTTCTGCTACATTCTTCAGTGATTATGGCGCCTATTTAAGGCACAGACTTTTTCCCTTTCTTCACAAAGTCGTTCCTTATGGTCATAATTCTGAGCTTTTTTCCCTGTTTAGAATTTTCTGCCGGCTAATCCTTCAGCTGTTGCAGCTCCGGCGCCACCTCCCGCCGTTCCTGCAACTCAGGCCAACACATCTCATCTGCCACTTCCTGAGACGTACGACGGCTCCCCAGGTAATTGCAAAGGATTTCTTATGCAATGTGCCATTTACATAAATTCTCAACCCCAAAACTTTGTTTCAGACGATAGTAAGGTGTCTTTAGTTTGTTCCATCCTCACTGGCAAGGCACTCAAGTGGGCAACCGCTTTATGGGAAGGACAACTGATGGAATTTCCCTCTTATCATCACTTCCTTGTTAAGTTTAAAGAGGTTTTCGACCACGCGGAGGATGGAAAGGAGGCCGAGGATGAGCCACTGAACCTACGCCATGGCACCTCCACTGCGGCTGATTACTCACTCTTGTTCCACACTCTAGCTGCGCAGGCAGGCTGGGAAGGAAAACCACTCAAGGCCATGAATCGCCGCGGGCTTATGATGGAACTTGCCGGGATGACGTAAGACCCTGGAGGAGTTCAGTTCCACGTAACACAATCACCTAACCATGCCATCATTCTTGGACACCCCTGGCTTATCCTTCACGACCCCCAGATTTCCTGGAAGGAGCATGAAATCTCACAATGGTCATCCATGTGCCATAAGAAGTGTCTCAGTTATCCACGACGGAACCCGTCTATCATGACTGACACACCACCTGAACACCAGTCACTAGAAACACTACCCTCTGCTTTGGAACAGCTTCGTTCAGTCCGTGTCTTCTCCAAACTGGACTTAATATGTGCATATAATCTCATTCGTATTCGGGCGGGGGATGAGTGGAAGACGGCTTTTTCCACGACCACTGGGCATTACGAATACTTGGTGATGCCCTTCGGACTGTCCAACAGCCCCTCTGTCTTTCAGGCAATGATTAATGACATTTTCCGAGACATGCTAAACAAGTTTACTCAGAGATTTAGCAAGACCACATCCACCATGTTCTTCAGAGACTTATCCAGCACCAGTTGTATGCTAAACTCCCCAAATGTGAATTCCATCTCATCACAGTCTCCTTCCTAGGATACATTATCTCAGCTGAGGTAGTTACCATGGACGATAACAAAGTCTCCGCTGTACTACAACGGCCTCGCCCTCAGACTATTAAAGATTTGCAATGCTTCCTAGGGTTCTCCAATTTCCATCCGAAGGCTTTAGCCAAGTGGCAGCTCCCCTGACTTCACTCACACGCAATGGCAAAGGCAATAATAGACTGGCATGGACTCCTTCCCGCGAAAAGGCCTTCCAGGATCCCAAGGTATGTTTTACCTCAGCACCCATCCTACGACACCCTGAACTACAATTCACAGTTGAGGTAGATGCTTCTGACACTGGCATTGGAGCCATTCTTTCCCAACGCCATGGAGCTCCAGCTCAATTGTTCCCTTGCACTTTCTTTTCACAGAAACTAAGCTCAGCAGAATGCAACAACGACGTCGGGGACAGGGACTACTAGCCATGAAGGCGGCCTTAGAGGAGTGGCGACATTGGTTGGAGGGATCCACCACTCCCTTTCTTGTTTTAACCGACCATAAGAATTTGGAGTACTTGAGAACAGCTCGTCGCCTCAACGCCCGCCAAGCTAGATGGTCACTTTTCTTCTGACGCTTTCAATTTCTATCGACCAAGATTAAAGAATGGGAAGGCAGATGCACTCTCTCGCCAGCATGACCACTCACAGGCCAATGTTGCACCTACCACTGTAATCTCTACCTCCCTGATTGTCTCTCCAGTGCAGTGGGATATCATGACTGAGATTTCCAAGGCTCAAGTGACAGATCCAACTCCTCCCGAGTGTCCCACAGGACTAACCTACGTGCCAGCACCCCTATGACAACACCTCCTTACACTGATTCATGAGAATCCTAGTGCGGGTCATCCCGGCATCCAAGCCACACGAGAGTTGGTCTCAAACAAGTCCTGGTGGCCCTCTATGACACAACAGATAATCACCTTCATTAACGACTGTGTAACCTGCACAACCAGACCAAGTCCTTGCACCAATGTCCGACCAGCCACTTCCTATTTCAGAAAGACCTTGGTCATACCTGGCTGTCGACTTCATTATGGACTTACCACCCTCCAACCACAACACAGTTATCTTCACCATTATCGTTCGTTTTCTCTAAGGCATGCTGGCTCATTCCCCTTCCCAAACTCCCTACGGCTTGGGAAACTGCGCATGCTCTCCTAAATCAGGTCTTTCGATTCTATGGATTACCAGAGTGTATTGTATCTGACCAGGGCCCTCAGTTTACCTCGCATGTGTGGAAAGCTCTCTGGTCCCAACATCAGCCTGACTTCAGGATACCACCCTCAGTCGAATGGCCAAGTGGAACGATTCAACCAGGACTTAACAAGATCTTTATCATCTAATGACTGCAAGATCTTGGACTCCTGGCTTCGAGGTGGGAGCCAGTATCTTGTCAAGGCAGTATCTTGTGGACTGGGAGGGATACAGTCCCGAGGAGCGGTCCTGGGTCAACTCCAAGGACATCTTTGACCTCCAACTCACCACTACATTCCATCAAGAACACCCAGAGAAACCAGCTCCTCGCCCCCATGGAAGACCTCGGTGCCGAGGAGTGCCTCACGTCAGTGGCCGTTCGCAGGGGAGGGGCTCTGTCACCAATAGCGCCTCGGCGGCCCTCTCTGAACGTACACAGCGGGAACCTTCACCCGAATTCTAAGTTCCTACCCGGACCCTTTATCCCCACGTACCACAGGGAGTTCCGCTACAGCTGTTGGTCATTCTTCAGTGATTATGGCGCCTATTTAAGGCACAGACTTTTTCCCTATCTTCGCAAAGTCTTATCGTTCCTCATGGTCGCAATTCTAAGCGTTTTTCCCTGTTTTGGATTTTCTGTGTATGACCCTGGACTGTATTTCTCGTTGACGATTCTTGCTGCCTGCCATTGTGATTTCTGCCTGAGAATTGTTTTGTCTGCTGGATTATCTACGCTGTTCCTGACTACTGGTGATTACCCTTATTTGTTGACTAACTCTAATAAAGCCTGGCAAATGGATCAGTACGCTTCTGAGTCCATGTTACAGTAACTTTGATAAGACACATTTGAGCTGACATTTAAAATCTCTTGAAAAAACAATTTGTGGTGTCTTGGCAACTCTGATCCATTGCTGCCATCTGATTTCCATTGAAAATAGCTAAAAATAGTAGCTAAATGTCACCAGATGACATCATAATGGCAAATTTGCTGATCTATATAAAGATGAATATAGATCAGTGGGCAGATTTAGGAAATAAGGTCTGTCCAAGAAGCTGCTATATTTGTCCCTAAAAAAATTAAATAAAAAAGGTTGCATAAGGTGCAAGGAAGTCTCTAATTGGCATTGTTGAGATCTCCCCCAAAACAAAGGGTATCTTTAAAAAAAAAAGAGAAAAAAAAAATCAGAGAAGTGAGAGCAAAAGCCTTAGTTTGTCCTCCATTTCATCTCATTACTGTCTAGGGGAAATCAAAATAGATGTCATTTGAGATTTTTATTTTCTTAAGGGGAATTTCAATGGTAAGGCTGGTACTGGGCCATGACAAGCACCTTAATCAGGTGCGTGCTTTATTCAGGTCAAGGTAAATGTGGAGATGGGGCACTCAGGCTGTAAACAGGAGCTTCTCTGCAGGGTTTCATGAGCAATGCCTTTGATTTTGTCCTTTGATCCATTTATAAGAGCTCATGCTATCTCATGAATACAGCACGGCCAGGGGACAGAGGCCGTCTGGAATACATAACCACTTAACAACTCACCTTCTCTTTGGCTGATAAACACTCGCTGTCTCACTTGGAAACACGCACGCACACAAGCATCTCTGTCCCCAATCTCATTCACATTTTCACAAATGCAAATAACGTGCAATATATATATATATATATATATATATTTATTTTTTTGGAAAGCTGATGCTGGGTCACAAAAGTAAGTAGCAAGGAAATATTTACTCTAGTTCTACTTTATCCCCTGGTTTCACAGACAAAGCTTAAGCTAGTCCCAGACTAAAATTCATTTTTGAGCTGTCTCAACTGAAAATATCTTGCCATAACATTTCTTAAAATATATCAGTGTCATTGTTCTGTGTCAAGATGTGCACCAGTAATGCATTCTTCTAAGGCATTTTTGTAAAAGTCGCTTAAATATCTTAAGTGCTGGTTCTGGTTTAAACTAAGCCCTGTTTGTGTAACCAGGCCCTTATAAGTAACTACATGTGAACAAATTCTCACTAGATTACTGGTTACATGCAAAGTCTACCAATGATCTAATGACTGCTAGTTTGCATGCAGTTGCAAAATTACTTTTATGGCAATTATGTCAAAAAGTTCTGTCATCATTTACTCACCCTCAAGTTTATCCAAACCATGTTTGTTTCTTTCTTCTGTTGAACACAATATATTTTGAAGTATTTTGGTTATTAAACAGTTGCTGGTAAGCATCGACTTCCATAGTATTATTATTATTTTCCCGCTTTTGTCCTGTTTTATATTAAATGTCTGTAATACCTGTTTATACATGTAAGTACACATTTGTAGGCTACATATCTATCATTGTAACATCTGTACACACGTGTAACACGTGTACACACGTGACTTGTATGTATAAGAGTAACCACAAGGACACCAACCACAATTTATAAGTAAAGCCTAGCTTACTGACCGCTGCTGAGTAACATCAGAGTAATTGCATGGTAATTCCATACAAATTGTCTACTTTATATAAAGTGTGACACTTTCCTTGCCAAAAAGGGCTGTTAATCCTGTTACATGTTTTTTTACCTTTATTACCAAAATGTGTTGTTACCAATGTCCTGTTACACATTTGTACTTACTGTACACATACCATTGAGTGTGCTGTTACATATTTGTAGTTACACAGACAATACAGCTGTAAATACTATGTATTAATGTGTACTTACACTGTGGTTACACATTATGTACACATCTAGTTACTAAGTACACAGTATTAGGGACACAATATAAAGTGGGACCTTTTTTCCACACTATGTCAAAATAGCTAACTTTTAGGGAGTGTTCCATAGATGGTGCATTAATAATATTTTGAGAACATTATCAAAAGTTTTGATAATTTTGAACACACATTCTATTAAAGTGCCACTATTATGGGTAATGAAAGGTTCATATTTTGGTTTTGGGAGTCCGAAACAACAGGTTGACATGCTTGCAATTTCATTTTATTATAATATGCATTTATGTTTACCTTGTTTAACATATCCCAAACCATTTATTCCATTCCAAATTATTTTTTTCCAAACCCTTCCAGTGATTTGTCGATTTCATTTAAAGTCACTTTTGCAGTTTTTGAGAGCTTTTAATGCCCCAAAAGTGACACCTAGTGGCAAAAAAAAAAAATAAATAATTACATTTTCATTCAGACCAATGCAAAAAGACCAACAAGTGGTGGACAATATGCTAATGTTTCATGTTTCATTTCAACATGTTTTACTTCAACATTAAACATCTTAGGATTCATTTTAAAAATGTACTCAATCAATGAATCAGAGTCAGAGTTTTCAGATTTAAAACTTTGCCGGATGTTTTCATAAACTGTTAAACACTTCACGAAAGTTCATTTTCGAAAAATAATTACAGGGGCACTTTAACAATACTGAAACAATACATAACAGAACACAACATATTTTTTTATGCCTGGCTTTGAATTCTTTGTCATCCGCACTTATGTCACTGACAGAATCTGTCTATAGGATCAATGCACAATGAACAAGCCATTCGACCAGTCAGTTTGTCTATCTAGCGATCTTCTCCACCAACTAAACAATGTCGCTGTCTCTCGTCCCTTTACTCACTCGCACAGTTCCCTGTCAGCAACAGTCTCCAGGGTCGACTCAATAATGAATTACATCTCTCTCCACGCCAGGTATAGCTGAGCACAGGAAAGCAAATGTATCTCATTACCCCTCCACCTGTGATCTCTGCCAGGCTGCTGAGTAGGGTTTTGTTCGAAGAAAAGAAAGACATGGAGAGAAAAGAGGGCACAGAAAGTGGAAAGAAGCCAGTACATGGTGTAAGTCTGAAGAATAATTTACAACCCCAGCTGTTGAGGTAAAGCCACCCTGAAAGGCATCGTTGTGTCTTTTGAAAGATGAGATGCAACAGTCTTAGAAAGTTGTCCTCCAAACTGTCAGAACAGCTTCTTTTCTGTTTTTCTGAATAGGCCGCTCATGATCAAACGGATGGGAGTGGCTTGAGCAATCTGTTTCCCTCTTTCAATTTTGCAGGTGGGGGATGACACCAATAGCCCTCTTCAGCGGAAAATATATAGACTCCAAAACCTTAGAGATGTTTTCAGCAAGTTTCTCCCTGTCAAACTGGGAGCACAGCATTGCACTTTCTTTTTTATTGTTCTCCGAAAGAAACAAGTAAAAAAAAACAAAAAAAAAACTATATACATATATATATGCATGATTTCAGAGCCAGAACTTTATAACTTAAGCATTTTTTCTCTGTGGAGATTTTTGTGATGAACTCCATGTTCTCTCAGAGCATTTCACGTTCAAGAACCCAAGAGTCAAAATGTTCTATATGAATCTTTTTAGCATACATTAAACTTTAGAGTCGAAGGAGTTTAGTTTAGAAACTTATAAAGCCTTTTCTATCTTACAGCATAAACTTCTAATGCCTCTATATGATCAGAATGAGAACTGAGAACATATAGCTGTCTGATTGATTGTTTGTAGATTTTAAACAATTAAAATACATTTTAGTTTAATTTGAAAACATTCATAAGGTGTGTAGGTCCTACTTTATATGAAGTGTTCCTAATACCTGTGTACTTCCATAGTAACTAGATGTGTCTGTAGTAACCACAGTGTAAGTACACACCGGTACATAGTATCTACAGCTGTAATATTTCTGTAACTACAGACATGTAACAACCTTCAGAATGGTGTGTGAAAGTACAAATGTGTAACAGGACTAACTGCACTTTTTGGTAAATGAAGTGTCAACACTTTAAATACTTTTAAAGTATAAATTTTATATAAAATGAATTCGGTTATTCGTGGTGGATCACGGCCGATGCCTGTCACTGACTTGCATTGTAATCTTACGTGAGCCCATCACGGAATTTTCGCCTGAAACATGTTAACAAAAAACGTGTAAGTTTCACATCTGAGGAGGCTAAACCGTGACAGCTGCACGTTTTTCAAAGCGGACCTACGTGATAATGTCACATCTTGGTGATACCAGGTTGCACATACATATATTTATACAGACCTTTTAAATGATTGTCAAATGCAAAAATGGTACAAAATGCAACATATTTTATGAGAAATTGTGACATGCTGACTCAAAACAGGCGCTATTTTTAGAGTCAGCAGACTAAAATTAGTAAGAAACAAGTATTGGATCTCGTTCAACAAATATAATGCAGGCTTGGTGTTGTCTAACATGCCAAGTCTAAGCATGGCAAATGAGAGGGTGATGTGAATGTTTTTTCATAGACTGCAAGCCTATGCTAACCCTAAAGACTGATTGGTTGAAATAAATGTTGTTTCTGAAACCTAAGACACATCCACACGCAAAACCAGCCAAACTCTGCACTCTGTGTCTAACTCAGTAAGGGATTAATCAGATGCCGCTGTATTCTCATACCCGTGAGCTTCATTACCATCTCGGTGTCAATCCCTCTGCTTTGGTTTGCTGATCCAAAGGCCTCTGGCACTGCTGCTATGTTAGACCACTTTGGTACACTTCAGAATAAAAATACTCCTCGTTTCATACAAGTTTTGTGGGGGATGAGCTATAAATACAATAAAATGCAATAGTGAAGTCATTATGCAGGATTTAAATAGGGATTACAGCTTATCTGAATCAAAGTCATCAACCGTGAAATCCTAATTTTCGAACCTCCTTGTCCCTACAGCGCAGAATATATTAAATGTTCCTCTCAGGAAAACATATTGTAATCAAAGGTTTACTGTGAATGCGGGTGAAATTCCTGGCGTTAATTATATTTCACCATGGTTGAGAAACTCACTGACAGAAATAATGACATTTATAAATGCCTTTTAACCTCCTAATTTCTTAAATATGCTTCAAATTATGATACAGTATCTGGTATAATAATAATAACGAGAAACACTGAGTATATAACTTATATGTGTGTATATACGATGTATGCATTTTTGTATTTAGTTTGTATTGTTATGGGTTTTGACTGAACCATTTCTCACATCTATCACTGTATTTAAAATTCATGATGCTGGTTATTTTTTTACTTATTTTTTCCCCTTCCTACTTTTTCAATGTTTCTATTCTAAATAATACACTAATATAATAAATATACTGTAGGCATTGTACTGAAAAAATAAAAATGCAGTTATTTATTCATTGTTGACAAGTTAGTGTACAAAGAAAGATGTTTTTGAAAATATTATTTGGTTCACAAGTGCATTGAGAAACTTTATTCTTATTGCTTGATGTTTCTTCAAATTTCATCATAATGATCTTGACAAAAATGGAGCCAGTTAAACAGAGAGAGAGAGATTGTTTTGGGATTTATTATTACTCACAATATCATCAGATTTTTCATTTGTAAGTGCTACTTTGTAATGTGTGTGTGTGTGTGCAGATGTACTAGACAGGTTGAATGAATTGTGTCTAGCAGAAGTGAGGGTTGAAACATCAAAATCAAACACAATTGCTTTGTTTCACAAAATTCAACATCTGTTAAAATAAATTAATAAAAATACACCACTTATAGCAGGACAATAAACTGAGGAAAGTAATATGCGTTGGCACAAATGTTTCAGGAAGGTTGTAAATCTGGAAAAAATATGATGTCATTAGTTAAATATACAACTTCAAAACACTTAGTGAAGAATTTTATGGAATTTTATGTCTCTAAGAAAGGCTAATGAAGGGGACGATCAACTGCTCAAGCCCTCAGGTTGGAAAACCATAAAAGTTTATTTCGCAGTTAAAAAAGATACTATAATTTACTTTGAAAGGTCCGTATTTTGTATAGTCATAAATGTATCACAGCACAGTCAAAATGCAGTAGTGTATGCAGTATTTAATATGTAAAGTTCACGTATGTAACACAGCCAAATTTCCATATCCAATTAAAACATAATTTGAATATTAAAATGGTACCACTCATATGTATATATACATATGTAGACTAGTATTTATGTACTGTATGGATCGGATAAAATTTCCATCTAGATCTTGGATTGCACTGTAACTTAATGTGATGCATATTTGTCAGTCATTCGTAATTGAAACCAGTAAGAGGTAAGATTTATTTTATAATACTAACAAAGTAATGCTATTTAAATACATTTAAGAGGGTTTAAATATTAAAATCATTAATAAATCTAATTTGCTTCAAAGTTTTATGTCGTTTTAGTTTTCTTTACAGCTAGCCATATTCATTCCATGTTTATAATTTTAGTAATTCATTTTTCACTGTAAACTAATTTAAAATAATTTCAATAAATGCATTCTTAAAATATTTAATTTGCATTTAATTCAAAATGTACTTATTTAATTTTATACAAATTCATGAAATAACACTGGCATTATGTATTCAAATTAAATAGTAATTAAATTAAGTAATTGTTTAGTTTTTTGTTTTTTTTGTTTTGTTTTGTTTTGGTAATCTTGTACTGTGTGTGGGTACCATAAAAATTGTAGTCAAAACATGCATTTCCTTAAGAAATGAAAATGAGTGGGGAACTCAATTACAATTAATCAGAAGATGTAGAGGCTCCAAGAGTGAAGAGCTGGGCAATATTTCACCAGAATTATGTCAGTAGAAGCATGAATGTGTGTGTGTACATAAGGCTAAAAGTGTATGTGAAAATGTCTGTCTGCCTGTGTGTGTGTGTGTGTGTGTGTGTGTGTGTGTGTTTAAGCTATAAGATGGTTACGAAGCAATATATATATATATATCACAAAACAACCATGAAAATATCAAAGGGCTCTAGGTGCTTTTAATTTTCGTTGAGGTAGGCCAGGCAATAAAGTGTGGCTTGTGATGATAAGACGGAGCTGCTTGGCCACATCAATCCAGTTAGGAAAAAGCTATTGGGAAGTTTTAAATATTTCATTTTCCTCCACCAGAATGGCTTGTGCTTTCGGGTCTGGAGCATGCAAAGCCATTTCCTGCTCTGAAAGGATCACTATAGTCATTGATGGGTTTGTGTGTCTCGATACATGTGAGCTGGGGAATTGGAAAGGTTGGGCTTAGAAACAGCTTACGGCTTTTGCAGAAATGCTGTAATTCAGGTTCTCAAACTGTTCGTGCTTGAATCCTCGACTTGAATAAGTTTGGATGGAGTAACGGGGATAAGCCTTACACATGCTGGATCATTGTTGCCTGTTTCTCCATTTATGGAAACATTTAATTCTAATTGACCGTAAATAACCAGCTTTCGAGGTATTTCTCTTTGTTTTTTTGATTTGTGCTTGTGTGAAGTAAACGTAGGCATGTAATGCGTGGCAGTCAAGTGTTGCCTAGTCCTTGAGAACTGTGACAATATTCCTAAAAATAAAGCTGCACTGTAATGAATCAATTGCACCGTGTAAGGCTATACAATCTCATTCGAGTATAACAAATGAGGTGAACTGAGGTATATCGATCAACTTTCTGGCAAATTTTAAAAAATAAAAAAATGGCCTTGGATTCACCATGCATAAACACCAAAATTCTTTCAATATATTTTTCATTAGGTTTAAGCTAATCTCTGATGTATATGAAAACAAATAGTAAAAGTTTAATGTATTTATAAAGACTAAATTATATTGTTTTGGTTCTAACTACAATAAGAAATATCTTGAATGTTTACTCTTTTTTGTTTGTATTTAGATTAATTAATTACCACATGATTAACATTTTAAACCATAAAAAACTTAAATGAATGAATCAATCAATCAATCAGTCAACCAATGAACAAGTAAATAAGCAAATTTACACTGCCATTAAAAACTTGGGGTGAGTAAGATATTGAATGTTTTTTAAAGATGTTTCTTCTGCCCATCAAGGCTGAATTTATTTGATTAAAAATACAGCATATCATTTTAATCTAATAAATGCAGCCTTGATGAGCAGAAGAAACATCTTTAAAAAATGTATATATATATATATATATATATATATATATATAAATATATACATATATAGCACCCGTCAAATGCGGGTTAAAAATCATTTTGGCAGGTATTGATAAAAACTTACCAGCCAGTTTGGCCGGTGACACATGAACTATTGACATTTTCGTCAACGAATAAAAACGAGACGAAAATGTTAACTGTAAGTTACTCTTGAATGGAGAATTACACACAAAATGATTTCAAATTGTCCCCATCTCAGTCGATTACGTATTCCGTGAATGTAAACGGTAATGTTAGGGAACGTGTTTCAGTACATTACATTCGAGTGTATTTGGTTTTAATTTAGTTGCTAAGCAAAGTCGTTAATTAAGCAACAAAAGTAAAATCACTCAATGTCCCTGACTGAATCACGTAGAACTTGTATTTATATAAATGTATTTATATTAAAAAATGTTTCTGCTTAAAAGAATGAATAATATGGTAAACAATAAAGAATGCATAATTAGCCTATATAGCCATTGGTATTTCATTGAAAAGTAGACCATGTTCTTGACCTTAATGAGAAGTGGTTATATAGCGTGCGATACAAAGAGAAGGTTAAGTTTAATTGTAAATTGCAGACAGGTCGTCTAGTGTTTTATAGTAAAAATGCGGTCATGTTTTGTCAGATTTGGCATGAGTACACGAAAGAAAAATATATGTATATATAGTATTATTATTATTATTATTATGTTTTTTTCTCTCAATAGTTATCTTCACCTAAGGACAGAAGTGACAAAAACTTCACAACACGTCAAAACAGCATATCACATCAAGCTTCACTTTTTGTATGGTCACACTAAAGGTGATAATGATAAGGGCCGATAACACCTTGTCGGATGTGTTTTGGCTGGCATGTTTTTAATGCAAACTTTTGCTTAATTAATCATTAATCGAGTCACACAGTCTAGACTTAATTCAGCAGTGTGTGTGCTTCCTGTCAACAAGGAATCACCTCCCCTTTGTGATTGGTCGCACAGCAGGAACCTTAATAAACAACAATTAGATTACCTTTTTTTGTTGCATCAAAAAGGCCTTCAAAATTGATTTGCTGCCAACCAAGTATGAGGGCTCTTATATTCAAGTGTACATAGAGCTGTCTCTGACGGTACACATATGCTGTGTATCATCACGATCTGTCACATACTTGGCCCTCGAGATGTCCACCAGCTAGGTGCAACGATCTAGTACACAAACTCAATTGTACACACACACACACGGTAAACATGCTCAAGTTGATGCATGCCAGCTTTTTATGGTGCATGTCAGATTCAAAACTACACTTGCTATGTCAGGTATACATATATACATACATATAAATACCTGGCTCACTCAGTGGCATGCTGTCACCCTTGTCTTCCCCCTTCAGCAAATACAACCCTGTGGTGTCCTTGACGCAACGTAGAAGTTTCAATGACAGTTTTCCCCCCAAACATGTCAGTCAACTCACACTATGACCCACAACATAGCCACAGTTTGCCACTTACATGTATTTAAAAATACATACATATATACTATCAAACACTCACTGACTTGTAATGGAGCAAAAATATGTTCTTAAAATAAATAAATAAGTAAATAATAAAACATTAGTCAGCAAGACATTTCATTTATTTTTAACTTGTTACAACAATAGTTAAAACTGGATAAGTAAATTAATAATTTAACTAATAATAATAAAAAAAAATATATATATATCAAGTACTAAAACTAAAATAGCATAAAATATGCAATACATATATACAGATATATATTAATAAATAAAATACATTGAATATTATACTTATGTTGGCACATCATTAAGTACATGAAAGCTAAAAAAATGGTCATGTTATATATATATATATATATATATATATATACGTTTTGGTATTTTTTGGTAATTTAGTAATTTATTTGGTATTCATGTACTTGATGATTTGACAAGAATAAATAATAAAATGTCATTTTATTTAGGTATACACATACTGTATATATAATGCTAAACTAACACTGACCACAACACAGAAAAAGTGATTTTTGCCTTCATATAACTTCATAAGTCGGTCACTTGTTTTTTTTTCATGTTTAATAAACTGTAAAGCTCTAAAACAATTCACGAACGCCTCTGCTTGTTGACTTTAAACTTCATGTTGTCAAATCAGGGAAGATAAGGTAAACTTGCATCACACATTTTTGAAGGACATTCTTATGTAAGGCCTCAATCTGCTGTGATGAATCACATCTCGCATGGCTTGCTTTCAAATGTCAGTTTAAACTCCTTTGACAATCACACACTTGACGGAAGCACTGATCACAAACTGAGCAAAGGTCGGCTGAGCAAAAATGGCTATTAAACGAACAAGTATCAACTTTTTTTTTTCTCTGCACACTTTCCTCAGGTAGGCATTTACTTTCCAAATATATACTGTATTGTTAGCTATTTTTACATACTACCCTGCACAGTCCAACGTGCATAAATACAGGTCAGCGAGGTTTATGTTTTGGCTTATAAATATTAATTACAAAATGCAATTTAACAAGATTTTCTGCATGAATGCATTTTATTTTTTGTTTTATGGCGAAGCCTTGAGTTTCACAGCAAGAGAGCAAAGCAGATATATGATCTTAATAAAACGGCTATCCCTTTTGCCAGTTAATTAGTCATGAGCTTTTGACTGCGGCGCTTTATTGATATTTGATACCATTTGACTTTTTCATGCTGCTTCTGGACCTTAAATATATTATGTTTACTGTCACTGAAACGAGATTTGAAAGTTCTCGCAGGATTCGTTAGATAAATCGGTGCGTTTGTTTGCTAAGTGCTAGGGCCAACACCGGTAATTAGTGGCAAAGACGATCAGGTCAAAAGATCCTCCGTGTTCATGTGGAATGATGGATTAGACGCTGTTTGCTGTTGCTTATATTTCCAGCTCAGTGACTTATGATCATATAGCCACCGTGATTTTCTCCAGAGAGCTTTTTCTCTCGGTCTGTGTTTAGAGATGTATGTTTTTAATCCTTTTTTTTTTTTTCTCTCTCTCTTCTGAAGAGCCTTGACCTTTAATGTAGAAGGTATAAGAATAAACACATCTATTGATGTTTGTCACATATAAACCACAAGTTTTAATTTCTTACTTCGACAAATATTACACTAAAGCATTAATAAGATTGTTTATGGGTATTTTGATTAGCCTAAGTACCTATTGATTGATGTTTTATGACACAATTTCCAATATAAGCCAATCCAATAATTACTATTGTTATTACTGTACTGGCAACGTTCTGTTTTCCCAACTATTATAATGCATTATTATAATTCAATAAAATATTATACTTTGAAATAAAAATACAATTATAATAATATTATATTACATAATATATATATATATTTTACTGTTACAGTAACAACAAATATTTCGGAACTCTTAATCATTATTTAAAATTATTTAAAATTCTGATTCTGTATGATTATATTTAATGATTAAATTAAATATACGTATTTTATATATCTATATGTGTTTGATAATGTTAGAGATGGCACTGTGCTCTTGTGCTGAATTACAGGTTTGAATTATTAGTAGTAGTAGCATTTTTATTTTACATAAGGATAACTGTCAAAAGTGGCCTGATTTAATTTAAGAAACACCTAAAACTTATAGCACTCTAGTAATAAAGTTAATAAAGATTTATTTTGACAATTCAATATCAGGCCATTAGATTTCTGTTTTGTGTCATCCAGCCGCCATTAAGTGTGATATTTTGAAGTTTCTATAAATATCCTCAGTGGTGGTGGAAACTAATGTCTGAGTTCTCATGCATAAAACTTTGCATCCTAAAAGTTTGCGCTCTTAGAGAGTCAAATCTGTCAGCCAAAGTCCATTTCACAATGTTAAGAGCCCTCTGAAAAATAAGGCACTGCTGAACCATCTACTATAATATAATGATGTCAAATTGCATGGCTACTTTTGAATGCACGTCAGTGTAGAAAGATGCTTTTAGCTCAGTCGGAACTAACCAGTCAAATCTCGCCTGATTATGACAAGAGAAAAGAGCAAAATTCACATCACCAATACCGGCCTTCACATTTCTTCCTAAATTAAAAAACAAAACTGTGAATGACTCTCAGTCCATCTTATTTGGACATTTGAACGATGTGCCCTTTCCCCATCTCAGAGCCCTCTCCGTCCTAAACATCCCAAACAGATGGGATACTCTGACAACAACACACTGATCGAGCAGCTGTGAGATGATGTACACAAGCAAATAATGAATAATCAGAAGCTGAGCTCCAAGTGCCTCACATTAATAGCAAGGTGTTCTAATTAGTTTCCCACAACTGCTCTGGTTCAACCTCTGAGCAACAGTTCTGATGAATGTGACTCCCAGAAGAACCACTGACAATGATCGGTACACCAAAATAGTTGGAAACTGTGCAGCAGTTTGCTTTTACATTACAATGGCTCATTTGGCAGCTGCTTTAATCTAACATGACTTGCAGTGCATTCAAGCTATACAGTAGTATAATGTATGCGCTCCAGAGGAATCCAACCTGTGACCTTAGTATGAATGTGTGAGCGCAGTAACATTGATGATGCATAATCAACACATACATATTTCTACTGCATTGTCCTTGTTGACTGTGCAAACACACACACACACACACAAAAAAACAACACTGAATGTTGTTTAGAAACAACATTCTAAATGAATCGCTCAAGCCAATTTATTGGTATTAAAGTGCCCTTATTATGTGTAATGAAAGGTTCATATTTTGGTATTGTGAGTCCTCAGCAACAGGTTGACATGCAAGCAAGGTTTCACACACTTTCATTGTCTTATAATGTGCATTTATTTGTACCTTATTTGCTCAAAATCTTCCAAACTATTTATTTAATGTTTAATTTTTCGAAATCCATTCTTTACATGGAGCTAATCTGCTGTGATTGGTCTAATTGGTCTCACTTTCATTTCAAGCAACGGTTTTTGAGGGAAGTATTGCTTTGGGGAAAACAGATAGTTTAACAGCTACTAAAATTTACATTTTCTTTCAGACCAAAGCGAAAAGACCAACAAGTGAGGTCAACATGAAACAGCTTGAGATTTGTTTTAATGATTCTACTCTTCTTTCGAGAGACAGTAACTTTATACGGTGCACTTTCAGATTTAAAAGTTTGCAGGATGTTTTTATTAACTTAGAGCTGTGTTACACACTGCATGAAAGTAATTTTCAAACCATAATAGGGTCAGTTTCATAGAAATGCATTTTAAAAAACACTATCATTTTTCATGCACTTGTCATTTTGTAGATGTTGCACGAGTAAAAAGAAAACATCCAAAATGCAGTACATATTTAGGTGTCCTTTTTTTGTGTTCATGCACAGTGTATGCTATTCTGAATATGCTGTTTGTACAAATCGAAGCATAAATATACATAGAACATGTATGCTTCCACTGCTGCTGACACAGAAAAGTATACGCTATAGGCTCTCGTAAATGGTGCTACGGTGATGTTATGGTGCTGTATTTTTCCATTCAAAAAGTACTCTCATTGCTTCATAATGTTACGGGTGAAATACTGATGGCAGATGGAGCATGCAGACAATGTTTTTCATACTTTTCTCGACCTTGATAGTGCAAATTGTTTGGCGGTCACAAGCCTCCTGGTTTTCCTCCAAATTTGTGTACAATGTAATACTTTAGGAAAATTATGGCATACAGTTAATCTTTTTTTGTAAAAATGCTGCTTGGTCAGTCGCCTATAAAGGAAACTGGTCTTTACCATTAAGTTTAACACGCGGAGTAGCTCCATATTGAAAGATGCTTCTAGAATGTGATTTGTCCTGTATTTTACTACACAGTTGAAATCAGACTCAATGATTGTCTTTGCACCCCTTATTCTTTAAAAAAAAGCCTGAGCAAACCATTTATATGATGCTTCAGAATGCACCATTTGCACAACAACTCATATAAACTTGTGTACATGAGGTCTTTCTGCCTATTTCTTGATTGTCACAGTTTTGGATAAATAATAAAACTAAGCATTAAACTTTTCAACGTTTTCTTTTAAAAAACATTTAATTTGACTCTTTTAATCTCCAGACAGTCATGTTTTATTAAAATTTGCAGGATAAGCATATTTTATTCAACTGAAATACAGTAATACCAAGACCGTTTTAGCTGCGTGGCAAACATTTACGCTACAAACGTAAGCGTTCCTATTACAGTGCCTGAGCTGTGGTCTCAGAAAACGCTCCTGTGCTTCTTCAGCACGCATTTGATTTCCAGTCATTTCAATCCCCCAGAATTTATCAGCCGAGCGTGCAACACATAAAACTTTAGTGCGATAAAAGTTGAACGCGGCTGCAGACGAATCGATACCTGCACAGGAATCCTTCAAGTTATTGGCAGTCGACTCGGTGCTCTCTGATAATATGACTCACTAGCCCTCACTTAAACCCATTCAGGCCCCATTATGTGTGTCCATTTCTCATTACTGGCAGGCGGCAGGCTGGATGAACTTACACTGATCACTTTTATGAGCCGAATTGAGATTGTTCCCGCCGAAAGAGGCCTTTGGAAACAATCTAATGCATAATGATGAACATTCGTTTTCCTCCGGGGACTCCATGGAGTTCATGTTCCTCAGGCCCCTTACGGTGCATCAGATGTCTAATTATTGTTCTGAAGTGACACGGGTGTTCACGGAAGTTGGTGACAGAATATATTAAGGGATAAGAGAGAATCGTGTGGCCAGGTGTTGTGTACCTTGTCTTTGTGTCCATATGGCGATGAGGCATCCATATGCATGGAGTTTTATAGGCTGCCGTATCCACGCCGCTACTTCTTAGTTTTGGCTGTCATTGGTTTCATTAGAAAGACGCTCTTTCAGACTTGTGAAGGTAATGACAGAGGAAGATTTCAGACATGCATGACAGGTTGTTCTACAAAAAGAACTGATTTATTTTCTGTGCATGTTTCTGGAGTTATTCCTGTTATATTCCTATTATTATTATTTATTTATATTTTTTATCACATTATCATAATTAAGCGAACATAGGGTTGATTATCAATAGTTTCTTGTACTTCGCTTTGAGTGGATGTTGTCACTGTTGTCATGTCCTCAGGTGCACTGATTGCTTCAATCAAAAACCAGCAATTTATTATCGATGATGTTTCTTATTTTATTTTATTTTTCCCCTTTGATCAACATTTAAAAAGCTGTGTTATCTGTTTGATGGTGGTCATTTAATTGGCTGTTTCTGTTTGCAAGGAGAAAGAAAACCCACTTCCTGAAGGACACCATCTTGAAGAGAAAACAGAAGCAGAAACACCAGTAAGTGTTAGCAATGAATTCGATATGTTGTGTGATGTGTTTTGGTATTGTGCCAGACGTTGGTGTTCTTCATTCATAAATAAGCAGTTAGTTATTGATTTATATCCTTGTTTGTGTAATTGTGAACACATCGTGAAGAAAGTCATGATTATTCAAAATGAAGTTCACATTCCTTTTCACCATTTTTTAAAAATAAAATAAATCTGAAAGACTGTTTCTACTTCAGGGTAAGATAGATAGATAGATAGATAGTGACTACTGTATATCAAAATTTTAAAATGATATATTATACAGTAATTGTGGATTATTGGAGTAATTGTAAAAAAAAAAAATGGCTCAGTCACCATAGCTTAGGTGAAATTATGTGGCATTAATTATTTTTAAAGCACTAGGTAAAGTCAGTCAATACTCTGATTATTTCTGTTCTGGTGCCCTTGTGTTCTTCATTTCATATTGAATTCAGCGAATCAAATCACCTGGTGTGAAAAGAAATCATCTCCACTCTCAGGCTGAGCTTTGCAAGGTGATAATACTGGTTTTTATCACATTTTTTCTTGTTTGCTCGCACAATCGCTATCAGCGGATTTCAGCAGCATCTGCATTCAGCTTGCCGAGGCAAACTTTACAAGCTTTGTAATGCATTTCACATGGTGTGAAAGTACAATGTCAAGGTTCTTTCTGTGGGGCAACTCAGTGCTAACGTTGCATCATTTCCTTTGTAGAGTTGCGTCTTTGCCAAGAATTGAATTTCTGGCCTTGACCAATCTTGCAATATCTGTGTGACACCTGAGTGTCTTGTACCAACTATGTGGGGCTCCAAACAAAGCTGGCAGATTTCAAACTAAATTCCGAGCTGTCTCACTTATCTGTTTGTTGAATCATATTCACCAGCTGCTTTTATTAGAAATATCACAGTGTCCTTGCAAGCACCTCTATTCCTTCTAGTTTCAATAACATATAATAGCATATTAGCTTTCATATAGCATTTCTAATACATCACCACCCAGATTCAGGACAGCAGATTACACAGGACTGCAAAGTAAAATAAATGCACATTTGTATGAAATCTCACAAAGAATTACACAAAAGCATTAGAAAATACGACGGTGCAAAATAAAGTTTGAAAATTCTTTGGTTTCCTTAATGATTCAGATTTATTTCTACTGTTGTTTCTAAATTCTATCTTAGCACATGAATATTTACATTAAAATTGGTTGGCTAGCTTAATAAAAATGTTATTCTAATTTTTATTGTAGGCAACTTAGAATGTGAGATGCACTCAACACATTTCAATATTTTATGAAACATGAAACAGTAAATACACAAACACATTAGAACATTGAGCATCCATAAGAAGCTACTGTATGCATAAAAATTTACAATTTGCAATAAATCAATCAATCAAGCAGTGGGGTGAATGAGTGACATGAATATAACTTTTTTTGTGTGGCAATTGTGATCTTGATTCAAGTTTGAATACAATGTAGGTTTGCGTACAATGCTTTTCCATTGAAAGTAAACATGACATCCATGTTTTGACTGCCTATTTATTAGAAATAAAAGCATTGCTGTTGTTAGGATGATAGAAAGAACCAAAAAACATTGCAATAGGGAACAATTGGTAGATGTAGTAGCATCGTGTCATTCAATCATAGTTTTATCAGCCCAAAAAAACAGTATATTCCACCTTAAATGGGATGACTAGCAGCCCAACTTGTATACCCAAAGTCTTTACCACTATCTGAAGTCCATGAGCTGCTTTAAATTATAATTATAGCACATCTTATGTATGCAACACGTCACACTATTTTCTACAGTGACCCAAAGCGGTCAAGTCCACCTCGACACAATGCTCACCCCAGTGGGGCCAACTTTAGCATACATACTCTGACAGCCAAGGTCACAGGAACAAACCTGCTCTAACCCGATTGCTATGCCCGCCCTGATGCGAAGACAGCGATATATGCTTGTCAAGCGGGATTACGGATGCTCACCCATGCAGAAAAGGCAGTTACTCCCAAGTGCACATCTCCAGCTTTGGCAGCGCGCTATCAGAACAGACCGTAAATGAATGTATATTACTTCTTGTCACCTTCTTGATTGTGTATGATAGCATAAATCTAGACTATTTTTGGATGTTGTTATAAAGTAAACATCGACAAAATTGTTTGAAACTTATAGTATACTTATCCAGCATGCATTACGAGACTTCCCAGAGCTCAGCGAGATAGTGGAGCATAGAGAGAGATGAAGTCGGAGGGTTTGTGCTGTTTAAATTGCTGTGGTTTGTGGAAAAGGTTAGAGCTCTTAACACACTACTCTCAAGACTATTTTCGACGTCGGTGCGTGCAACGCATTTTCGGCATGCCGCTGACATTTTTAGAGCACAATTTCAAAGTTCAAAGGGATGAACCTCTTAGTTCTCATAATGTTCTTCTCTGTTGTTTCACAAACCTGTGATATGCATGAGAGTTTTGTGCATTTCTTCCCAAATAAGACTGAACTTACTGATTGAGAAGCAATTAGCCTCGAGACCTTTCTGAACAACTCAAGAAACATAGCACTGCCTAAAGCTTTTCTGCAGCGTCTGAATTGCAGGTCTTTTTAAGAGATGGTCAACACTGTGAGTTTATCCATTGTTATCTTGTAGCACTTTAATGATTTGTAGCTGGTGGGCTCTATTATAGATAAAGGACAGGGGTGTGTTGAATTGCATTGCAGTGTATAAGGAACCAGACAAATCAAGAAATATTGATGACTACAACATTGTAATTAGAGGCATTTGTAAGAAGATGAAATGGAGAAGCATCTCTGTTTTGGTGTTACATAACAGCCCTTTTTTTAAACCTAGTGAGCAAACTTACTTTCTGCTACATAGCTGGAAAACGTCTAAAGCAGCTTCTTAACTGAAATGCAGCTTCGTAAGTGACCGGTTTGTAATACTGCATAGGCTTCAACTGCTATGAATAGCATAGTTCAGTTGAAGCACATACTGTATGAGACTTTTAGTCTAAGAATTCTAAAGATGTGAAAATTCTTCAGGTTTGTCACATTTGTCTGTTAAAAAATTTGAAACATTGCCATATAAGAGGTATGGTATTCAGAGATATATGTATGTATGTTGTATTTATTTATTATTATTATTATAAATATTCATGCATTTTTAGTTAAATGAAGCTTAACATACATAATACACACAGTGTCATTTTAGTATTGCTATGTATTTATATTTATTTATTACATTGCAAACTATTATAATAGCATCTAGCATTGTCAATTTTATTAGATTACATCTAATATTTTTAAGTATTTATTCATTTAATTATTTTTTTTTTTTTTTACCTTTTTAACAGAACCGAGGGCATGCTTAACACCTACTACTTAACACTTTTCAGTGAACAGAATTCATCAGAAATGTAATCCATATCTGTAGTTTTAAAGGCTTGCATTTTGCTAAATTTGAACATAATATGCAGTACTGCACATCAAAACATATATTGCCATTGTGATTCATACTGGGGTGACCTATTGTTTGCCTTCTAAATATTCGTTTTTTTTAAGGATATAACCTATGTAGATAATTACGCAATTATTGTCAAATCCATGAATACCCTTGCGGCAAAGAAGTGTGCACACTATTCACCTCCCCTGCCCACTCAAACCTAAACAAAGCCATTGTTTGTTTAGCTTTTTTTCACTTGTTGTCCATATCTATCGTTCTGTCTGCCTAATATCCTCTCCCGTCTTTTCTCCCCTGTCTATCTCTTGTTTCCACTGTAGAAAACACCAGAAGATTGATCTGCCTTAATGTTACCTAATGCATACACTATATGAGCTCTCAAGTGTTAATGTACTGAGTCGCCTGGACACATTATACATTCAGAACTGATATCGACTAGTTTACCGCTGCCTTTCTAATCAAGCTTATAACACAGCTAATTATTTATCTTAACACACCTCAAAACAAGGTCAGCATGACAGTGTGAATTATTCAGAGTTTTAAAATGAGCTTGTAGGTGGCAGATGTTGTTGTGAAGCTCAAGAGACATTAAGATGGTTTGACAACTGTATTGTCCTAGTAATGCTTTAACCAACATGATTGATTATATATACTAAAGAAACTTTGAACCAACATACAGTACTGTCCTCACAAACATTTCATGGTGAATTTACATATGTGTGGACATACAATTCCATGTTTACTAGTATATAGAATCTTATTTCTTATTTTCTTATTCCTGGAACGTCTACAGTTTTTTTTGTTTTTTTTTTGAAAGTCTTAAAACATGAAACTAAATTGACTTACTAAATTAAAATATGCAATCACAAAAGTTCTGATAAACAGCATGTTCACACATGAAAATAGTCTTTTAAAGCCATACGATAGTAGTGTGTGAAAAAAAAAGGTTTCCTCCGCTAATCATTTATAATTTTAAATATGCACATTAAAAATATCACCAGTTTCAAACATCAAAAAAAAATCAGAGCCTCTGAAAAATTTGCATAAAATGTTGGCTCACTTGTGAGATAGTAAAAGTACTGATTTGATTGCTCTTATTAATTGCTGTGCCTATTAATTTAGCTTCGTGCACACATTGGCTGATGCCGATATTGATGTTGGGGAGACTGAGCCTATTCAACCTCATATTTATCAGGTGTCCCCTAATAAAGTCTTTTTAGCAGGCTACATGCTTGATCCTGACATAACATGGCCATTGGTGGGCATTCCCATTTGCTTTTAAAGGAATCTGATGGTACTTGACAGTTTTATACAGATTATCGGTAATAAAAACAGATTCGTTTTCACTCTATCCATCGATGATTGTGTTAGGTTCGCAACATTTGTTTTTAAATTTAAACTGATCAAGGACTATCAGCAGCTTTCATTGACCCCAATAGGTCAAGAGATTTTTTGTTGTTGTTTTTTTAAGCTTAATATTGTTCAGATTTTATATTAATGGAATCAATTTGTCCGGTTTTTGTTTTTAAAAGGCTCTTGTGAGTAGGATTCATTTCTTATGCATCTCTGATCCAAAACATAATTTTAGACCTACTGTAGCAACAGAGGCTTGAGCCATTGATTGCAGACTAATGCAGTTATTAATGAAGTTATTAGACAGACAGACAGGAGAAAGAGAGAGAGATTAAGCATGTGTGATTTACCCGAGTCGCACACGTCTCTCTCAAAAGGCAGATGCATTTATACTAATAGAAACTTTTCTATTGTTTTGCTTTTGTACTATAGGCTGTAAGGGCCTTTGAAGTAACAGAAATCATTTGTCGATATGGACAGTAATGCGGTCAAGAACTGCCTGGAACAACTTTATGCCATGCAATCCCCTAAAAATAATTGCACATCTTCGATTGTTTGTCAGCTACTTAGATTTAAGCATTCAACGGCTAATATATTAAATTCATAACTGATTTTACATAGTAAATGATGACAATATATACTATGCATTTCATTAAAAATGCATAGTGCACATACAACTGAAAATTAGTAAGCTTAGAAAATCACGACTTAACCAGTGTACTACAATCATATGTTCTCAGTTCCTCTGTAGGTTCCTGGTTGGTGATTTCTTTCCTTCTTTTTCTCAGTAGAGGTGATGGCACTTCTCAGTATGCAATCAATCATTAGGTCCGACCACTACATTAGGACTGGACTCACTGTGTGGGGGGGTGAACTGACTTCCTAGAGATCCAGGATGTGATACAGCAGCAGTTCAAAGAACTAAACCATTGTACCAGCAGAAAGCAAGTCTAAAGCAGGAAATAAGGGCCACAGGGACAATCGTGAGTCATATTCACATATCCTTTTATCCTTTAATAATGTGGATTTGCACATTTGGTGGGGTTTTCAGATTCTGTTGACGCAGGTTTCTGTTCATGCAGATCCAGCAACTGGTGCTGTAGATGCTACCTGAAGGCAAAGTGCTTTACTTTTGTCCTCTACTATTATAATTTACTCTTAAGTTTGTTTTCAAAGAATCCAGAAAAAAAAAAATAAATAAAAAAAAAAAAAAAAAAAAAAAAAAAATATAAATAAATATAAATAAATACACACACAGTGGGTCAAGAAATTATTAAGAACCCCTTAAATGTT
>JAUMHI010000033.1:15740145-15774230 GCA_032359435.1 Enteromius unitaeniatus
CTGCTGCACTTAAGGTTCTTAAGAGCACAGTGGCCTCCATAATCCTTAAATGGAAGATGTTTGGGATGACCAGAACCATTCCTAAAGCTGGCCGTCCGGCCAAACTGAGCTATCAGGGGAGAAGAGTCTTGGTGAGAAAGGTAAAGAAGACCCCAAAGGTCACTGCGGCTGAGCTCCAGAGATGCAGTTGGGAGATGGGAGAAAGTTGCAGAAAGTTTATACCAAAAAAAATAAAAATCATGTTCTTCATACTCTCATTGACGTCTCTATCATCTCATTGGTTTGTTTCACACAGAGTGTAGCAACATCTGGATAACCACATGAGACTGTGCTGAATTAGATTTAAAGATGAAAGATTGTGCTCAAATGTGCAAATTCATTTAAGCTGATACACAAACCAGACAGTCACTAATTATGAGCAATATATCATTGTTTTTTTGTTTTGCTTTGTTTTGTTTTTGTTTCTCCTGTTGTCAAGATATTCTTGACATTGATACATGTGTTAAAAACTTTTAACTTCCATGAATTTTGGCATTATTTTAAGGACATTATTTATTATTACAACAAGTATTTATTAACTAGAATTTATTCCGATCAACTCCACAATAGCAGTAAATAAAACACACAGATTAATAAGCATAGAACATTTCTGACAGTCAACCAATATTGAAAGATGAGATTAGATCTCTTAGATTTGACAATTTTAGTAGGAAATGAATCAAACATCAGTCACATCTCTTTGTTGACTGAAATGAATATACTCCCAAAAATGAAATTCTGTCAGTATTTACTCACACTCAAGTAGTTTTTAAACCTTTATTAATTTCTTTGTTCTGCTGAACACAAAGGAATATATTTTGCTAAAAGTTTTTAACAAGGCTGTTTTGCGTCACCACTGAATTCCATAGTAGGAAAAAAAAAATACTATGAAATCAACGGTGACCCAAAACAGGTTACAAACTTTTTAAATGACTGTACAGTAGCTTGGAAAATATTATTGAGCTACTACTCAAATTATGCCTACTGCTTCTCTTTAATTCTTCAATGTCTTGTGTATTTATTTATGTTTTATTAGTTGGCAAAGTATTCAGTAAGCTATTATTTAATTCTAACCAAATCATTAGCAAATAGTCTATAATTATTAGCATATGACTATATCAGAATGTTTCTGTCTTATGAAGAGTAATGTTTTTAGCACTTTGAGTTCTTCTTATAAACTTATTTTATCTCTTGGAAAGCAAGAGTGGCTCCCGACTCCCACTTATTAGAAATTGGGAGCCAAGTCCTGCGACGTTGGCCGCCTCGTGTTTATTTACATCTTCACGTATTCACTTCTAGCAACATGTTTCCACAATACATAACCTCTTTTGGTGGAACTGTTTTTCACACTTTTCTTTTGCATTCATTTCTCTGCAGTCATTCTGGACTCACATTAATATCCGCCGTGCAAAGATGTGACACAATCAAACATAAAAGCAAAGGCATGTTCCTCAGCCTCTCAATGGCTTTTGCAAAATTAATTCGTCATCTGCTGCGTTCAGCGAAAGCAGGTATGCCAGACTTGTGAAAAGTAAATAACTGAAGAGCACATTTCTATACTTTGAATACCAATCATGACTATTATGTATAGAACAATTGCTTAATCATTCCTCATTTTTGTGTTACGGTCTGTAAGAGGCATTTTCTGAAAGCTACTGCCTGGCTTTATTCTCAAGAGTTTGGATTTAACTTTCCGCATTCGCTGGAATGCAGCATTTCACATCATGCACATGTTGTATTTGTATTTTATTTTTCTGCTTATATGTACTTTTAAACTTTAAGCATTTTCGTTACTCTGTAAAGTAACTATCCTAACACTGATTTTGCTGGTGATAATGTGGTGAGTGCAGACTGCAGCTGTTAATTGTCAGACCTCTTTTTAGCAGGCCATGAATGGACCTCAGTTTGAGGTAACCTGTGAACCGAGTTAATGATGTCTTTTATTACTATTGTGCTCTTGAGAAAAGCACTTGTCCCTTATCCTTCAAGTTTCACAATGACTATAGGTGGACAAAACAGCAGAATGGACTTTGATTTTGAAGTTCCAAATGTAGCTGCACATGAGAAATACAATAGATTGATTGGCAGTTATTTTGATATAACAGCTTAAAAAAAGGTCTGATGATTACAGTATCGCTTTTTTTTTATATGCAAGTTTTCAAAGCACTATGAAGCAACAGATCGAATTCCAAGAGGCCAAACAGCAGGCGCCGAATTGCAGGTGCATTGGTCATGAAAATGGAAAATTATATGTCAACCTGAAGGCTGAAGTAAATGGCAGAGCTGGCATCAGGAATTAGCTTGTGTCCAAGGCCAAACCAGTCAAAACTGGTGCATCCAACTGTAGCTGTCAGAATATAAAAGTTTGGAAAGATCCAGAGAAAAACAAAACAAATCAACTGCATATCGTCATAATAATAACTTGAATGCATGCATTGCATTTATTTTACATACCTGGCATTTAGCATGCTGTGCTTTAGTGTACTAACTCTTGGCATGGTAAATCTTTTTCTGAGAAGTTATGTCTCTTAATTCAAATCATTTCAAGTCGCTACAGCCCTCAAAGCAAATATTGTGTACAAATCCACCACTTCTATAATACTTTTCAAGACAGTCAGTGCTGCACTTGAAATGGCCTGCTGTGAAGCAATGTTCCAGTTATTATGCATGATCCACAGGTTTATTTGAAAGGTGTTGTGGAAAGATTAAAAGATAGCATTTTTGATGCAAATTTGTTATGGCGTGTTTCTGACTTCCAAGTGTCATTGTTGGAGTAAAAATGTTGTAATGTTGATGTTTGCAACTATAATAATAGTTAAGGCCATCTAATTTAAAGTGGGACCGCCATCATTTTTTGCATCTATACCTAACAGTTCTTTTCCACTGAATGAAGTTGCATCACCCTCATAGTTTGCAGCTCTGGTGTATCTTAACAGTTTTAAGCTAGTAATGTAATTTCCTCACACTTAATTACATAGTAACATATGTATATATGCATGTGGTAGACACTTCTATCCACTGCAGTGGAAGTACTGTATGCGTTCGATCAGTTCATGCGTTTCCTGGGAATCAAATCTATTGAATTATTCCAGAAAGCCAGCAAAGACTGAAAGACCATCCCAAGATCCCCCCAATTGTCGATTTCTGCCTCGCCACTGTCGTCATGAAATAAAATACAGTCTGACGTGTCATTTTTCACCCATATCTTAAATCAGGTTTATGCCTGCAGAAAGCTAAAGGATGCTAAAACAAACAATGCGTGTTTTCCAGCGGATAAACATAATGATGTGCGCAGGCATGTTGTGGGAGTTATTAGGTTTGATGATTGCATGTCCGCGTCATCATGAGTCAAATGCTCTGCAAGTCAAATGTCTCGCGTTGCTTCCCCAGTCACCATCTGAACATCATCGAAGTGTTAAGGGTAATTCTGGAGCCCAGAGTGCAAAGTAGATTTCATCCCCCTTCATCCTTCAAAGAACTGGAGGCTTTTCTTCTTGAAGAATGATGCAATATTCCACAATGGAACACACTTCTGCGCTCTTTTGGCAGTACTCCAGGACTGAAGCTGTTCCAATTGCCAATGGTGGAATGTGTGTGTGTGCACATGTGTGGCCATACATATATGGCATCCTTAAGGAGGACTGACAGGGCTTCATGTTGACTTTGTTTTCCCATTCAATATTTGTAGGAGATTGCTGAAAAAGAGGAACTCCATCAAAGCTCATACAAACAAAAGCACAACACATTCAGGGCCCTTGTCGGAAATAAGCACATCCATGTCCACGGAGACCGGAAATCCTCTGCAACTCAAAATCCTTGTGTCTCAAGAACAAGATTCAATCTGAGAATGTAATGTGGGAAACCGCACCATATGGAGAGTGCTCGTGTGGTTCCTGATTAGTTCCACATAATTGATCGTTGGTTTCAGAGGGACTTATCACCACCCAGACGCCCGTGTCATCTGTACTGGAGGCGAATGGTGTTTGTCATGCAAGCCAGTGCAGAGCTGAGATAAAGAAAATTCTGTCCTATGAATAGTGGATGCTTCAGCAGCACAAGGTTTATCGCTACATGGAATTTTTCACATCGACTCAGGCATTAAAATATGCCCTGTTGAGCTTGGTTAAACTAGATGTATGAGATTGGGAGCCTGCGTCAACGGTAAGTCTTTGCCAGGCTGGTGGAGCCCAATTTTCTGCTATAGGCAAGGCTGCTTATACCACTGAGTCGCTGACAGCTCACTGCAGGGTCAAAAGCTCATGTTCCTCCTTGAACAAGTGGATTTAAGTAGGAAACTTTTTTTTACAAATATAGAGTAAAACTCCCCGTTCCTCTTTACAGCCGTGCTCTAGTTCAGGTGATCATTAGCTGAGGTGAGTTTTGAATAGTATGATTACATTTAAAGAATCATTCATTTATTTCAGACTTTTTGAGCTGTAGTTGGCTCTATGTTAAATGACTTCTGAAGATCTGCATGCAGTGACGAACAATAACAAGTATTTAATATGAGCCGATCATATATTTCAGATATGATCAGCCTGATATTATCTTGATTGAGACTTGATCTCCAGCTAACAAAATATATCCAAAGACCCTTTTGCTGAGGTTCCCAAATTATTTCTGAAAAATATATATACATATATATTTGGTTGTACAAATGGACACAACACTTAATGTTATGTTTTGCAAGCTTTAGGTCAATGTTGCTTTTGATTGTTCTTTAACATTCTGAAACATATAACGTTTTAAATGTTTTAGGAAAAAATATTTTTCTATATTAGGTGGTATTTAAATAAATAATAAAAAATAAGTACAATACATATACATGTATATACATATTTTTTCTTACTCTGGATAGGATGGGTTTAGGAGTAAGGGATAATAATAAGGGTAATTGCAAAAATTTATTACAGATGTAATTACATATAAGTATTATTAAAAGTACTGTATAAGTACCATGTAAAACATATGTACAGAATTGCATTGTACCAAATTATTAATTTAAATGTAAGAAAATAGTAGTTAAGGCCACCTGATACAAAGACTTTTGTGTGCTTTGATGTTATAAAAAGGAAAAGACAAAAACTGATAACTTTGAACTAAAGTCCTGTTATTGTCACTTAAAGAATGTTAATAACCTTAATGGAACCTTGCATAACTGAGGCAATATGATTCTTAATTGTAGGCAAATAAGCTGTGAAGATTCTTAAAATACTCTTATTTTGTGTTGCACAGATAATAGTCAACAAGTTTGAAACTACATAATAGTAGTTCAGGAATAAAAAAGGAATTTTAAGGGTGCTGTTTCTTTAAGAGGCTCTGAATGCCAAATTACTGTAGCACAGTATCAACAGTGTTCAAAACACACTTGATCCATATTTAATACACAGATTCATGCAATCTAGCTATTGTTTTCGTTTAATTTCATGACTGTTGTCTTCACAATAATAAATGAGAGAAGCAAAATAACAGCAGTTTTCAGGGCTAAAAAATCAGTACTGTTTAATTCAGACTGTACACTCAAATGAGAGACCTTTAACACTCGTGATTTTAGCAAAACCTCCAAACGGCAGCTAACTTTCTCTATTTTATGAACACACGTTACTGTTCATTTCTCAAATTAAATAAATGGGGGGCCTTGTTGACTTGAATATAGGTGGCTTGTAAAAGCGTCTCGACTAATGTACTATGACAAAGTATTGATCATGACACAAATAGGCTGAGGTCTGTTTGTGTCTGCAGCGGAGGCAGTGTTGGCCATGGGACAAGCTGTCAACAGATTCCATCACTCAAGTGTCAGTTTGACAGTGTTCTGGCATTGTGATCTAACACAGATCAGATGGCTTTAATGAATATGACATGTAGAAACACACCATGCTACATGTCCTGTTGACAGCATTTTACTCCAGCAAATAACCCATGTAATGTGATTTCTTATGCATAACACATCATGTACGAAATCTACACGAAAAAGCCTTGGTTGGATAATTCACTGTTATATTTGCCATCTTCAGATGTGGACAAAAGCATCAGTTCAAGTGTGTCCCATCCAGACAAAGCTGTCAATAACTTTAGGAAGAAGGATGACATGTTGACCATTGGGCATCTCACCAGCACATGAGTATTACCCCACTATACTTGGGCAAGATAGTCAGTTGAATTACTCATGACAAATCATGATCAGCCACAGTTTACAAAACCCACTTCAAGTTGATTATCAGATCATTCAGTGTGTGAGAGGCTGACCAGTCAAACACTTCAGAAAATATCCTGCAGGTGTCATATCCAAATTTGGTGATGAAATGGGATTTGAATGTCAAATGGGATTCATCAGTCATTTTCCTGTTGACTTTACATTGCTTGCATGAACAAAAAGTACTCGTCATGGTTTACGAAAGACGTGCAGCGAAGAATTAGCTTTGAAAAGGCATCTGCGTCTGACCTTATTGAATATGGATTGATAAGAGTTCACTTTTAGTCAAAAAATGTATCGGGGTAGAGCATTAAAATGAATCGCGCAATGATTTACTAACGTTTGCACTCGTCATTTACTGGTATTTGCGTCATTATTTAATGCCCCCAAAAAAGCATGTCTTAGGAGGTGGTTATTTGTGCTGCTCTTGGTAGATTGCGCTGGTTATTATGAAAATGATCTGGCTGTTTTTGTGTTCTGTGCATATTGCTAGTAAAGCACCTGCTGAATTTCCCCCTCACATTGCGCTCTAATGCCATGTTTTCCTGTTTAATGGATTTAATGGGTCAGGATTATTAAATACTGCTACAAGTATGGTTTGTTTGGCAGATAGGATGGTTTTAGATGTATTTTTTAGGGCTTCTCAAGTTTTGCCCTCATCACAATGTCCCTTTCGCTAATGCTTTTGTTTGTTGTCTTTGTTATTGTGACGCATTATCACCGCTGAAAATAGATTCAGCGTGTTCTCTGACGCAGCGTAAACTAGTGTGTGGGTGTCCTAAATATCCAACACTGTGTAAACATATGTTAGCGCAGAACTGCTGGCTGGGACAGCAGGAATTTCAGCTTCATCGGAGTGGTTTTGCCATGGGATTAGTCATCGTCTTAATGGGATGATTTCAGGAATAGCTGTTGATGTCTCTTTTGTGCATAAAACACTGAGTGCATTCATAGGTTTCTCTTTTTCTTTGTTTCATATGTGGATTCTCATATAGAGAAAAGACCTCCATTAATTTTGCATCACAGCAATGAACAATTTAGCCCACTTCAACATGCTCAACCTACACAATATGTACTGAGTTCATACATTTATAAACTGAAGTACAGATTAATATTTAATGCTTATAACAAAGCATTCTGTTGACTCCTGTTGTTATGGTAAATGGCTCTCAGGATATCTGAGAGCATTTGATGGCATGATGTGCAATTTGCTCAGATACATATAGTTCTGGCTTCATATATAATGCATAAGTAATGCAGCATGCTGTATATACATGTGTATTGTATGGATGCCCGTTTCCGCCACTAAATAAGATATATGCTCACAATTGCAAGTTATAAAATCAGAATTGCAAGATATAAACTTGCAGTTCAGAGAACATATCAGTTTTTTTTTTCTGCTCAAAATTGGACTGTAACTCACAATTGCGAATTTATATAAAAAACCGCAATGACTTTTTAAACACTTATTCAGAGGCGAAAACAGGCTTTCATAGTATTGTGTTGAATTAAAGTCAAAATAAAATAAAAAAAAAAGTTAATTACTAGTTTACTTACTGTCTTAATGCATGTTTCTGATCTTAGTCTTACTGTCCATGATTCACAAAAGCATGTTATTAAAAAAAATATTAATTTCCCAGTTTTCTCAATTTTATCTATATTATCTCGATCATGAGCGAAAGCAAATTGCACGTGAATCACTGTGTACTTTCACATCAGAATATCTACAAACAATTATGGCCATTGAACTATTTAAAAAAGCAACAACATCATAATAACAGCATTAATGCTAATTAATGAGCAATTTGCTAGATAATGTGTTGAAGTCAAGCCTTTTTGGCGTTTAGAGAATTTTAGAAAAGCATTTACAAAAGCATCAATATATAACTAAAGTAAGCTAATCAGTCTATCCATTTGCTTACTTTTGACATTTTGCTGGTGAAAAAAAAAAACTTTCCAGAAGAAGTAATCTTGCCAAAACAGATGCTTTCCTCATAAATAAAATGATTTTGATGAAGTTGAGCTTGTTAGATGCAGAATAATTGAATACATTAATGAAAAATCTGTTCATCTGCGAACACATAAGTAGACCCAGACATTTAACCACTGTTCTTTGAAATGCGTATTTATTTTTCTGTTTCTAAATATTTGTTGAAGCTAATGCCTGTACTTAAACTGTCAGAGGTCTAAATAGAGCATTTGTTCTTTTATTTCAGCCCTTTAATTGATTCTAAATTGAATTCAAATTGGTCCTGAGGGATTTGAGTGAATAGTATGTTTTATACTGATGCTTTTGTAAATGCTTGATTTTTTTCAACACTAAAAAGGTCTGACTTCAACACATTAACTAGCATTTGCTTAGCTGCATCTGTCCATCGCAGCAACAAGCTAAAATTTTATCTAAGCTCTCCTTTTAAATGAATATAGCATAATTTAATGGCCATCATTTTTTCTAGAAATTCTGATCTGAAAGTACACTGTGATTCATGTGTGGCAATTTGTTCTCATTAGTGATCTAAGAATATCACCCTTTTCTAGAGAGTTCAACACTTTTGTCGCCACATGCCCCGTGGACAATCTCACCAAACCCACAACAAATCTGCTCTTGGGTCCAGTATGACTCTTCCATATGATCTCACGGGCATGCATGGGAATGAATTATACTAGTGTCTGCTTGCAACAAAAATATCTGAAGGCATTAGCAGGAGCAAACTCCAAGTCACTTTATAAAGGTTCCAAACTAAAGCTTTGAGCTGTCTGGATCACGTAATACACACCGCCCCACGTTTGTCGCTAAGCATTTCCCTGACATGCCCTGTGAGCTTTTGCCAGTCCTGGAAGAGCACGAGTGCTTCCCCGAACTCCCCCCAGCCGTTAAACTGTATTCCACACACCAGGTCCGAAAATGCTTTGTCAAGTGTGAACAGCAAGTGATGCCTCGCAGCTACAGTACCACGCTTTTCCATGCCAGTCTTTTCATTTTTATCTGCTAGAATGCATCTCCCACCAGCAGCTCTCATTTTGTAGATTAGTTTAAAAAATCACTTGCCATGTGCAGGGTGTAAGTCTTTTTTTTGGTTTGTTTGTATCAGATGGACAAACCCAATGTATTTTGTTGAGATATCTAGTAATAACATTACATAGAGCTCCATTTTTACGTGTTTCTGACAGACTGTAAGATTTTTCTAGGTATTTTTTTTTATTATTTATTGCTTAGACATCAAAAACGTTGATTCTAAACATCACTGCCATGTGCTTAGAGTCACATGCTTGATTCTGCTTAATATATGATTATATATTATATATGATACTGTCAATTAATTGAGCACAAATAAAATGAATGAATAAATAAACAAGAATAATAATGATAATAATAATAATAATAAAGAAATTAATTAATTCATTAAACAAAAACATTTCTTTATTTTTTAATAAAAGGTTAATCTATCATCGATAACAAATTCAGTATACAATTGTTACACTTTTACTTATTTTTGCATATTTTGTCAGTTTAAACCTTATGCATTTCTTATTTATTTCATACTGCATTTTGTAAAGCTTGCAAAACTGAAACTATTCATGAATTGCCAAATTTAAGGATAAAATATAAACCTGCATTTACTATTCACAAGTAAATGGAAATAAACAAATCTTCTCAGTCTACTTGTCAGTTTGCCACCCTCTTCAACCCCCAAACTGTATTTTTCTCTGCATTTACGACATCTTAATCTTCTCATAAACATCAGCATTACGTCGGCATGGGACGGGAGGATTTCCATGCAGCATTTCTTTCTTAAAGCATCTTCTCTGAATTCGAATTGTCCCAAGCACTAAAAGTACTAGTCAGTACAAGAGAAACACATACTCCTGAACAAAGTGCCAAGGAGTAACTTTTTAACTTGATATGCAGCTACTGTACATTCATCTATAGTTGTACTAATGATCCTTTCTTGCCTCATTATACACTCCATGCATTTATAAAATATACATATATATATATATTTTAACTTCTGGTTTGCTTCTCGCAAGCCTTCCAGTTAACAGAGTCAGTGTAAACAGACAATTACTGGCGGTAAAACTCAGTACAAATGTTTCCTCTGTCAAGCTACCCTTGGGGAAGACACATTAAATCAAGAACTCATTCCAAAATGCAAGAAATAGCAGTGGAGACAAATAAGAGGGTAAAAATACTGAATATCACAGCTGGAATGTGCAAAAGTGACTCAACTTATGTTTAGTAGCTTCCGACAATATTTTTGATGGAGCTCTGAGAGCTGCATGGATGCATTCATCGTGTCACAGCCATTCACATGAATAATAGACACAAAAGCCACATTAGGCTGTGCACTGCAGTGAAGGGCCATTGCTAGGCTTGATACACAACACATGACTTCTAAAGGCTTTTTGTTTTTTTATTAAACAACATCAACACTATTAAACCTAATGATAAGCAATGGGTGAATCTAACAAAATACGTTGTTTGTTTTGAGTCATTAAGACTGTATTATTTGGTCAAAAATACAGGAAAAACAAAAACAGTGATATTGTGAAATATGTTCTATTTTAATGTGCTTTAAAATATAATTTATTCCTTAGTTTGGAACCTGTGATTTTTTCCCCCTTTTCTTTTTAGGATTCATTAAATAAAAAGTAAAAAAAAAAGAACAACTACTTAAAATAGAATTATTTTCTAACAATATACAATTGCATTGTTTATGTTATTAACTTTAAGAATTACAAAACAAACAATCAAAAAACAATAGCAAAAATACTATACTATATCAAAACAATACTATAGAAACTATTCTTTTTATTATGTTTTGTATGGTGTAGCCTTTAAAATGTCAGGACGTCTTATTCTATAGAGTTTCTCTATTCCATCACAGGAAAATTTCCAGGCTCTATTTTCATTGTAAGTCACATAACAAATGAGGCCGCTGCATTTTGAAATCAAATTTTTTTTGCAGATTGCCGTTTTAATGGTGGATTTAAATGGTTCCACTTCTCAAACCCAGCTCTTACTCCTTGTCATAGGAGTGACACCATAAAGCGCATGAGTAAAGGTATATATATATGGGTGCATATACAGTCGAGAGGTAGGGATAAACCTGTATTATATGGTTGTCAAGTAAATAGGATTCCTGGCAAATCTCACTGCAGTACATGCATGCAGACTAGCGAGCGGAGCTCCATTAATCATGCAATGGGAGGGAATGAGGACAGATATGAAGCTGCGGCAGATGTGAGAAAGTCACCAGTGATAGCGAATGCTTCTAATCGTTATTGTTCTTATTTAAAGGAAAAGCACACGTTGTTCTGCTGGCCTTATTTAAAGTCACTGTGCAACCAAAACTGACCCTATTCATATTTTTGCTTCAGTTTCCTCCATGTTTGTTGCTTTTGAAATAAGTCTCTTAATATTACTGTTTCTACACAAATAAATGCAAGCAAATATCAGAGCATGTCAAAACATCTCAGGGGCCCGGAGGGTTAACAAGCATGGAGTTTACCAAAAACAGTAGAAACAGTAATGTCAAACATTAATCAAATTTAAAATTACTGTAACATTATAAAATGTTTTACTGTCACATTTAATCCATTTAATGCAATAAATTGAATTCCTATTAAAATAATAATACTATTAGAAAATCTCAAAACCTTTATATTATTATCGTTGTTATTATTATTAGCTAAACTAAATATAAATAAAACTAACACAAATACATACTAAAACAATTATGTATAGTATATATAAAATTGTTTATTTAAGTGTAGAAATGAAAATTCTTAAATTATCATAACACTGGCCCAAATTAAGGGTGCACAGCAATAGCAAGCTACTATATGTCTGACAAGGCGTGCAGGCATTTCTAAATTAGTGTTTTTATTAGCTTCATAGCTGGCCAGACAACTCAAAATCTCTTCTATGTATAAACGTGTGAATGTGAAACTGGGGAATTCTGCAAAATATTTAGTCTCAGGGAATTAAGCGTCAACGTCACCCACTTTAAATGTGCCAGCGCACATCACGCGGGCCTTTTCTGTCTATCTGCCACAGATACCTAGAGATTTGAACTCCGCCGCAAGCCTAAAATAACCCCGCAACCAATCAAAGGAGAATCCGTTAAGAGGCACACATTCTCAACCGTCGCTTATAAATGTAACTGTGTCCAAAAACTGCAGTTCATATGTGTAGGACGGCAGGGCTTCAGTGGGTGAATGGCAGTCAATCAAGGTCATTTGGAGCCCGATGGCGTCTCCCGACAGCCAGCGTAATCAATCGCCCCGACGGACCTTTGTAAAATGCAGCAAAAAGGGAGCAATAACTCCACTGACACCAAAGAAACAGAAAATAAGGTTATGCGTATTGGCTTTGCCGTATTGGCTCCACTCGGGTACCTTTCATCAGGAAAAAGAGAAGGACTTGAAAAGCTAAATCAATAGTTAATTATATCAGGCATAAACATAAATACAGTTGTGCTAGTGCTTTGGTGAGGATTGCTAAGTATTGGTATTCATGGCTTTTAAGAGACCCACTTCATCTTATGTAGCTGGTGGTCTATTAAATGCACATGGTGTATTTCTATACAAATAATGTTCTTAAGTACAAAAAAGAAAGTAAACTGAGAAATAAATAATCCAAATGCAGTTTAGCCAGAAGCAACTGACCAGCGAAGTGTTGCACGGGCAAGTTTGGATTGTAAGCCATTAGTGGAACAAATGGAAAGCATTTATCAAGCCACCCGTGTTTACGATCAGTAAAAACATGCCCTAATGAGGAAGACAAGATTACAATTCAAAAAAGCATGAAGAGAAGCCATAAATATGAGCCGGGATCAATTACTATTCGGCTGTTCTTGTTTTATACAGTTTGAGATTTTATTCATGTACTAATTTACTCGCCCTCTTGTCATTTTGAAGCTGTTTTATCACAAGCATTTTGGTAAGTCAGTCAGAGTTATGTGTGATGAAAAGTTGTAAACGAATCATTCAGGCTTTGGTTTAAAAGATTCATTGTACAACAATGTTTCAACAATAGTTCAACTTTTCATTTAATTTAAAACTTTGAACTAAAATAACTTGATCTGAAAGTGAATTGAAAATGACATGAGCAGCTCAGATGTTTTCAACATTGATAATAATACGCACAGTTTCTTGAGCAGCAAACCAGAATATTAGAATGATTTCAGCACATTAGAAAGGTCACGTACTGTAACACTTTATTTATTACAGATATTTTACAGTATTACTGCTTTTACTGTATGATTGATCAAATAATTGCAGCCTTAGTGAGCAGAAAAGACTACTTTAAAAATTGAACCTTCTAAAAAATTGAGCATATTCTTTAACAACTCTTTTAAAATATCTTTAAAAAGGTATCAAACGCACTAGCATGTGGTGTTTTGCATCCTCAAACAAGACTCTGAACATGCAATGTCTCTCAGTGAACACGTTTCACCAGTTTCTTTGCAGGGAATCTGAATGTGCAGAGCAGATCCTCAACAAATCAAAGTTCAGAGGCCTCGACTGATCAGTGTGATTCAGCAGCTGACACCCACAGAGCCAAACCCAGCGAGAAGCTGTAAGATCAACTCATCAAGCACCTGCTTGTATGTCTCATCACCCATACCCTGTGTTCCCCTGCTTGTATTACTGCCATTTAGTGTGCAGCGGAAGAACGGCAGATTCATCCTGCATGAGTCTGTGATACTGCTTTGACTTTCTGATGAAGAGAACTGCGTAATTCTTAAGTGTGACGCTCGCTGTTGACAAACAAGCTGTTGACACCAACCTGCATGAATTTAAGTGGCTCACATATCAGCACATTGACTTTTATCTAGTTCCGTGAAGTTCACATTTCCAGAACTGACTGTGGGTGGTTTATACAGGAAGAGACCATCTATGTTTTCTAGTTTACTCTAGGTGCATATCAAACAATTAGAATACTGTATATAAAAAAAAAAAAAAAAAAAAAAAAAATAAATATATATAAATATATATATTATATAAAATATATATATTATAAATATATATAATACAATATAAAATGTTTATTGATTTATTTACTTATTTGTTTGTTTATTTATTTATTTTAATTTTTTTTAAAAACTGAAACTTTTTACTATATTCTAGAATCATTACATGTAAATCAAAACATCCCATATATTCCCTATGGGGTTCAGGTCATCCATGTTGGCTGGCCAGTCAAGCAAAGTGAAAGTGGGTTTTGGTTCTAAAGTCCTGCTGGAAAAGGAAATCAGCATCTCCATAAAGGTTTTTAGCATATAAAGACCATAAAGTTGTCCAAAAAACCTCCTGATAGATGGCTACATTGACTTTGCCACCCCAAATCATCATCACAGACTGTAGAAACTTCATACTGGCTTTTGTTAGGCGGTATTCTAAAGCTTGCGGTCATCCCTGTTAATTGTGCACCTTTTCCTACCCAATTTCTTCCTTCCAGTCAACTTTGCCTTTATTATGCTTGATTCAACACTCAGTGAACACCCAGCCCTTTTAGTAATGACCTTCTGTGACTTACCTTCTTTGTAGAGCGTGTCAATGATGGTTTTCTGGACTGTTGCCATTTACAGAAGTTACAAAAAACTGCACATAAAATCTAATTCTTGATACTCAGATTTTTGAGATGCACCTGCATGTTTATGACATTTAGGAGTGTGCAAATATGAAACATGGTGAATCATAAAAGTAAAGAAAGAAAGCAAGAAAGAAAATAAAAGAAATGTCTTGAATACACATGCATTGTATAAATTACCGTTTCATGTAATGTTTAGATAGATTCAAAAATTAGTTTTTTTAGCTCTAGCTTTCTGGCTCTGGCTTTTTAGCTGCCGTTTCTGTTATGTTTTTTGTCATCACTTTTCTTTGAGAGCCGTTCCAGGGTGCTCCGTCACTCATGCCTGCTGCTGCCTAGCCAAGATGAGAAGAAAACCCATCTAGCATTGTTACGTCTATTTCTTTACTTTTCTTTTCTTTCCATGTGAGTTTTGTGGTTACTTTTTCCCCCTCCATGTCTCCAATCTCTGACTGCACTCCCATTTTTATTTGGTTGAACTCATTCTTCCCTCACTTTCTCTCTTCCTGCACCTTGCATTAATATGTGAGCGTGTATGTTTTCACAATAATTTGGATTTTAAGATCCAGTGCAGAGCTGAAAAAAAAAAATGTTTTGTTTGCTGGTGAAAAAAAAAGAAAGAAGAAAAAAAACAACAACAACAACAACTCAGTGCATGCTGACTGCATTTTGTAAAACCAACCAATAAGAAAAGGAGCTTGTCATTTTAAGGACAATCTCTTGGCATTACGTTGTGAAATGTGCATCAGATGCTCAGTCTGGGTGATCTGAGCGATGCACAGGATTATTTCCGCCTCACTCATCATTGCTCAGCAATCTACACTCAATAGCAGCTGTGCTGAACACTAAAGCAATGTCTCTGCCCAACTTGTAGACTTCAGACTCAACATCTACACTTTTAAGTGTCACTTCGTACCCTACAAACTTCATCGACTATTCTTGCTTTAATGGCTGAGTTTGAGTCAGTCAAAGCAGTGCTATCGCCATTCTGTTCATGCAGTATACTTAAACATGAGATGCTGTAGTGGGAGGAGCTTGTCAAGAGACATCGTTCTCACTTCAATCGCACCTCCTTAATTTACACCCACTGCTTTTACAACCATCTGCCTCCTGAACCTGGGTTCACAACTCCCGTCAGCTCCTGAGCCTGTTACCAGTGAAGACCTCCTACTGCTTCTCTCCCATCAGCAGAGTATAAGAAAGGTGACTTTATGGCCAAGAATAACTTAGCTTTCTCTAACACTACTACTGCATTTACTGCATTAAGTAGTATTTAAGTATGGGCTTATAATATAATTTTATATGGGAAAAATAAACTTTAACTTATAGTATGATGTTCATGTTATTTCATTAAATGTTTTCTATTTTATTATTTTGACTGTTTTTAATTACTATTATTCATAATTAGTTATGAGACACTAATTGTTTATCCTTTTCTATATATTCGATAATGTATTTATTGCTTGATTTAGTTGGTAGTTGGACATTAATTGAATGTAATTTCCCTTTTTGCAGTGCAATATATCTTGATATCTTGCGGTTTAGATATGCAGGTGTTGAACTTATCCAGATCTTTGTGCAAAGCAGTCCACAAAACCAACTATATTACAGAAAAGGGACATATAAATGTCTCTGATTTACAATGTAATATTCCAGCATGAAAGTGCCCTTGCTTTCACTCTCTGTGACTCTCACTTCTTTTCAAATCACTGCCCTTTTCAAGTAATTCCACAGTCTGAATGCAATTATACTACCCCACTCCCCCCACCCCATTCAATTTAAATAAAACTTGCATATATTTAGAGCTAAAACACGGAAAAGCTCCCAAGTTTGTGAGGCTTATGTAACTCGCTGACATATTAATATCGAGAAAGCTTCCTAAATAATAGTGCTGATAGAACGTATTACAAATAGAATGTGAATGCGAGTTAATGCATTAATATTCCAGATCTGAGAGAAAAATGTCTCAATGTACAATTGTTCTCTGGCTATTTCCCATGCTGCCTGTAATGTTTACCAGTGAATCACAGAGCATTGTGGCCCACCTCCACCTCCTCTGAAGAAGGATTTACACTTCAAACAATGTGCCTCTCTGCAGGTAGCGTGACGAGGAGTATTATTTTTATCAAACTCTGAGCAAATGCATGCTAAAAGGTGAAAAGCTCCACACTCCCCCGGACACAGAGAGAAAGACCTGAATATGTTTTTGTTTTTTGTTTTTTCACAGGAGGATGAAATAGGCCCATGACTCATTTATATTCACTTGCGGATGTGTGAGTGTCCATCGGTGATGTATCTGTACAAATGTATGCAATGACACAATTACAAATGTCCGCGTTGAAATAACAAAGGAATAGTTCACTCATTCTTAATCCATCCAAGATGTAGACGATTTTAAAACCTGACGATTTCTGAGGCAACATGGACTCTGAGGAAGAGATGCTACAGCACCGTACAGTATTGTAATGTATGTTTCAACATAATATTATGCATGTTGAGGGCGATCCACTGTAAAACATCATCTCGAACGACCCTGTCATGATAAATGCTGCTCGATATATCATACAGTGCTCACCGTTCTCGCGAGTTTGTCCTCTTTCTCGAAAGTCCAAATTCTCAGTGGCGCTGCCATGTTCATCTTTCTTCTTCTGTGGTTTTCTTTTTTAGCTTCTGATTGGTCATTTCCAGTCTGCTCAACAAATTGGCTCGTTTAACATCAGACACGTTCGACACAATTCGACAACTCCTGAAGTTTTTTGACATGTTTAAAAATGATTGTGAGGTCGCGAAGTGCTCGTAAGGCACTCTGCTCATCTCATAATTTCTCACACACCATACGTGCCCCGACCATAAGAGAAGGGATGATTTCCTCCAATAACCCAAAAAATCGCATGCGAGCTCGTACGACCTCAAATGTCGCACTGTGTACGCCCGCCTTTACTGCACGTTTCGACGCAGTTTCAAAGAGAAACATCCACTGAGTGGAGCTAAAACAAAGGTTCAATATATGAACCCTGGCACATTTTCTGCTATGCACATATGAACATAATATATATTAAAATATATTTTAATAGTACTGTGTTTTTAGGCAAATACATTCAGATATCATATTCTTTCACCTGTAAATAATTTTATGAATAATTGAAATTGCATTTAGTAAGCAGAACACAAATACACATCTCCCTCACTCCCTCACTGCCTACTTCGTTCTGATGATATTCAAAATGGTCAAAACATGATCTACATGCATTTTTTTTTTGTTTATGATGATTTTTTATTTTTTTTTAGTTATTGTTGTTTTTTTATTTGGCTGAGGAAGAGTTAATGGGTGCCGTCAGAATCGGAGTTCAAACAGCTGATAAAAACAACACAAAAATCCAGAAGTAAATGGCACCACTCCTGTGAAATGTAAAGTTGTTTGTAAAGAAACACATCTGTCAGTGAGGCATTTTAACTCTTGCTTGTGGCTGGAATACAAGCCACACACACATACCGTGTATGAGATGCAACTATTTTCTTAGAATAATAGTAAAGTCATCCACACTTTTGACAGTGTTTAATTTGGGGCGTACTGTAGCTGCATGCATGCACAAAAGCTCAGGGCAATGTTAATGCAAATACATTAAATAGCACCTGCAATGTAATTCATTAGTCATTTCAGGAAGTGCGTGCACAACATAATAACAGGAAAAGCCAGATATTAATCTGATTTTCATACCTGCTCTCATTGAGGCAAAACAGAGGCAATGCTGCTGCATTGCTGACTACATTAGTGCAATACAATTTATGTTTTGTTTTGTTTTTTTCAAGAGCTTTTGATAAGGAGTTGTGGTACTTCACATTTATATTTTTGCATTTGTAAAAGCGTAATTGTTATATAACAAAGCTTTCAGAATTAATATCACTCTTTTTTCAGTTTTTGAAGCATTGCTTCCTAAATGATTGTTCTCTTTCTTGGCTCTTCTTCTCTCTACAGCAATGAAATATGTTTCAAAACGCATATAGCTCCTTGTGTTTGACAAAAATGGGTGATTTTAGGCATTTCATCAAGTTCTCAACTAGAAGTTGTCAGCCATGATGCATCACGTGACGGACCAAAATCATCCAAGTTTTTGTAATGTTACTATTTGAGAGTGATGCAGCTTCTAATGAAAATGGCTTATTGTGTTAATGATGCCAATTACTCCATGCAAAAAGATTCCGAGACACACAAACACTGCACGACTAAGATGAAAGCAGCGCTAAATTTATCTTTTGAATGGTCTGTAGCCATTCAGAATGTGTCTAATGAGGCAGCATCACACACTGCAGTGAACACATAGGCCTGACAAGTGCTCACAAATATATTTTCACAATGAATACTAATCATTTTGGATTCAGCGTGAGAAGGAGTTATTAAAGATGTTCAAAGTCAGACATTAAGTGCGATACAGTGAATGGTCGTGGCAAATATTTACGATCTCCTAATCGCACTTTGCAGACAATATATGCTTATTGTTATTGCTTATCTGCATTTTAAATGAAATAAATATATATATATGTATTATGCTTTTTGTACCGCAATTATCCTTTCAATACTCATTAAACACTTGAAACTAAAAATGTTCATTAAAATGATTGTGGCTGACGAACCCCCACCGTTCTGTTTTTATTCACTTTCAGTTTTTAAACCAACAAATAAATGATCAAATAAATTTATCTTGACATACTTAGATACTGAATAGCTAATCTGTATTCCTTCATCCTATCCACTTGTGTATGTAATGGTTATACACCATGCTAAACACTTGACATGAATCTGCTTGTTAAATCTTATTTTATACATTGCATGTAAAAAAAAAAAAAAACACTCAGTTGTATTGATTTTGTCAACCAGTATTATTTCAGCTGACAGTTGCATTGCTCCAAAATGTGCTGCAGATTCATATTATTTTGTCTTTTGGATTTGCATAGTACATTTACACAACAACAGAAAAGCTCTTAGAAAAATTACATCATCCTTTTTTTTTGTTCCTCTTTGTTTTATTTATTTTAAACACTCCTTTTTAACCATTTTTTTCTATTCCTCAGCGTGTTGAACTGAATAGTAATAAGTTCCCATCATCTGATGTGGTTAAATCATCAAAACGTCTGAGAAACAACTAAACAACACACTTTTTCTATAAACACTTTAACAAATTCACATCTGTAAATAAAATGTTCTGCAAATCCTCTGAAAGCATGTCCTGTCCTTTCCTTTGCTGGTTATATCATTTTTTGCTCTTCTGCTTGTGTACTAATGTATTATCTGGATTGTGAGAAGCTGCACATGATGTTTCTTATTTGTAAGTAACTATGGATGATAGGGTGTGATAATTGTCACGGTAAAACAATATTCAAATATCAATGGGCTTACACAATTCCAGTAAGTTTTCAAGCGTTTTAAAGACTGAATAGTTTAGTTGACTAGCCTTACCCTTCTTCTAGTTTCTGGATGAAGTATCTCTTGTTGTCAATGGTGAAGGCACTGCGCGAGCAGATACACAAAGCTTCTCCCATCTTCTCTGGAGCAATTTAAAAATTTTTTCTTTGCAATTGAATAATTTATAAATTTCAATCAATATTTACACAAGCCATATGTTAATAAAATTGCACATACAGTATTTGCCTATCCACTCATTTATGTAATGGTTTGCATACACGCTATTCACCATTATAAGCAGTTGCTTTGCTTATTTTTATACATCGCATGTAAACCAATAGCCCATCTTCATCGATTTCTCCATCAACTATTATTTCAGCTGACAGTTGCAGTTGCATTGCTTAAAAACGTGCTGCAGCTCCGTATTGTTTTTGTCTAATAATATTTTTGGGTTATTGGTTTTGTCAGTCAGAGGGAACTGGTGTAATTAGGCCACAGTATTAATAGAAGAGCTTTGAGAGCGAGAGAGAAAAATAGACAGTGCGCTTGATAGCTCAGTTCTGATATGTGTACTTGAGCGGGTGTCATCAGGGTGTTGAAGTTAATTGGGGTAGGTCTCCAGTTTACCGCCTGTGTGCCTCCGATGTGATTTAAGCGAGCATCAAACCATTTGGAGTGAAAATAGAAATCTAGATGTAGACATGTTCATTTATAACCAGGCCCTGTGAGCGCAGTGTTGTCTGAACTAGGATCAAATACGCTCTCGCTCGTATTTGACCAGGTCACTATGTGGACAAACTAAAAAACTGAGGTAGAAGATATTTTTTCCCTCCATAATCACTGATTTACAGCTGAAACACATTCCAAAGGTGTATCAGGTGTAAGGCTAGTAAACAAATATTTTATTCTTTTAAACCTCAGGTAGACATTGCGCTACCTATTTGTGTCCAGCGAACATTAGAACAAACAAACACGAAACTGTTCAGAGATCAGCAGCTTGAGGGCTTTGCCCTATGCACATTGAAGGTGAGTCTGTGTCTGAAATGCTTGTTTACATGGGGTCGTTGCTCTCACCAAATGTTCATTCATGTCAGATGTGTAATATGAATTAAACATAACATTCAAACAGCAGTTGATTTGATGCTGGGAGTTGAAGTTATTGATTATTTTGACTCATGTCTGGAGCAAATACGCATTTATTACATTCAAAATGATTGGATTTTTATTAGCGTATGAATGATATCAGATTATTTTTTCTAAAATATTTTAAAGTGAGGTCTCTAGACCAACTTTCAAATATTACCTTGCTGATCTGAGTTTATGCTACAGCAGTTATTGGTGTTTTGTTGTTGGTATGACTAGTGAACGAGGACTAGCATATAATTTAAATCTGAATATTATTGGAGTACATTGTACTTATATTATTGGTATTATGTGTAAAAGAAATAAACATTATAAATATACTATATGTATATATAAGCAGGTCCCCAAAGTGACCCATGAGTCTGTGTGTATTCAGGTTTAAGGACACACACACATACACATATAGTTTCAGTTTTAGATTCAATCAGTTATTTCCAGTTAGTCATTTAGCTTAATTTAAGCTACATTTTCATCTAATATTTATATTTAATTTAATTTAAGCTTTATTTCAACAAACAGAAATGTGTTTAATAGTTTTAGCTAACACTAACAGCTCTGCACTATTCTGCATCCTTTTCTGAAAACCTGCACCATCCAAAAAAATAGAAGAAAAGAAAAACCATCCAAATCAGCTGTGTTGGACGTTTCAGCACTGATTATGTGCAAATGCTTGGGTTTAGAGCCTACCAAGGAACACTGTTTGGTTTTCTTCCTAATTAGGGACCTTAGCCGTTGCCGAAACAAAGTTAGAGCTTTGTTTGTTGTAATACTAGGTCCAATTTTGCAGCCCATTGAACTTCTGGCATTGACCATAAGATTTTGATGCACCAAATTTCATCCAAATATTGTTTTGGAAGTTGCACTTATGACTATCATAACAGTCTTAATTCCTGCATAGATCTGAGTTTGAGAAAATTACACTCATGAATATGAAATAAAACTTTCTGGCATACTTTCTGCTGCGCTGCTATTGGCTGGATAGCGAAAAGACATCACGTTCATGTTTTACACTGAATCCAACGTGCCATTAGTCAGAACAGGAAAACCGCTCAGCCAGAGGCAGGAACAAAATTGAGATGGGATCCCTTCAAGATGAAAGCAAAGCAGGAAGTGGATTGGTTTTCTTGCGTAGGCATGCTGTGACTCACGATTGGGAGTTCTCTACAAAAACAGCCGAACTTCTCATCAAAAAAAAATATGAGAGAGATTAATATTACATGTGTTTATTTATTCTCTTCTGTCAGTCAGCATCTCTGACTATATATCACTGTTTTATTTAGTAACGTGCTGTGTAGAAGCCAGACGTTTTAACTGCACAGTGCTGATAAACTATCCACACAATCCACTGAACAAGTAAACTCTTGTGTAATGGACAAATAAACTGCATGTCCAGTGGCACTGGTGCATACACAGGTGTAGCAATTTCAGGTGCTTTTATTGCTTTTTGCTCTCATAGTAAGACTTTGTATAATCTGGGTGTTCTGCACAGGAAGGAAAAGCTAATGACAGACAACAGAAAACTAAAGCTGAGCATACATACACTAAACACAATGATGACAACACATTTACAAACTACATCAAAGAATGTTCTCAACACCACGCACAACAACAAACATATTTATGAAGAGCTAAAACAGATTTCTTACGAAAATTATGTTTTTTTTGTGCATTACAATTAATCTCAATCCAACTGCAGTTGGGTTGTTTTGACAAGGTAAAGCATATACATACATAGCAATAAACACAATAAAACATAATAAAAACATGATAACATACTAAAAAAATAGGTGCAAAAAATAATAATAATATAACAAGGATAATATATGTAATGAGTTGCAAATCATCTTTTTGTATATATATATATATATATATATATATATGCAATCAAATTAATCTCAAATGTATAATATATAAAATCTTTCCCTCACAATCCTCGGTAGGTTTTTAGTGTTTATAAGTTTGTTTATTTGCAGCAGCATACACACTAGCACAATACTAGGACTAGGACTACCTTGTGTGTGTCCTCAGAGTCATATGAATTCAAGTCTTGCAATAGCCACCAAGGTTGTACAATGTAATGGAGGAGACGAGAATTTGCTCAAATGTTATCTAAGAAATATGATGTGCAGCAAGCCACTGCACTGCCCAATTGCCTTTCATGACATTCGGTAATACACTGTTAAACAAAAATGTCATTTGCATATGATTTCGAAGCTCATGTCAACCCATCAGTGGAATATTAGACTGAATCAATCTTTGATGATGCAGCGTTATTATACAAGCTTTTGTTCCATCAAAAAGAGACGAGAGATGAGATGAACAGCATGAAATGAAATGTATTTTACATGAAAAACGCATTTTAACTGGGTTAGTTCTTATACTTGAAGAGAAGAGAACTGTAAACACAAATGAGCAAGCTTCACACCAAACTGTTCATAAAACAACCCAGTTACAAGCTATATATGGTAACCAACCCACACATACGGTCTGTCAGTGGTCATACCGGTAATCATAATCCTTACTTATTAACAATAAAAACTGAAAGGATAGGCATGCTATTAGCTGTATTAACAAGTATTAACAAAATATATGTTTAAATTGTTAGACGGCACTTCAAGCAGTCAAAATCATCAACCGTATCTGGAACACTTCTCCACAAACTTAATATCCTAAAGTTCACAGAAATGATATTCCCCTTGATTTGGTCAATGCAGCTGGAGTTAATTATGAGCTTGCTGGTTTTCATTTAAATGCGCTTACCTCCGAACACCTCCGTGCCTTGGGCTCTGGAGTCCACAATGCATCACTATGAATCTATTATTCATTTAGCGTTTCATTGTAAAAGGAGGCTGCTTGGTTTAGTGGGCCAGGGATAGTGTCTGTTCAGCGAAAGAAGCAGAGGGTTTACAAACAACATGAAATATTAACCCCAAGGAAAGCATTTCAAACTGTGTGTGAAAACAACCTTTAGACGGAGCCATGACTGTAACATAAAACTCCCTGTGAGCCCCAACCGCTCGCAACCAAATAATGCTAATACTTGCTTTGCAAATACATGCGTACCGTGTAAATGAAATACATCCAATTATATATATATATATATATATATTAGTTAGATAGATAGATAGATAGATAGATAGATAGATAGATAGATAGATAGATAGATAGATAGATAGATTTTGTACAATTATTCTGCAAATCATGCCTGCCATCAAACTATTGTGTGTACTGGGAGAACAAAACTAACATATGTTTGTAGTCCTTTTGTCTCTTTTAAAATAAGCTGCTGGCGAATTCTGTCAAAATAAAATATGTGGTGCTAAGATGGTTAGACGAAAGGGGAAATAAAAGGCATGTGATGTAACACTAACAATAACAACAATATGCTGTAGGAATATTAAGAACAGAAGTAAATGGGTAGAGGACATTAACAAATCTTGTAACCTCTGATGAAACATTCTCATCATATTGCACTTTCTGGCTATAACTTGAGGAGAAATGTTATTTCTGTTGATGTTTTTTTGACAGTTTATGTTTATCTTCTGATAAAAAACAGTTTTGCAAGAACTTCTGACACATCAGAGAGGAGCTTCAACTTTCCTGTTTATGGGTTCAAAGAAACAAGCACATTGCATATTCATGACTCATATCTTAAGCAGTCCCTTTCAACGCTGTCCCCATCAAGCTAAAAAACCTCACATCACCTTGCCCTAACCTGTCCCTATTTTACATATTCTCTGTCACTGACCAACAACAAGTAATATTTAAGAACAATAACAACTGCTTCCTGCTGCTGTTTTACGTGGCTCACCATATGTTTTTCAGGTTGACCTCACAGGTGTCCATTGGACGCCACTTGTCCACTGTCAGGAGACCATGGAACCATGAAGAACGAAGGGGATAAATGACTTGACCAGTCAACCAAAATCCAGCCTTCTACTTAAAGGAACAGTTCAGCAAGCAAAATAAATCTGAACCTCATTTGGTTCCAAACCTGTATGACCTGAACGAGCTGCTGACCTCCAAAATTGACGAAAAAGGATCTTAAATCTAGTCAGAGACTCAAATCTTTTGAAGTTATAGGAAAACTCGGATGTGAGGAACACATTAAACTACATGCCACATCCAGTGATGAAGCACAAACATGATTCAATAGATGTAACACTAGATTATAAATAAATAAATATAAATAAGAGAATTGATAAATCCTTTAATCGACTGATTTCTATGGAAAAATGCATTCAGTAATGAAATAAAGTGACTTGCTGTGTGCTAAAATCCAGCACATATAGTATGAATATAATCTGGATGTACTACTGTACATTGCTCATTTTGTCCTTTTTGTGTAATCTAGCAGCATCAACTAATTTTGTCCTCTATAAAGTGTGAATATGGGGATGCAGCTACGGGACAGTGGCTACATCACTAAAAATGAATCATTTAAAAATGCTAACTTAACAAACAACTGCATGAGTGAGACACTGAATTGTTCATTCATCTGATTCTTCTGAAACAGAAGACCAGTTCAGCCTTGTTTAAACCTAGCTGCTAATGAAAAACTGTCAACATCAGTGATGTGCTTTTACTAGCTGGCACTCGTTAGAGAATTTAAAGTTCAAAAGGCCTTTTTGCAGCATATAAACAAAAAAGATGCCACCGACTTTACTGAGATGCCTGTGTAGCATCAGGACATTTCTCACCACAACGGCAGGCGAGGAGGAAGCCGGTTGAAAGTACTATGGTTCAAAGGGAAAATGTGGCTTGCTAATGTATTTAAAAAAAAAAGAAAAAAGAAAAAAAAACTTTTAATTTGAAAGCTTTCTGTTATTTATTATTATACACTGCAGAGGATAAAAGACCAAATTCAAAAAACTTCAAAGTTGTGAAGTAAAGGACACACGCTTCTCTTAAACAGTTCTGTAAATTTGCTGTTAACACAGATTATTCTGGAACGATAAGGCTGTGCGAGATAATTAAAGTGCAGCTGCTGAGTTGTGGGAGGTCCGTGCAGAAGTTAATTAAAAGAAAGGTAACGCAGGATCGGCACACAATCATAATGAAAACAAGAATCCCCCTCAAATTAATGTTCCAACACTGGGATGTGCTGACTCTATTTTTGCATTAATAAATGAAAAGCTCTGTACAAATTAGGGGCTTTAATTCCAGCGTGCTCCTGACGGGATGCTAAGAACAGAGGGGTGGCTCTGAAATATTTACTCTTCTGGAGACGGTTCCAGCTGAGAGGTTAGAACAATGTGTGCTTGCTTAAACAAGTCTTAGTGGACAAACTCAGTGCATTTGTGAGAGGGATGCAACAGCACTGATGTGGTGGGTGAATATTAAAAGCTGGGTTATATACGGCCATAGGCCAGAGGTTGGGATTAGTTATGGTATTTATGGTATTTATTGATTTTACTTGCTTGCCTTCTCAGCACGACCATACATGTTTCTATTAGAATGATTAGCATATGTGACCCTTGAGCACAAAACCGATTGTAAGGGTCAATTACTTTTCCTTTTTTTTTTTTTTTTTTTTTTTTTTTTTAATTATATAAATAAGCTTTCCATTAATGGCAGAGGTACAATTTTCTTTTTTAAATCTGTAATCTGAGGGTGCAACAAAAAAAATAAAAATAAAGAAAAATCACCTTTAAGATTGTCCAAATGTAAAAACAACAACAACAACAAAAAAATTAAAAAAAGAACACTATCTTTACTTACTATCCAATTTGACCCATACAATGTATAGTTGACTATTGCTACAAATACGCCTGTGTTACTTGTGTGCTGCTGGCTTTGTGCTTCCGGGTCACGTATCGCAATTATTTCTGAAGAATCATGTGACACTCAAGACAGGAGTAATGATGCTGAAAATTCAGCTTTGAATGACAGGAATGTATTTTACATTTCAAAATATGTTCAAATAGAAAAAAATATATTCTAAATTATAATATGACTATTTTACTGTATACTATACTTAATCAAATATTAATATAATAAGCCTTATGAGCATGTAGGAGACATTTACCAAAAAACAAAACAAACCATAATGAACAAGATCATAACCCCTATGTTCTGTTTGAGTAATAGGATTTGCTAAAAAATTATAATGTAATATTAATATTTAGCCTGTCAGTCTAATAATATTAATTAATCTGATTAATTGCACACACCAGTATTTGCAGATATGCATTAATCACTATTTCAGAACATATTACATGCAATTTATTATCAGGTGCGATGTTATAATATGAATTATATTTAAAAAAGTTTACAATTGTTATAAATCAAACTTCAATTAACATGATAAATGGAATTCTGATTGATCTGCAATGAACATTTATGGTGCTTGTTTTTATTTCAGAGCTCATTTTTGAAGATCAATTCACATTATATAGCAAATATTCTGCAGATATTCTGTTAATGTTCTTTTGGTTTGTTTTTCCACAAAAGAAATACAGATTTTTTGGAAAGACATGAGGGTGAGTACGATACATTTTCTTTTTTGGATGAACGTGCTACTACATTGTCAGAATCTGGACAAGAACCCTGAAATACGTCTAATTCAGGATAGAATGACTCATGACTGAAGCGCCTGTGCGTTTTCCCGCAAGAGCGTCTGTGTCTGACTGTGTTCAAACAAGTTACCCTCAGGGTGAACGCAGAACAAGGCTTGCAGTAAATCATACAGGACTAGTCATAAATGCTGGCGCAGGACCGATTCTTTAATCCCCTGATACAAAACAAGACTTTTTTTTTTGGAGTAGGGTCATCAAACAGAAAAGCATGTTGAGGTGCATTAAGCGCAGATTTCATCAGCCTGATGTGTTTGACTTTGGTTAGTACTTTGAAACTGGACACAAGGAGGAGCATCATCACAGGACTGGCTGATAAGCAAGAATTCAAATAATAAAACACGCTGCTCCCACGGGTCAGGGAGATGTTTACAAGCAGTTTTATGGTGTGTCCTTGTAAAACATGGAAAGTTTGGCACATTGGTGAACGGCTGAAATTTAAATTGCTAAACACTAACCTTAACTGTCTACTTGACAATGCTGCATCGTATCCTAAAACTTTAAAGCGTGGGTCCAAAGCTCCAGGTGCTGGGGAGTATTTCTGGATTTAGGTGAATTGTTTAAACGATGTTTTTTGTGTAAATCGGTGCATTCAGTTCATGTGCAATTGTGTTTTACAAAAGATTTAAACTTGCGTACTTTTTGTTCATGCTTCACAAAATCTTTCGTGAACAATAAATTCGCCAAAAGCACTCTTATACATGTCTTTTGTGTTTTCATTAGGTGGATATATGTTGACTATTACATTTTCACTAACGACAGCTAACTTTTTAATGAGCTAAGCAAAACTTCTCACACAGTGTGAAAAACACAGGAATCAATACCAATCTACTATTTGCTAATTGAACTGCGTGGGGAATAATTGTATGTGTCCGTGTGTGTGTATTTTAGCTTGAGGTTAGTCTGAAAAACTATGTGGTGAGTTCTGGCCCCATGTGCTTCCAGATGAAATTATTTAACTAAATGTATTTTTGTCAAGGAAATATTGATGTTATACATATTGCTATGAATATTTTATAGCTGTGGTTTGTGTGATATAGCTTTCAAGATCAGCTTAAGTTCTAAAAACTAAAAAATGAAGAGCAACACAGAGAGTGAATGAATGAATGGTAGCAACGTATTTCGATAGTCAGCTTTAGACATTCTAAGTAACTAGCAGTCATTAGAGTATTAGTAGACCGCCTGCTTAATATCTTCTAACACTTTATTTTGATGGGTCCACAACATACTGCATACTGACTATCCAGCCTGATCTCATGACAATTCGTACATATTTCATGATTTTATGCATTAGCACAAATTAGCCATCTCATAAAATACATACAAATTGGTTGTGCGACCGTGTTGGACTATATGTCAACTTATTCTAACAGTATACTCTGAGAGTTAATAGACATGTATTTGCAAATTATTGAGAATTAGTTGATATGTAGTTTTAAAGTTACTTTTAGTTAGTATAATGTCTAAAGTGGACTATCAAATAAAGTGTAACCAAATGTTTTTTTTAACGGTTTTCTGTATTTTAGTAGAAATCACAATTGTCTCAAGTAGAGCTCGGATTTGCTGAGATACCAAACTCTCAGGCATCAGGTATTTCAATATGAACTCTCATTGCTCATCTAAGACTAAGTGATCTGAGCATGTGAACATCTCTCATTTCTGTCTCTCTTTATTTCTCCTGAAGAATAAAATAAATAAATAAATAAGCAGAACTGATGCAGAACTGTATAAAGGCTAACAAAAGACATCTGTCGAAGCCAATAGATAAGCCAACAAATCTGACGAGTTATGCCATACATGAAAACCAGATCAAGGTGAAATCAGGTCAAAATACAAAGCAGAATTGTCTGCAAAGTAGGTTAGTCAAGTCAGAAATAACTTTAGGCTTTGAACAGTGTGTGTGCATCATCTGAAAAGATTAAAATAATTGCCGATAATTGATGACAATGGCTTGTGGTTATTGTTTATGCTTTTTCCACTTTTTAAAAAACTTTTAGACACTGTCTCTAAAAAAATAAATACAAATCTAAGGTAAATAAAACAAATCTATTGTAAATAAAACAAACATAATTGAAGTACGTTTGACTAGAAAATACAATTTTTATCTTTCTACTTTACAGTTTCAAATTGAAAATTATGTTCTTTTTTATTTCTAAGCAATTATCTCTGATATTTTCTATAAATTCCTGATTAAACATTGGCTCAAAGTAAATTATACACTGAAACAGCTTTCACCCAGAAAATTCACAAATAATTATATATATATATATATATATATATATATATAATTATAAATAAATAATTATATTCACAAATAATTATTTCTGTTGTACTTTATTTTTAGAACAACAGAAAAATAAAAAAGAAAAACAAATATATATATATATATATATATATAGAAATCAAGAAATGCATTTGATGTGGCACGGAAGAGAGTGACAATGATAATAAAAAGCTAATTTATGTTTGTGGCACAAAACACAATAAGTGGACCTTAAAGGAAATTCATAAATAAAAAAGAATGATATACAACCCATTTAAGCAATTCAATATCTGACTTCAATCTACTGTAGGCTTTCTCTAAATGTGTTTCTTTATAATTATTTGTGATCTTTATTAGAAATTTCTTAGTGAAAAGTTGTTTTTACCAAGACGATTCACAAATAATTACAAAGCAGCAGCAAGTAACACAATGTGAAATCTTAGTTTAGTTTGTTTGTTTGTTTGTTTGTTTGTTGTTGTTGTTTAGTGTAGGTATATCTCATCACTTATTAATTTATCATCAGTTATTAGTAGTAGTAGCAGTAGTAGTAATATATTTTTTATACTAAATTTTCATACTTTTAATAATAACAATAATAATAAATACATTTGAAGTGGCAAAAAAGAGAATGGCCACAGCAATGAAAAAACTCATGTATGTTTGTTTGTGGAAAAACATAATAAAACCTCAGAGACAGAAAAAAAAGTACAACGATATGACCCATTTGCACAATTAAAACTCAGACTACATTGTACTGCAGGCTTTCTCTAAACTTGCTCCGCTTCAACATTATATTTTCACAAGTTGGAGACTTTTGAATGCAAACCAATTATTATTATTTTTCACTATTACTTTATTTTGATTATTTCAAAAATAGAATGCCAAATGCATTATCGTGCAATATCAACAACAGTGTGATTTCCCCTTGATGACAGAAGCACTGTGTGGCCTGCAACGGAAGCCATTAGTGTAATGATGGAATATTGTTGTTCTGAGGCAATGATCATAGTAGTTTCGTTCTGATTTCTGTGCGCCTCTGATGAGGCAAACATGCAAATGAGGGGCCCGCCATATGGCAGCATCCGCCACTGTCTCTCGGCAACCGGGGAGACAATGAACAGCGGCCTCCGTTCTCAATGCGAATTTTATCTGGCAGGATGTTTTAGAAATAATGTGTGACTTTGTGTTAGCAAATGAGATTCACATCGTTACAACATGGCCCGGCAGTGTGCGCGGGTTAGGCACGAGGCATCTGGAGGATCCGGGGGATATACCTCACTGAAATACTGCAGCAACCATTGTGATAAGATAATAATTAAAATGTTGTGTGATTTAAATTGTTTTCAACATATTCATTAGCGCTCTGCCGTACTGCATTAGGTGCAATGATGAGGCGCTTTAACATGCTGCAAATCCCACAGGCCGCTCTCGCAGTGAACGAAATTGGGTGATAATTGTCGATTATTGAAATTAGACTTAAAATAGTGCTGAGAAAAATGCGGTAGAAGCGGTTTTTTTTTCTCCTCACATCAGACAAAGCTATCCTGTTGTGGAATAGTCAAAGACAATTACATTTCCTCAGTATTGATAACATATACACAGACATAGCTATACATAAGTAATATTCTAGACTATCTAAAATTGGACAATATAACTAGATCTATAATATTGAGACAGTAAGCAATTTGCAATCACGGCTTCTTATAGGGGCCCAGTTCTGATTTTCTTCTTCTTCTTCTTTTAGCCAGTCACTAAACAAGGCTTAAAACAAAACAAAAACAAAAAAAAATAAAAAATAGGTTAATGTAGAGTCAGCCGGTAGTTATCGCAGAAATAAGCCCCGACAGTGTGATCAGTCTTGTAACTTGTCTTGTAACTACCGACGTGGAGGGATTTGCGTTATTACTTTGGAGCGGTTATTATTTGAAAAGAACAAACCTGCAAATGTCTGAACTGACCAATCAGAATCAAGCATTCCAGAGAGCCGTATAATATATATATATATATAATGATTACATAGAGAACATCCAGTCCCCCAAGTTAAAAAATCAATGGAAGACATGTGACTGATTTAGAGTTATATATTTAAACCACATAATAATAACAAATATAAATTATAATTATTATTGTTATTATTTTAAGGAATCGCTTGAGTCAGTTGGATAAATTTGTGATGCTTTAATCAAAACAAGGTCAGACAGGCAAATTTCAGTAACAGTAAATAAACAGGCAGGAAGGTCAGAATCAGAATAACAATACACAGTCAAAATCAAACACGGGTTAGACAAAATGGGAAGAAAATACTCAGAAATGATGGCCGAGGCAAATCAAGACTTCGCGTCTAGCCTCGGTCAAGATGGTGTTTAAAAACAGTTCATAATGTGAAACACCTGGAGCGTGAATAAGCGGGAGAAGGTTTTTAAAAGGAATTTTACATTTCACAAACTAATTTAAACTGGTGAATAAATCAAAACACTTAACGAAACTGTAATTGTGAGAACTCAATAATCTCTTGCAATATGCTAAATTCTTTGCAGACTGAAAGTCAGGAGAAGCTGAAAGTTTGCGAGCGTTAATCTAGAAGTGTGACATGACTGTGGAAAGTCACCTCTAGATGTTTTTTTCTCTCTCTCATGAGCCATCATAATTAAATGCATCTGACAGTGAAATAAATTATGGACGGGATTTAATCACGCGCTCATCAGCGACGTCTTTCAAAAGGATTTATCTAAACTTTCATAGCAGAAACATGTCATTACAGACATTCCCCTGCTGTGTGGAATGTATTCATGAAAGACTTGTTGGAAACGCGAGCAACCAGGCGTCATGAACATAGCCTGTCATTAGTAGTGGTATCATGAAAAAAAAGAATGTGATATCAACCAGGAGATTCCTGTCCTGGACTCGGAGGAGCGGAAGTGTACAGTGCAATAGATCCCATTTTAGCCACAGTCACGATACTTCACAGATCCATCGCGGGTTGTCAGGAAAAGGCCCTTATTTCCAGTAGAAAAGAAAATGGAATTGGTAACATTTAGCATCTTTGCTGGGTGTTTTTCAGTCCTTTGAGGATGGCGAATGCGTGATGTGACACTATGTGGGAGTTCTCTGCATGTGGACCATTGCTCATCTCAGATTAGTTTTTTGCAGGTTTGTATCTGCAAGCTGTTGAAGCAAACATGCTGATGATGCTCTGTCATGTAGTCTTGATTCTAATAAAGCCCAGAGGAGAATCTTAAGGGTGTAACATCTAAATTGTTGACCCAACAGATGAGGATTGGGAACTGCGGGGATGTCACACGGCACTCCTGGCCGTGACTCGGAAACCGAACCTACACACAGTTTCCCTGCCCATGATTTAGTACTGGGACCCATCAGTTGCGGATTGGGAACCGCTGGGATTAACTCTGGTAACTCGGAATCACACTCTACATCCACAGTGGGAAATCGTGGACCGGAGTCAGCGAGTGACTGGATCGGCACTCCGGCCAAACTTGATCTGGGCAGGATGGATCAGGATCTGCGAAAGTCTGTGACGGCGCTTCTGGCCTTGAAGGCGGAATGAAGTCTGCTGAGATGAGTGCAGTCGGCTGAACAGGCTCTGCGGGACTTTCCGGCAGAGCGAGACTCGAGCAGCGCTCTGGAGGTGATACGGCGTCTCGCGGTGCTCTCTTCTCCTGGGTTTGAACTCCCAACTCATCCCCGTGGTGCACCTATGTGAAACGCTGTGATGATTGCCATCTCCATCTTTGGTCAGTCGTTAACTAAATAAATAAAATAATAAAAAATAAAAAGTAATAAAATAACTAAATATGTATATGTTCTAGACATTGTAATAAACACACAAAAAATATTTTAGAGATTTTACTTACTTA
>JAUMHI010000033.1:15774821-15797824 GCA_032359435.1 Enteromius unitaeniatus
AGATTTTACTTACTTAATTCTTGACAAATCCAGGTGTGCAAAAACAGGAGATCAGCTCAATGCGAAGTTTGCAAGTAAGTTCACGGCAAGATGACCAGACCTATAAAAACTTTTTCCATCCAATAGCATCATGAGTACAAACAATAGAACCCATTAAATATGTAAATGTGGTTTTGAGAAAAAAAAAACATTTGCTGGCCTTTTTTTAGAATTGTTAAAAGTGATGTTGTAATTCTGCAACAGTGGGCTTTATAGGGTTAAACAAAGTGCCGTGCTGCTCAGCGGACAAAAAGGCAGGGAGACAGACACGGGATCCAAGAAACATGAAGATTCATTACCACAGACAGGTTACATGGGAAGCTGATCGAACACGCAATGACAACATTATATCAACAACGACTGACAAACAAAACTCAAAAGATGTAGGGAAACACAAAACACCTGGGAAACACTGCTGGGCTAAATGAAACACTAATGATGTGGGCAGGACTATAAACAAGGCAAGACATGTGCTAATCAAAACAAAAGGCAAAAACAGACAGGGAAGACTAGACAGACAACATGACATTATTAGTAGTCTACTAGTAGTAGTAGAATATACTAGACAAGACTAAACTAGACTAGACTAGAATAGAATATTGATGCTTCATTAAAAAAATCAAACCATGCTTCTAATTGAAAATATTACAGGCAAATATTTGCAATATTTCAGCTGAAATAAACTACACATAGACTGATTTATCTTTCCTCTCATGGATTATGTAAAAATAAGATAGAAAGTTATCACAGAGAATGTGGCCGAAATGTCCTCTGACAATATTCTGGTATTTATATTTTGGTATTGGGTGATTATTCAGATGTGACTCAAAGAAAATGTGGATGACTCAAGTTTCCCAAAAGCAAAATCACTCTTTCTGTGCATGTCTGGCCACAGAGATGCAAAACTAACACGTCCGACTCACACACACACACACACACAAACAAAAGAAAACACACCGAAAAAAATCCAGAGGATGAAATAAACTCATGGATTTTTTTCCCCTCTCTCTTTTACGCTGACAGATACACTCACTGTCTCTCCTCTCCTCTGGCTTATCATCAGAGCAAACAATACAGTCCCATATGTAATAACAGCTATCATCATGAGCCCAGGACTGCATTACAGACTTAGATTGTGGACTTGATCGAGCCCTCGTGGGGAATTCGCCCAAGTTAACAGGAGTGTGGAGGGCAGAGCTGCATAGCCAAGCATCGGAAATGAAATCCTGGTGCTGAGCTGCCTGCCTCTCCAGACGGCCTCACGCTCGAGTGACGAGACGGGCTTTAGAAGAGTGCCGCGTCACAGCGGACTGATATTAGAGATCTCTTGGTCAAAGAATAAAGCAGACAGGCCACGAGAACAGGAATAAAGGGTGGGCTGATGAAGATGGTTTTCCCTGTAAAACAGACTGCACAGATTAGTCACTTGTTTGTTCTATTCCATTTAGATGACTATAATTCACTATACTATGGTATAAGTCAGTTCTCTATAATGCAGTATTTAAATTCCTGCTCAAAAAACATGTTTTGTCAATAGTTTGTATACACTTTAAAAAGTAAGCATAATTTTAACTGTACATTTTTGGTTAAAATGATGTGGGACAAAAATAATTATTACATAAACTGTTCATAGGTTAAAAATTTGTTTCTGTATTTTATACAGGGCAAAACTGTAAAAGATCTAACCAGGAAATACATGTCCTTTTAAAGTAAAATGCTGTTAATCGTGCAGCTTTTAGAAATTAAAAAAGAACAAACAAATCAATGCAATGTTTCTTGCCATAACAGTGAATGACTCTGTCCACCTTCTATATATATATTCTGATGCTCTTTGATTTGTACAGTATGTGGCTTTCTCTTTTATCATCTGCATTATTTTAGTGATGGTCAGTATGTTAAAGGTACTTAATAGAAGTGTGTGTTGTCAAATTACCTGGTTTACGTTCAAATATTCTTAGTAAATTACAGTTTTAAACAGTTTTTTGAGAAATGTTTACAGTTTTTCTGTATTTATTATTTTTGACAAAATGACTCTGGCAACCACAGCTGCCAAAATCATTTTGTAAAAACTACAGACAGCTTATTATTATTTTATTTCTTTATTATTTTATTATTTTACTTTGGATCAAACGGTAAATGTGGACTTTCTTTCTACAGTATCACTAACTTTTACCTAACTTTTAACTAACTAACAAATCTGCATTCACAAAACTATACAAATTAAGCTTTATTTTAAAGAAGTATCACCAATGTTGATGGCAGTTATGCTGCTTCATATTTACCTGTGCATTTTTTTTTTGTCAATAAAACGTTTTTATTATCACTGTAATATAGCAGACTGACAAAGGACGTAAGTATAATACAAAGTTTATTTACAGGATGTGATGGTAATGGTTCAAAAGACAGGTAAGCTGTCAAACATATAGAGAATAACTGTGAACTTGGAATGACGAATCTTAATGAGTCCTTTCTGGTTAGCAGGATAATGCTGATGGAGCAGATGAGACAATCACAACCACACACCACTTTCTCCAAGGAGACAATGTGTGTGTGTGTGTAGCATGGTGTGTGGTTTAATGGAGAGCTTGATAAGGGGTGTGATCTGTGTCAGGTCGTGGCAACAGGTGATTGTGATTAAATCGATAGTTTTTTTTTTTTTTTTTTTTTTTTGTCAATATAAAGTTTAAAAGAACAACATGTACTAGAAATTAAATTTTTTCTTCTTCTTCTTCTTCTTATTATTATTATTTTATAAGAAGCAGTAGAGCATAACAAAAGCAAATGAGGTCTATGCTTTGGACCTCATATATCTTTACTGTATCAAGAAATACATAAATAGAGTATCAGTTTTGCGTTTGAAATGACAGATTTTCTGAATTTTCAAAATTGACATTTGTTTGATTGCAGTAAAGCTAATATTTTGGGTTGAAGATCCGTAGCTGTCGCCCCTTAACTCTATTATCAATATACCTTTATAGTGTGACTGCTTGTTGGCAGACGCAGCCCAGCGAGCGGAGTCGTGCTGTGCCAGTATAGCTCTGTAATTCCTGTTGTCAGCATACAAAACTAGTGCCAGAACTACAGTATGCCAGAGAAAGCGTGCTGGTCAGGAATGCACTCCAACGTAAAGCTAAGTTCTTATGACGACCCCCTCCTATGCTCCTGCTGTACTGTCGACACTGGGAAATAAGCCAAAGGGTGGCAAAATAAACCGCTAATTAGCCTTAATTTGCCTTTGTTAATTTACAGACAGCAGATGTTATTGCTCCTGCGTGTGTTCGTGTCTCATACATATGTATAAAAAAATCAGTGGTGTGGAAAAATTCATAACGGTAGATGTAAAATTGTTAGTTAGCGGAATACGCTATGGATCATTTATTTTCCTTGAAACTAACCTTAACATACACACTAACCCTAAAGTCAAACGCAATGCCTTTTAAAACATCAAAACTGCATTATCCTGTGGGCTGGGTTTCCAGCTGATAGGTAATCTTAGAAAAGCAGTTTACCTAAAAATGACTGTTTTCCTCTGCAGAGCACAAAAGGAGAACTTTTAAGGACTTGCTGATCATTCTTTGCACTGCAATCACAGTAAATGAGGACTGAAGTTGTCAAGCTTTTAAAAAGGATGCAAAATGTCTATGAAAGTGCTCCACATAAAGTTTATGCTTTAGTCTTTTGTGTGAGAATTAGACCCATATTTAAACCTTTAGGTTTATTGTCCGTGCACTGTACTTCTGTAGCATCTTCTGAAGGAACTCTAAATGTTCAATTTTGGTACATACTGTATATTTTTACATTTATGTGGGGGTAAAGGAAAATGTATTAATGTGGAATTAAATAGCAAATCATAAAAACAGACACTAAGGAAAGTATTATGTTTATCTGATATGTTTTATGTCAGATTTTTTTTATGTCAGTTTTTTATGTCAGTCTCCTAAAATCACTGGAAACTTTTTTTTTTTTCTTTCACTTTTTGTTCACAGCTCAACATCTGCATAACATGTTCTGCTATTAATTATGTCTGAAGAGTTCAAACAAATATCTCAAAGCATATGTTTTTGTATAGCAATTTTCATAATACACAATTCAAAGCAACACTTTCTATGAAGCCCATAATTGTAATCCATTATAAGGGTATTCTTAAAGCATTATATAGAATGCATTATAAATAAGACGATATATAATTAGAAATTTTAATTAGAATTGTTGAATACATAATTCGAATATTAGAATACATCTCATGAGTATTCATAAAAACAGTTTTAATGTGTTACAACATTTACTTATTTGTGGTTATATCTTTTAGGAGTATGATTATTTCTAAAAACAATGAACACGATTACTTGGATTAGATGATATTTTTCATGACGCTTTACAAGTACAATATTTTGCCATTTTAAAGGTTATTTTAATGGAAATGTTTTTATTGCTTAAACTATAGACGGACGGAGTATGTTGTTTTTGTCTTCTTGTGTTTTATAATATGCTGCAACACGTTTTTCACATCCTGGGGTCATTTGATGCATGTTTAAAACACTGTTGATTGAGTTCTGCCACATTACTGCATACGAAAATCCAATAGCCTATTTTGTTGTTTGTCACGTCGAGTCTCTCAATAGATGTAGCTTCATTTTATTCTTATTGATGATGGCTGATTCTAATTATTTAGTGTTTGTGCATATAAAACAGAATGAGGCATGAGCAATGGGAGGCCAGTGATGGGCTGTTTTAAAAGATGCTGCGAGGCAGGAATTAACGAGATCTATATCTCATTGTACCGTTGCCAAACACACAATGCTACTCTAAGAATAGATATGACAGAGAGGAAGATGCAAAGAGACAGCGGGAAAGAGAATGTCAAAGTGAAGGAGGACGGAGGGAGAGAAAAACCTGGAAAATCAGGAATGACAGAGTTGCTTTTGTTTTAATATGAAAGGATTCCTTTGAGAGAAGAAGGAAAAGATGCCATGGAAAAAATAAATAAAAATCTAGCAATAAATATTGACATTTAAAAAAAAAACCAAAAAAACAATTATTCAGTTTTTTTTCCCATGACATCTTTCCTATCTTCATTCAAGGAAGTTGAATGTAAAAGAAATATAAATAAAAACAGGGTTGCAGGGTTGCATCTTACGCCATTCTGGATTTTTATAGATCATCATACAAACAATCAAATACATAAATTATATTAAAAATAACACTCTGTGTGTATTTATTATTATTATTATTATTAAAATACAAATATTTGGATATCTCACAGATATTAATTTATGGACCTACATGTTTGCATAAGATCTACTACTATATGATACATGTATTGTTTTGCATTTTCGCAAAATCTTTTATATTTCCCCCTTTGCAGATGACAATAGGCACCCAACATGATTATTATGCATTTTCCAGATCGCTGCCATGTATACATCATGTGTTAAAACCTTGTGATGATATCTGGACTATCAAGGGAAATTTAGTCAGTTTCCGATTAGTTGCATTTTGACATTGCAGATGATGCAGAATGCACAATGGGCCGTGATGCCGCCTTAAAGTCTGCCGTGCGTGCTGCTATTATATAAAATAGCAAATTATGTTTTCTGTCTTCATCGTTATTATCATTATCATCATTTCATTGATTTCCATTCATGATGCTGAAAGGAAGGCAGAGCAAGAGAAGCACATAGGAAGATAAATGACTGGTGTTTTTAAATGAAAATCAGCATTCAGCAGACTCCAATATAACTTTTTTTTTTTCTAATAAAAGGCACCTGGCATCATTTATGTGCAAGTTTTTTTATGAATCTGGATTATCAAAGGAAATTTAGATCCGTAGTATTATAGTATGCAGATCATTACAGTCATTTCATCCAAGTTAAAATGTATATGTTCAGTCCTTGAAGAAAAAAGTTTCTGTATTCATTTATTTAGCATTTACAATTTTATTATTTTTTAAGAATAATTTATTTTTATTAATTATTGAAAGTAATTTTGATCATCTATGTCTATATTTATACATGCTGCCTTTACTATATATTTTTATTGCAGTTTTTTTAAATAAATAAATAGATGATTTTATTATTAGTTAAGTTTAATAACTCTTGGTCTGGAGTTAAAAACCCTAATTTAAATGTAGTAGTAGGCCATTCATGCATCCCATAGATAAAAAAAAATCCACATACTACAGTGCATACTAGAGATTATATGGTTGTAAGTAAATGCCTGTAACTGCATTTAAAATACAAAGTTCAAACATAGTTCAATGGCACGCTAGCAGCAAGCACACATTATATTTACCCATCATCCTCTTCGTTAGGACTCCTATAATTAAACAGTGGTTTCTATCATCAAATTCACCCTTAAAGTGAGGGCTGCCCCTATCAAACACATGCAGCCATGGGAAATGCAATTATCACCGCAATTGTGAAACGCACTGACATTCCATTTCTCTTGGGTGAGAAAAAAAAAGCACAATTAGATTACATCTAATTATTCATACAGTAGCTGGATGATGTCATTCGAATTTTTCTACTTATTTGCTGTTGGATTGGAAACTCAGATAAAGCTACAGTGTATAGATAGAAATATAGGAAGATGCAGCCGATCTTCTTTGATATGCCAGCTGTCTTTAGATCTTATGAGTACCAATTTATACACATGTCGTAGAGATATAGAGTTCTCACTGAGAAAGTGAATTCATTATATGCATCTTCGCTGATGTAGAAAGTTTTTTGTGAGAAATATTAACTGTCAGGAGAGTTTGACCTTTCATTTTGATGTGATTCCCTTTAAATTACTAATAAGCTCTGGAAGTGGGAAGATAGGCCTGCATCAGTCCAAAAGATACTTTCTTTCTGTTTAAAGGAGCCGTTCACCTAAAACTAAATGTCTGTCATTATTTACTCATCCTCATGCAATATTTCAATTCTGGTTCCAAGTTAAAAAAAAAAAGTGAGCTTTTTTAGTCAACATCAATTAAAAATGTCTTTGTTGGAAAAACCAACACAGTCTCATTCTAACTCGGCACTGTAACGATTGGGTGCTGTTCTGACTTGAGCTTTTGTTGCTTCGTGGATACGGAGAACTTGGAGGCTGAAATCTCATCAAACTGAACATTTATTGAACCGACAAGAAATGAAGAACTAAACTTAAGCTATGCCGAGCTGTACAACACACATGAAACGTTAACATCCGACAAACAATCAAGACATGGGGAGTGAATTTATACAGTGACTAATCCGAGACACCTGGACAGACACGGCTGGCTGAGGATCAAATACTAATGACTGAACAGGCAGTGAAAGTACTAACAGGAAGCTACTGGACCGAACACGACCCCTCTCGTCGCTCTAAGGGAAGGTGACCCATTGTTTGCGGGCTAGGAACCGCTATGGCCTTCTGGAGCCTCTCAAGCTGGGTAACCGGGACCGACAGGGAAATACACGGCCCATGTCACCGTGAAACTGGAAAAAAAAACCCTTAGATAAGGATCCAGAACCGTTAAAATAAATGACCGCTCTCCTGGCGATAAAACCGGCCTTTGAAGGTGTTAAACACAGCTCCTCTTGCCGTGAGACGGAGCTAAAACCTTGGATTTCAACGGCACTGGCAACCCTTCAGGCGAACCGGAGTCAGTGAGGATTTATAGCGGTGCTGGTAACTGCAGTTCGGCAGACCGCAGCGAGCTCGAGGGCGGATTAAACTCCGCGGAGATGAGCGCATTCGTGCTGGTGATGTGTGAGAAAGTCTCGTGCTCGGGTGCAGAGGTGATTGTGTGAGATCCCTGAAGTCCCGCCCGGGACTGGAATGTCATCAACGTGGCAAATGAGGCTGATTTCCAGAGCAGGCCAGTGATATCCGGAATTTCAGAGTCCCGGAGTCCCCGTCATCAAGACCTGAATGTTCCGCAAGTTGACTCGCAGATGTAGTCCTCGAAACTCGGCTCACTGTGAAGCAACTCCGTGAGCTGGACGAATGCCATCTCCTTCTTGTTTTGGTCGGATGTTCTGTAACGATTGGGTGCTGTTCTGACTCGCACTTTTGTTGCTTTGTGGATACAGAGAACTCGGAGGCTGAAATCTCATCAAACTGAACATTTATTGAACCGACAAGAAACAAACAAAGAACCAAGCATAAGCTATGCCGAGCTGTACAACACACATGAAACGTTAACATCCGACAAACAATCAAGACATGGGGAGTGAATTTATACAGTGACTAATCCGAGACACCTGGACAGACACGGCTGGCTGAGGATCAAATACTAATGACTGAACAGGCAGTGAAAGTACTAACAGGAAGCTACTGGACCGAACACGACCCCTCTCGTCGCTCTAAGGGAAGGTGACCCATTGTTTGCGGGCTAGGAACCGCTATGGCCTTCTGGAGCCTCTCAAGCTGGGTAACCGGGACCGACAGGGAAATACACGTGGACAGACACGGCTGGCTGAGGATCAAACACTAATGACAGAGGCAGGGTTAAAAACAAGGTAAAACGAATTGTAAACACAAAGAGCACATGGAACAAATTCAACATACACAAAACACACCTATGCCATTTTGACGCTTAGTCAAGATCCTTTTGCATCGCTTTTTGAAGCTAAAGGTACCCCTTTTTAGTCTCTTTTCGACACAAAGGGTCCTCAGTTGTTTTAAATACAAAACCCTTGCTGATGCCATAACTTTCATAATTTTATCGTCATAATTAAAAGATATATTGGGTAAAATCTTTGGCATTATTACATATATGTAGGGGTGTGATTTTGCAATGTAAACAGTCAAAACTATTTTATTTAAATGATACTATTTACACATTTATGAGCACGTAACCCAACCCCTGCCCCTAAACCTCCATCTGTCAATAAAACACAAGATATAGCAGGCGGATACAACCACCGTCATCATTTATTCGAAAAATATTAATGTTCCAAGTCTTTTGATTGCTTGTGAAATGCCATTGGTTCTTTTGTGTCTCTTGATCGATTGTGTCATGCTATGGGATGGGAGTATGTTTTCTGAATGAGATGTGAGCGCGTTAACGGAGCGGGACCATTTTTAGTGATTAAAACCTTCATCGCGTAAAGACTTTGTATGGCTTCAGAAGACTTGGAATGTGACACTACTTGTTTGTAATGTATTTATACTGCTTGCTAATGATTAGTTTGTGCAATAAATACCTGTGACTACATTTCCCTGTGTTTTTATATTGTGCAGAGATAGTAAAAAAATATAAATGTATATATGCATGCAAACCATTACAATAAGCCAAAAAACTCAAAATAACTGAGCACCCTTCGCATCGAAAAGTGACTAAAAAGGGGTACCTTATTCAAGGGGTCTTGACCAAGCATCAAAATGTGAACACCAGTGAGTAATTTTTGGGTAACGATTTATTTAACTTATGTTTAACACTGCACTGACATTCATGACATATTTCCGCTTTTCGTCCTTGAAAGTGTTTTTCAGATGCCATGGGTTATAAAAGTTATTATGTATACTGGGGTTTTATTTTTTAAGCCTTTTCACCAAGGCTGAAACTTTGTCTGCAATCAGCCCTCTGGTACTCCCTAAAGTTGTACAATCCTGGAGTATTCCTAAACCTCTATGACCTGCTGTAAAATTAACTGAAAATGCATATTTGGGCCAAGGCCTACAGCAGTTGTTTTGACCTTTATCAAAGGCAAAAACTTAGCATGTTCATTTCTCACTCACCCTCTGACACGCTCTAAAGTTTCATGATCCAAGGATATTCCTACACGGAAATGGCCTCTACATTTATTCACTTAGCAGATGCTTTTATCCAAAGAGACTTACACATGAGGAATGCAACAAGCGATTCTTTATAAAGGGCCAATAACATGAGAAGTCTGTTAGAAGAAAGTGAAAAAATGATTGCGTGTCCCAATTTGCTTATACAGTATATAGCAATTTGCATGAATGAGAAAAAAAAATCTCTCTAGACGTTTTGTTCCCTGAGTACTTAACAAATCAACTTTATTCACTTTATTTTACTGCTTAGTTTGGTTGTTAGAGCCTCAGGTTTATGAACTGCCTGGATGTATTTGCTCTTAGTTCGATGCCAGAACTGCAATAAACCAAAACAGCAAACTCACAGTGATGTTAGGATGTTGGCCACTTTTGGCATGCATGCCTTTTATGGATACAGTTTGCAGGGAATCGCATTATATATAAATGTATATAACATGATTTATCATAACATTTTTTTGCATATTTTGCATTAATTTTACATTATCTACATATTTATTTTATTATAATATGTATATTGCACGCAAGTTAGGGCATTACTATATTTTTTCAACATACACCTTTATTTAAACACACTGCTGGCATATGAAAAACTATGGATTTGTGTACAAGGAAACAAACTGCCTATGAGAAATAAGGGTTTGTATACATGGAAATGACGAGATTTATAAAAACATGTGGCGGAATTTCTGTGGCATGACATAAAAAGAAGAAAAAAAAAAAACTTTAACAGCACTGGGCGCCTATAGACAGCAGCGGAGGAAGAACAGCTATTCCAGATCATGCCTTGAGAAGACACGCGTGCTGCCAGCATTCTCAGGTGGACGGGAGGAGATGCCGACAGAGAAGGCTTTTTTTTTTTGTTATGCCTCTGTGCTGTCAGAGCTCATTACTGGACTTTTAGAACATGACTGAGCTGCCAACACAACACTGACAGGACGATGGTTGCCCAGTCCATAGCTTAAAGGGGGGAAAGTTTGTTAGGAGAGCTTCAGAAGAGAGTCTGTCATTGGTAGGAAGGAGGTGCATCCTTGGGGAATATCCAACTCCAGATGGTTCAGGATGGCAGGGAGGAGATGTCAGAGCAGTGGACGGCACATTAGAAAGCTTCTGCAGAAATGATGGCTGCTTTGTGAAGATGGAAAAGCAGAGTCTTTCCTACAGGACATTTAGTGGACGTTTTATCTTTTAGAAATTACATCTGCTGCAAATTAACAATTTATTTCTGTAAAATTAAACAGCAGAGATCTGGTAAATCCAGACACTGCATTGATGGAATAGTTCACCTAAGAATGAAAATCTTCTTACTTGTGGATTATTGTGATGTTTCGACCTTCATTCTGAAGGCACCCATTCACTGCAGAGGATCCATTGCTGAGCAAGTGATGGAATGCTACATTTCTCCAGATTTGTTCTGATTTTCATTTGTTTTCCAGGTTCTCATAACATCAACTGCATTATTCCTTTTTATGCAGATTTGAACTGTTTTGTCGAACAGTAGTTACACAGGATTCAAACACTCCTCACCTCTCAAGTGCATCTCTGTACTCCGTGAGCTACCAATCTAAAAAGTACTAAGTGCTAAAAAATACACCTGGGTACGTTAGCACATCCTGATTTTGCTGAGTTTGACGTGTTCCTGGTAACATATTTTGTTGACCCTGGAACGACATTTTATTCAAAAATTTTAGTTTGGACCTTATTTCTACACCTAAACCTAACCCTACCCATGAGTAATGCCCAAAATCAGAGAAAATGATAGATGACTAACACTGATGTACAAGCACCAAACACTGATTGTAAGCCTAAACTTCACAAAAACTCTAAACTGGTTCTTCAAATCTGATTGGTTAAACACAATGTTGTTCCAGGGTCAACAAAGATGACACACGGGTACACGCGGGTACGTTCATGCCACGAGACCGGTACAATAGCTGCTAACTGTCAGAGTAGACTGTTGGTGTAGGTTTATGGTTAGTATAGAATGAGCTGAATATACTTGCAAAGTTTCTCATAGACTTGTATCTAGTGGACCTATCAAAATAAAGTGTTAGAAGATGTTAAGCAGACAGTCTACTGTAGTTACTTACACTAAGTACATTTTTAAAGTTCACCATAAGATAAGTGTTAACGTAGTTTTGATTGTTTCTTGCAAAATTTTGATTTCATGTTAGCTGTGTTCACTTAATTTTGATATTAAGATAAAACTAAATGAACTAACACATTTTACATCTTTAAAGATGAAAATATATGAAATATATGAAAATACAATAGTATTCTGTTCATATTGTAGTACATACAGCTTATGTCCGCAGCAGCATGTTTGTTTAGCCACTATTTTTCTCTGCATAAAACAGACCGGGCTCTTTAAAGCCATTGGCTATAATGTTATAATGATTGTTTACTTAAATTTAAAAAATGCACCTTAATCAAAGAGACCTTTGCAAATCTGTATGTCTTTCACTTTTGTGTTTACCCTGCAGGGTGTGTTCATGCCTGTTCTGTGCAGAAAGTGCCCCCCTGTCGTTCACGCTGTATGATAGTGCTACTCATATTTTATGTTTATTAAGTGCTGTTTATAATCTGATAAACGCCTAAAAACCCTCCAACAGGAACTGGGGTGTCAGAATCAAAGGAAGTGCAATTAAGGTGGTCAAGAAGAAAACATCTAATGACAGAAGAATACTGTAGCTTAAGTACCGAATTTTTTATACAATTTTTATCATTCATATAAATTTCTAAGTGGAACAGGATAGTAAACATATATATTGGTTGATAGATTTTTATTGATTTAGGTCCTTAGTTATCAATTTAAAGTTTGTGTATATATTTATTTATTTATTTTATATTTATTTATATATTTTTATTTGTTTTTTTATGTATTTTACTCACTATTTTCCACTGTTCTAAAACATTTCTGATTGTTATCCGTTTAAAATATTTATAGCTTCATATTTTTGTGGAAATTGTGATAGTATATTTTCAGGAATATTTGATTAATGTATTGTCCAGTTATACAATCAACTTTGTTTAAAGTACATTTCAAAACTCTCTACTCGACAGCAGCCACTAGCAAGCCTGGAGGCTAATGTAGTCTGGGAAGTAACTTCCAAGAGCATGTCTTGCCTGGAAGAATCACCTCAGCTGCCCTCAGCCACCCCACAATTAATCATGCATTCGATCAAAGAGCCTCGTCCTTGGACTGGGTGGCAGTTTCCGCCTCTGTTACTCCACCTGGTGCCACCAGTCCACAACAGGTCGCCCCTTGTCTCTAAAGATTGGCATAAAGTATGTGGGATCCACAACATGGCACCTCGTGGCTTTGAGTTTTATTTAGCGTGCGTGATGGCCGGTCCTTCCGCACTCCACTGCCTCCACAGCTGCTGCTTCTTGGTGCCCATCTGTTAAGGGTATTGTGTGCGCTGTGTGCTGATCCCAAACTCATTACCAGCATCCTTCCCTTATACACTATTGTTCTTTTTACTAATGTGGAGTCTCACATGCAATCAGCCTCGGATATGCCAGTCGACAGGCAGGAGAAAGGCGGTGGATGCTCAGCTGTGAGAGGTTCTGACCTGATTAGTTTTTTTTTGTCTTGTGGGAACAGATGTTTTAAAAACTTTTGGACTTCTGGTGACAGAATAAACCATGCAAAGTCTCCAAAAAAGCACCAGCTGTTTTTAACTGTGATAATACTGAGAAACGTGTCTTGAGCAACAAGTCAGCATATTACAATGATTTCTGATCATGTGACGATGGAGACTGGAGTAATGATGCTGAAAATTCAGCTTTGCATCAAAGGAATAAATTACATTTTAAAATAATATTCAATATATTATTAAATTAAATATATACAATTTATTTTAAAATGTATGTTTTTCATCCCTAATATAAGGACATTTCAACATGACATGACACGAAAAGTTAAGGCTCTATCATGTTGGAAATGATCCCTACACCAAATCAGACCCTAACCAATGTTAACAAATGCAAAACTGATATAAAAAGGCTTTTTTTGGCATTTGTTGATGACTTTTATGTTTTGTTAAACTATTTTACAAAGGAGCTTCCCATCACCATAGCTATGCCATGACACCAGGTAGACACATTCAGGGCCAAACTACCAATAGACAACACTATCTGTTGGGCAATATGCTCACAGCTGTTTCAGGGATGATGAGTCATCTGAATGCCTCTGATTGGCCATTGCATTCATAAAATTAATAGAATTAAATAGAATTAGTAGAAAGTGATAGAGGTCATGATGTGCAACACTGTAAAAACTTGGACACAATTATGTACCAATAATAGAACAAATAATCTCTAATATCAATTCAAAAATATCAATAGCCTGGCATTAATAAAAATACTAATAATTGTCGTCAAATGCATCAGCCACTGCCAATATCTCTTATTATTGTCAATACACAATACTATTATCTATTGACATATAATAAATAAATAAATGTATGCAATGCACATCGTCATTCCAGTTGATCATCTGTTTATTGTCACAGCAAAGACAATTCTTGATACAATGTCATTATCCCATACAGACAGCATGGAAGAGGTATATTTGTCTTGAAGCTTGGTAATGACATCTTTGCCAGGTCTGCTAATATTATTAACGCATACCAAGTGATTTGTTTAGTGTGATGTGTAAACTCAGGTAGATTACTGCATTTAATGAACACTGTACTGGAGATGGTTTCTTCATGGTTAGCTGGCAGGTGATTACTTAATGATGTATGAACAGTCTTTCAAACAGATAAGTTCAACTTTATTGGGGTAAACACGCCAAGATATGTTACACTTCTTTATCGCAATGCATGGCATGACACATCTTCTTGTATCTTGTTTCATTTCATTTGTTATTTATTTTTTCTTGGTTGCCCTTTGGAAGTGGACGGGAGAGCATTCTGCCTCTCTGCCTCTTTATTTGTGCTTCTCAAGCATTTTAATTACTTATTTTTATTGATTGCAAGTATAAAGCCAACACGAGATGCATTATACAAGTTGCAGTAGATATATAGAGCCAGTGAAGTATAAAGTGCTCCAAAAAGCACTGTAAAAGTATCTTAAAGTATCTAAAGAAGCTCTTTTTAAATTTACCACAAGCACAAATGAGATTTGTGAGTTCTGCTAAATCTTCCACCACTCTCATTGTTTGGAAAACTGCTGCTCTTTCCTTTTGTATTTCACCAAAAGAAAGTAAATAATACGGGGTTGGGATGACAGGAGATTCATTTCTGGGTGAAAAGTTACTGTTATTATTAAATTGCACTTTTATTTTACTTAATCGCCAAAACTTTTGTAGTTTTGTACTTATCTATCTATTATCTGTGCCACAGCATGTGATATATGACTGACCTTAGAATGGGTTGGCAAACTTTTAAATATTGCTGTTGCTTTATGGCTCCAGAAAACAGCAGGAAAAGGAGGACTTTTAATTTGGCACACATGTAGAGAGAGAATACAGGTGAGAGAAGCCATTTCGAATAAATGGAGAAAGGTTGCAGGGAAATTGTTCGTAACCTTTTGGCTAGCACATATTTCAATAAAAAACAGCAAAATGGGAAAGAAATTTAAAGTTTGACTTTGAATTTACAACTGTTTTATGTAAAGTAAATTTTATCTGATTCACTTTGACAAAAAAAGAAGTCACTCTGTTTTGTGTACTTCCCCTTTATATCTTCACGAGCTCCACTGACCCAGCCCCTCTTTTCCGAGGCACTCTCGGAGGATCTTTTTTTTGCCATATTCAAAAACTTGCTAATTAGCACATTATTAAGAAAGGAGATTTGCAAAGATTCACTGCTTCTGTAGGTGAGGCTGAATTATGAATGATTTGCACAAACATAAGTGCATTTTGGTTGATCAAGGGGTTCATTTCTCTTCAGAACCAAACATAACGTTAATCCACTGCATCTTCAGTCACTTAGATGTCGGGGGTCACTACTGCTTTGTTCATTAATATATTCAACAACAAAACACGTCAATCTCTTCGGAGTCTTGCTTGTCTCTGCGTCTCGGTCTGATGACGGCTCGCTCAGGGCGGGTCTGAGGTAAGACACCAGTTCAGTCTGTGTGACACGCTGCTGTCAATCAACTATTGTGGGAGTGGCCTCTGTCAAATCTCAGACCCGGCCCTGCGGCGCGGGGTGCTGTAGCACCCTTAATATTGATCTAACTAAAGTGTCCCGTAATGCATATGAAAAGTCACATATTAAAGGGAATACTTTCAAAATCTGAAATTTTATATAATGAATAATATAAAATGTAAATGATTTCAGTGACTGACAGGTTTGCTTTGAAACTTTTGAAAGTGAATTAATGAATTTCTATGTACACTACATACATTTATAAAGGGCATGTAAGCAAAACTTTCAAAAACCAGCAGCTGCTAAACAGGGATGGTACATTATTTTAAGCCTCAATTTTTGAGCATCGACGCGGGATTTAAAAAAAAAATATGGTTCACCATCTGGCTTTAATCAAACTCAAGACCTCCTCTGAAACACCTTGCCCCTGACAATTTTTATTAAACATATACTGTGCTGCATCCCGGAGTGGTTTACAGTAAGGTAATGAGGGCAATCTGCTTCAGTGACGCACACATCATATCATCAGTCTACAGGAAGTGACCCTGCTGTGCCTACAACCGTGCAGAGAGACACGGACGTTTCTGTGTCAAAACTCTGTGGTTAATTAAATTATGCTGCAAATATCACCCAATTTTTTTTTTTTTACTATTGCAGATTGATATATTCATAGTAGCCAGTATCAGTGTTAAATGTTTCATTTCCTCCTTTGGTCTTGTAAAACACATGATCTCATGATAATATGATTCTGTGGAGAATCTGGCATTTATAAAGGAATGCTTGGGTTCAGAAAATCTTTTTCGAAAGCATTTCTGGCAGAATGTCAATTATTTTGTACCATCAGTTTTGTTAAGTGATGCGTGCAGTTACAGTAAGGCACTTACAATAGAAGTAAATAGTGCCAGGTTATAAATGCAGTATCTGGCACAGACATCATACATATGGCGAGTGGAGTATTGTGCCAGAATTTCAACTTCATGAACACACTTGTAAAGCTGTTTTTTTCTTCTCAATCTAACCAGTTATAGTTAACATCCACTGTGTTTGTCAGAGATGGTGTATCATACTAAACACGATCAGTGTAAATTCATAGTTTTGGTCTTATAAATCATTCTTTGATAAAATAAATGTTCTGCCTCTATTCCAGTAATGTGATGCTTGTCTTTCAATTTATGGAACAATTCAAACAGAATCAAGACAATCAGAGATTTTGGTTCGCTTTCAAAACGTCTTCAAGGTCTCCGCTCTCAGAATGTGAAGGCTGTGTCAAAACTTATTTAATACTGAAAAGTATTAGTAAAAATAATCCAGTTGAATTATAAGTGCACTTATCTTCTGTGCTATGTGTTTTTTTATTTAATAAGAGAATTGAATCTTGCACCATTAGTATCACTGAAATTGTGTACTTCATTTGAGGATCATTATTTGTGTGAAAGACAACAAATGACCAATTAAATGATTTTAATGCATTACAATTTCTACATGAATTTGGGTAAATAATAAGATTATATATATATAAAAATGACTATTTTTTGTCATTTGTATATATATAAAAATGACAAAATTATATATATATATATTTAAATTAAGTTTTAAACAATGCACTGTGATAAAGAATCAGTTAAATCTGCAAAATCTATGTCAAATGTAAAATTTATTCTAAATAAATACTTAGACTAAATATGTTTGTTTTAGTTTTTTTGTCAGTTTTATTCTACTAAATTGCAATTTGCATCAAATGTATTTCCATAAATTGCAATATTTCAATTATTTTCATTATTTTATTAATTAATTTATTTATAATAATGTCTATTAACTTTTATAACTTCTAAACCACACATTTTTTTGGCATAGTAACCATTTGGAATTAATTGAACTAATTGTATACTTAGAACCATGTTTTTATTTATTATTGTTTTTAATTGTCCATCAAATTCAAAGATCCATTAAGCTTAAGTAAAAGTTTTGCAAATAACTTTGCTTTGAGAGGATCGCTGAACGAGCAATCATTACATGGCTGGCAGCCCGTTTGTTTATTCGCGCCCAATCAAATCTCTCCCCTTCACTATAAATTCTCCCAGCTTTCATTTCCCCGCATCTCGCTTTTGTGCATCCCTCCTCCTCCCCTTCTCCACCGTTTCCTTTAAAAATTCAAGCCCTTCCGTGGGGGCAGACGGTGAATGAGCCGGACGTCGAACTCTTGCCCACGCTAGGGTTCCATCCACTAGGGTTCAGAGTTCGCCGTTCTCCCGGCTCGCTCCCCAGACAGCTCGCCAAATTTGCTTTATTATTATTATTACTATTATTATTAAGGAAGCGTGAACTCTTGAAATTGCATACTTTTTAAGTTCATCCAAGTTTCAAATCTAAATGTTGAATCCACTTTGAATCTTTTTTCAGTCTGTTTAAATGCATTTAGATTCCATAACAAATTTACATCAAACTGAATTTCATAAAAGATCAAATTTCATAAGTTTCAGTCATACAGTTAAACCGTAGAAGTGAATGTTCCAAATCTGTCACTTGAGATTCCAGTTGAGTTAAGATGCTGCCTCAGAAGAGAGTAGAAAGCAAGAGAACTTCCTATGTGTTCATCTGAGAGCTATATAGATGACAAGAGTTTCTCATCCTTGTTTTCCTAATGTGTGCTTGTCAAAATATGCTGTGCTAAAGAAAGTACAGTCAGCTGTTTTGAGCCCATTTGAAACTAAAACAATAGCATCTGCTCTGCGGGTGCATTTCATTGATCACTTTTGACAAGGTCTTTAGCCGCTAGCCGTTTAACGATTACAAATAATGTTGCTATACAAAAGGCTTTTTTTTTCACATTATATGCCATAAAGTCTGATTGACTCTCTGAGGCGTATTAATAAATAGTGTAATTCCAGCCATAATATGTGACAATGACAATATTCAGTGTCTGTGCTTTATGTGTATGACAAATTGAAAGGCTTATTCTTGGTAGATTCTTGCATCAATTTCTAGATTAAAAAGTAGTGGAGCATGAATATCTATTATATTCTTACATTTCACATTAAAAAGGCTAGATAAGCCAAATCTTCACTGTGACCAAATATACTGCGCTATCTTACTCGCTCCTGTAGTTTTCATAAATGTGGTTTTAATAGCATAAATGGAAGCAGAAAACAGGAGAGTGTGTTTAGACGTTAAACATGTTGTAAGAGGGAAAAAAGCCGAGCTTGATTTATTGTAAAACTCATAAGCTGCCATTTATTTACTTAATTTTTCTCTAGGCTTAATTTGAGGATAGAAGCAAAGTCCTTTTTAAGCTTCTCAAGTCAGCTTGGCGGCCATCTTGGTAATGCCTCTTGGCAGCTATTTATACGGTAAGTACAACTCTTGTTTACTTCAACGGGGAAATGAAAAAAAAAAAGTGACAGAATATTATCAGCCATTTTATTATAAACTCTGAAGGTTGTGCCTCAGTTGTAACTAAAAGGATGGACATCGTTTCCTACAACCATCGTATCGCATCATATTTTTCATTTTGTCAGAATGATATATTTCTAACATTAATATCCTAAATCTTTTTTAATGTCCCATAAATTCATATGTGTTTTACAAAGTCTGCAGTACTTTAATGGCACTAAATGTTTCCTCAGGCCTAATGGTTTATTAAACGATTAGCTTCCATTTACATACGCATATTGCATGTGAGATAAAGAATGAGCCCTGAATGAGTACCAGCACTCGAGCACAGGCCAGAAATCCCTTTTTGAGCTTTCTTTTCTCACTGTTCAAAAGTTCATGTATTGTTATTTATTGCTTTTCATGCATGGGCACTTACACTTATACAGCTTTGTTAATGCGTATGCTTATTCTTGTTTGATTGTGCTCATTAACACATTATATTTAAGACTTGATATTCGTTGTTTATTAACTTTTTTTTTTTGTTTTTTTTAAGATATATTAACCTTTATTTAGCATGACTCACGACACAATGCATGCTGCACAAGCTGTGAAATCTCCGCGCTGAAATTCGCAGCTGTCTCTTTGCCTCATTAGTAGGTATTACACATGGAGTTTGTGTTATTGCTCTGGGTGCTGCTATTAAAGGCTTGACAAGAGATTTACAACCAGCATTTGTTCTTCACTTTAATTTAGTATCAAAACTAATTTGTAAAAGGTCTCTGAGGTCCCATGGTCTCTGAGCACCTGTTAAATGGCGATGGAGATTTGTGTTTCAAATAGGACAAATCTCCCGCTTGCCGATTATTAATGTCCGCTCTGCAACGATTTACTGTATATTTTTAGCACCGGTGTGACTTTCTTTGTGTCGAATGATGTATGAACTTTCTGAATAGCATTAGGATATTAAAACATTAGGGACTGCCGTGTTTTCAGTTATTTTCAAAAATATATTTAATGGTAAAACATTTACTGGGGTAATTCATTGGACCACATATGGATCAGACAGAGAGAAACAATAAACTCTGGGTAGGGGGCAACATCTAAAACTATTCTAAATAACATTGTTTTTAATAATTGTGTAATCGCAAATAATTACTTTTACGATGATCTCAGAAGTCGTTGTTTACTTAATGTCTAAATGGCATTGCAAATATCAATACAAATCAAAAAATATTTAAAAAAAGTTCACATTCGATTCTATTTTTGAGAGCATTTTATACTTTGCTTTGCTAACGCTTTTAAGAGAAATCACTGCTAATTTTAATGAAGTGCTCATATGAAGAACCCGATCACTTTTCATTACTCTTTGAGACAAACATGAACATCTCACGGAATGAAGGGCATGATGAACCTTGTTCATTTTGAATGTCTAGGTAAGTCTCAAATAAAGCAGAACAATGCATGTGTGATTACAATTATGATTATACAGTCTTACTCAAATTACATCTTAATTCAGTTCTGATGGAACCGTTATTGAGTGGAAAGGGTGTATGCTTTCCTCTTGAAACACTGAACTAATTAGGTCCCTTTGATCTAAACGATCCAATATACTTGTTCATCTAACACTTAAATATATAAATAAAGTTTTGTCTGTGTAAAGTTGTTTATATTTCAAATCTCTCCTCTGTTCAAAGCACATTTGCAGTTTTAAATTGTATCATTTAAGTTCTTTGTCTTTTATGGCTTAATGATTTCATTCTATTTAATGTCATTATAATTATTATTATTAGGTTTGAATGCTACATTTCCCAATCAATTTCATATTTAGTTTTGAGTGATCTCCTTGTTCCATGTGTATTAAATATGTATTAAAGATCTTTTTTTTTTTTTATATTCCTCTCCTCTCCTCTCCTCTCCTCTCGATTTTTCTAGTTTTAAAGTCCTATATGATCTAGATGCATTATTATATCAATGTGGCTCCATGACTACAAACATTTTCAGTGTGAATGGCAAAACTATTATTATTTCAAAATGAATGTAACTAAATAATGAAATATATCTTAATATCCTTTTAGATTTCTGGTTCTTAAGATGTGTATGTGTGAGCCGACACAGATTGGCCAAGCAATCCTGCTGATTTTTTTAATAATACTTGGCTGAACCAGTTAGTGCGAGTGAGAAAAAAAGTCACTGTTTAACATTAACAGCTTCATGTTTATCCACATTCCTACAGTATTCCTATATCATCATGGCCGTATGAGGGTAGAACTAATGATTCCACTTGTTTGGCATCATGTTTTCATTCTGCAGAATCGCTCCGAAGCCCAATCTGTCTGTTTGTGTCTGCTCTCTCCAGCTCAATAACATGAACACGCTCTAAAACAGTCACTGTCTGTGATCAATATGTAGCCAGCAAGATGGATGCAATATTTTCTGTTTGTCACTCACAGTAGAAAACATTGTTTATTTTTTGCTGACAAAGTAAGCACTGTAAAATTAATCGCTCACAGAAGTGTTTGAGTCTCTTGATTGTGGCAATAAAGCTCACATTGATGGAAATCAGCGACAGAGGGAGCCGGTATTGTTTGGCTTTAGGCAACACGGAGCATTTAATAATGCACTGATCAATTATAATTATTTTTATTCTCTTTTGTGACTTTCACTGTTATTGTTCACTTATTGCCGGCGCTAGCATCAGGAGAATTCTGGAGTGATGCTCTTCATGTTGATATTAGTATTGTCGGTGCCGTTCAGAAAACCCTTCACTATGCTGATAGACGTGACACTTTGCTCAAAACAAGTCATTAGCATTACTATTGTGCTAATTTAGTCTGATAAACCTGTGTCTATCCTGTAGGAAACAAAGGAAAATCGCAAATGAATTATTTATTTTTTTCTACCTCAGTTGTTTCCCTGAATGCAATGCAAACAAATGGAGAAAAAATAGAATCTTACCAAAGTCAGCAATATACAATCATCTCTTGAAATATGATCTGATGTCTGCAGTATCATTTGTGTCTAATTTCAATGTCTACATTTTTATTAAATTTTTTTTTGCATATAGCCGCTTCGAGTGATTTTCTGATAGATCATGTGAAGCTGAAGGCTGGACATCTGCACCTTTTGTTCTTGAGCTGCTGAAAGGTTAATTTGACATTACATATCACTGTCCTGCTGAGCCAATAACTTTTTTCTTTAGCAGACTGAAATACATTATTGCCCTTTCGATATCTCTGTAATTGTTCTACTACATCTGTTTGAACAAAATGCCCATGTATATAGTTTAAAGTACATGGGCAGAATCTGTGAGAGACAGAATCTAAAAAGAAAAATCCGAAAATCACATTGTATGATCTTTTTAACAATTTATTTGGGAATTACTGTCAAATAATTATTTGATCACTTACTTATCAGACAGATTTCAGACCCTCAAAGACCTTTTATTTATATTCTATAAATAGTCCAGCTACACTCTGCTCATGATTCTGTATTAGTAGCACCTGTTTGAAGTCGTTAGCTGTCGTAAAGACACCTGTTCATCCCACAATCAGACAAAGTCTAAGTAGCAACATGGACAAAAGCAAAGAGCTGTCAAAAGACGCAAGAGAAAAAATTGTAGACCTTCACAAAGCTGGAAAGGGCTACGGGGCAATTACCAAGCAGCTTGGTGAAAAAAGAACAACTGTTGGAGCAATTGTCAGAAAATGGAAGAGGCTAATGATGACTGTCAAT
>JAUMHI010000033.1:15797924-15811983 GCA_032359435.1 Enteromius unitaeniatus
GGCAAAAACCTCCTTCCCTCAGTCAGAGCATTAAAGATGGGTCATGGCTGGGTCTTCCAACATGACAATGACCCAAATCACACAGCCAGGAACACCAAGGAGTGGCTCTTTAAGAAGAATATCAAGGTTCAAGGTAGCCAGTCTCCAGACCTAAATCCAATTTAAACTCTTTGGAGGGAGCTGAAACTCTGTGTTGCTCAGCGACACCCGACAGATCGAGAGAAGACCTGTATGGAGGAGTGGACCAAAATTCCTCCTGCAGTGTGTGCAAACCTGGTGAAAAACCAGGTGATGTATTTTCAACAATTCAGTGCAGTTATAATTTTCAGTGCAGTTATAATTTACTGCACATAAAAAAATGTGAAACAACTTTCTCTCTCTCTCTGTGACATCAATTATATGCCATAAACACTATCAGTTAATTGTAATACATGGCAAAATTGTTTCTGCGTTATTTTTTAAGTTGTTGTTTTGTGCTGAACACAAACTTTTCACAAAACAATCACTTCCCAAAGGGTAAAACCAAGCCCTGTCCTTTTCCACATTGAACACATATTTTCCTATTTAATTCGAAATTCTATCACATTATGGAAATAAAAGCAGTTGAAAAACTGTTTATGTTGACTTTAACAGCTTTTTTCCCAACAGGCTTGGTTTAATGTTGTTGACGGTGCACTTATATTATTTTTTTCAAGTATGCAGCTCCTTCATAATGATTGCTTGTTCCTCTTTTCAGAACTTTTCCTTATGAGTATCTGGGTGTAATGTGTCCTCTACTTTCTGATAATTATACCAACAGCACCCACAAGGGCATTGAAACAACATGATGTTTTCCACCCATTTTCTGCTTATTCAAATAAGTATTTATTGCACTTTATTTAACGTCTTTGGAATCTTCTTTTTGTTCTCTCAGTTTTCAGATCTGTCCTTCAGATTCATGAATAATGATTCTTTTTATCCAGAAAATATGCTAGTTATTTTTACAGTTCAAATGTGGAGGCCAGTTGTGTCCTTGCTGATGGAATTCACTGGTGTAAACATAAATAGTAGTAGAACTGTTTGATGCACACTGATTAGGGGAAACTTTTTACTCCTATAGTTTACCCAGAAATGGCAATTTGCAAGAAAATATTCCCACCCAAAGGCCATCCAAGAGGAAGATAATGTTGATTTGAGAAATGTAGCATTGCTTCACTTGCTTACCAGTGGATGCTCTGAACTCAATGGGTGCCGTCCGAATGAGAGTTTAAACAGCTGATAAAAATATCACAGTAATCTACAAGTAATCCACACCACTCCAGTCCATCACATAATGTGTAAGGTAAAATGCTGTGTGTTTGTAAGAAACAAATATGCAATTGCAACATTTTCACTTTAAAACATTGCTTCTGATGAAAAAAAGACAAGTCCTCTAGCTATAAAAAGGTATCTCTTCTCAACAAGGAGAGATATCTACACACATCAAGCACAATTTACTAAAACTGTCCAAAACAGTTCAAAACGTATATTTGAAGATTTTGATGTGGAGGGGAACAGGGGTTGGGGAGTGTTATGTATTATAGACAGTGTTGGGAGTAATGCGTTACAAAAGTAACATATTACAGTAATAAATTACTTTTTTCTCTAATGCGGTAGTGTAAGGCATTACTAATCAAGTTTCAGTAATATTTTACTATGTACATTTTCAGTAATGCTTGCGTTACAACACACTCTTAGCCGAAATTTTAATTGTTCAAAAAAGAGCAAGACACCACATTAATGTATAAAAAATGCTTTAATAAAAAGTCAGCTCTATTTTCTGTTCGTGGTCAGTTATTATCCATGTGTTTGTAAATGAATACTAAAGGACAGCTTCTAATATATACAGTATGTGTAGAGCAATTTATTTAATTGATCTCGCTCTGGCTGGGGTAACCTTGTATGTGTGACGTGGTCAAGTGAAGGCATATTTAGGGCAGGTTTTACAGGAGTGTCGCGAGGCTACTGGCCCAACAGTGGAAATTATTTCAGCCTTCTACCAAAACAGCTCATACTGTTTCAGCTATTAAAATAGTTCAGATTTTTGTGAAATGGCAAAATAATAATACTTAGTTTAGTTTTTTTTTTTATTAAGTTAATTTTGAAAAGCACTTGAAGCATTTTTGTTAATTGAATATGTTTTTCGTTTTTTTTAGAAAGTAAGTTCCGTTGTTTTTTTTTAATCAGTTTACCTTTTCAAATCATCACAACTTGCCTAAAATAAAATAAAAATGTCAAGCATATACACTGTTTAAGCATTAAACCTGCGCTGTGATAACACATGTGTGATGGTGAGGAGAATCTAAAGCAGGCTCTTGCAGCACACGGAGGAACCAGTGCAACCACTTGCATTATTTCCAGTGGAAACAAAAAGGTAGACGGCGTCATTTTTTCTTATAGGCTAAAGGTAAGAGTAATACCTCATTCAGAACTGTTACGGGTCTACTTTTTTTGTGTGTCCACAAAAACATAGCCAGTGATGCAATGCTGCATTTATACAAATCCGTTCTGATGATGAAGCAAACTAATCTAGTAGAATGATATAAATATAAATAAATCTATAAAAAATGGGTGAAATATCCTTTAAGAAAATTTTATGTCACATTAAAATAACATGTCAGTTTATTTCCTTGGACATACCAAAGAGGACCATGCTGTCATCTATGATTTAAAAAAAAAACAATACAATTAACGAATTGGTCCAGAAACCTTCGCAATGCATTGCAACTTTAGACAATGGGGCAGGAGTAATGTGGCACCCTCGATCATTTACTACTGCACTGTTCTAATCCAGCAGCATGAAAGTGTGAGATGCAATTTCTATTGCCCTTCAGAGGCCATTACAGCTTCTAACCCAATAAGGTAATTGACTCAGTGTGCTGGGCTTTGGGGAATATGGCTGCATGCAATTTCCTCAAAGAGAGTAAAATGACTGGCTGAAATATCAGCACTGCCTGGCTCAATCGTGCCAACCTCTTGAAGCAGATTGTGGCCTTTTAGTGATGCACTCTTACAAAACGTCCAATTTAACTGATTGTGCTCACAATTGGTCCGGCAAGTTACACTGTCTTTGCATTCTCTAAGTGGAAATCAGGTTAAATCCACTTTAGTCTCCTCAAAAGTAGAGTTTAATTAGTGGTGTTTGGCAAGCAGAGCCTCACTGCTGGCGCTCATAGTTAGGACTGGGGAACTGAACAAATAATAAATGTTGCATTTCGGCCGTGCTAAAGATATATTAAAACATATTAACAGTAGTTGACTGTATACAAGCCAGAATATGATGGCGCATGCATTGATAATTTCATTAAAGTATTTAAATATGAAATAAAATTGGCAAATGTCAGAATATTGTTTCCAACACATTTTCATTCTTGCAGGCAACATTCGTGACAGAACCAGATCTTAATGCTGGTGCCATTTATAAAAGTGATTTATTATACTGTTATTAAAATATTGCCCTTTGAACTTGTAATATGATTTTTAGGTTGATTATAGGGAGCAATTGACCTTTTCAAGTTAGCCTGAAACATTCTGCTTGGGATGAAAAAAAAAAATAAAAATCAATGAAAAGTCTTTCCTACCTTTCATTCTGAGCTGCCGAAGATATTTGTGTCAATGCTGAGGCCATCATTCTCTAAGCAAAGAGGCATTGATTGCAGCCAAATCTGTCATTTTACTCTCAGGATGGCACATTTTGCAGGTCGAAGTTGCGAAAAGAAATCAGCATGATGTTGCTTAATGACATTTATTGTAGTAATCATGCACACGCATCCCTGAAATGTTCCTCTGGTGGAAAATTCAAATCTGAAGTCACCAGGAACAGCCAAAGTTAAAACATGATATTATATTGACTGCCTGTCAACCTTCTCTGAACACCGAATCGATATCCGTGGTGTGCTCTGTGGCATAGCTCATATTAAAATGATAAGAGTCAAAATTTATCCTATCAGCATTTTTTTAAATGTCAGCTTATGACCTGAAATCTGCATGTGTCAGATGAATTCTGTGGTCAGGGATGTTGTGTGTGTCTGGTGGGTTGTGACTGATGACCTCAGGTGCATTGCACAGATCTCACTCCATACTGACAATTAATCACTTTGACTTATCAAACACTGTGATTTAACAGATTCACTGTATGGTTTCATACATTACCTGCATTTACTTTTCTTGTTCTATCAAATAAGACATCAACTAATATTTGAATTCCTCTAAGATCATATGTTGTTTTAAAATACAATGGGCACTTTATTTTTCATAAAAAAATAATTAATAAAATAAAAAGACTTGCCATTTTTCAACCCTGTTTTTTTAAGTATACATTACTCATCATTTTTAATGTAATCATTATTTTATTTTCTTAGCATCCTAAGCACAAATTACACAGTTAGCATTAGCCATAACAAAAATGTCATGTGTATTTTGAACATCACCGCCAACATTTATTAAACACTACTTTGTTTTATCATTTTCTTGTTGCTGCAATTTCATAAACATAATATTCCACCATTAAATAAATCCCCTTATATATATATATATATATATATATATATATATATATACGAGATTGCATGGCCTTTCATGGCTTATTGATTTATTTCAAAATAATTTCTATCAGCAAGCAAGAAGCCAGTGTCATAAACAGCCGGTAACAGAATGACTTCAGTGATCTGTGTGGGTGGCTGTCACCTCAGAGACTCCAAAGTGCAGCTGACTCATCTTTCAGGCAACTTGGCACTGCTAAAGTCATGTTTACCTTGAGCAATCTCACAATCACTGTTGAGAGTCGCTTAACAGCATTGGTTCAGAGTTTCTGAGTTAGGGCAACTGCCTGACTGCCAAAATAATAAAAAAATATAAAATAAATAAAACCCCATACCCAGACCCTTGAGGCATCATTATTGGATTTGGCAGATCAGTGCTATTAGAAGAAGTCACAGATGATGGTCTTAAGAGCTGGAGGAAGAGCCGTCTGGATATTAGATCTAAAGGCATTAAGATCATGTAACCACGACTGTCAGGACACAAAGGATGAAAGGAAATAAATGAGGCATTGATGATAGATGACCTACCTTATGTCAGATTTCATATGTAGCCGTGCTTAAATTAGCGATTTCAGAGTGATTTCCTGATCATAATGGATTGGGAAAAAAAACGATGGTTTATTCACTAATCCACAGACAAATGTCACTAATGATTTCCTGTACAACAATTTGTTTTTGGAAAATTTTTGATATCTTTGATGTTTGTTGATTTACTTTTACTTAAAAAAAAAAAAAAAATGTGCATGGCAAGTAAAATGCAATCAAAATAGTATTTTTCTAGCTATGTTCACATTCTGTATTTTTCAAGCTCATATTACACTATAGTTTCAACACAGTCTCACAATTTGTATGCATTTAAATGTATTTTATTATGTATCACAGGTAGGTTTAAGGGTAGGGTCAAGGTGTAGGTCATTCGTATAAAATACTACGAAATTGGGAACTCATAAAATATGCACAATTTTTGCAAAAGTTGTGTCAGGTTGAATGAATTTTGCCACCTCATAAAATATATTCAAATTGTCATGAGATCGGGGTGATAGTTCCTATCAATTTACAGTATGTTAATGCAAATTGTTGTGTTTTTTTCCGATTGTTTCACACAGATTCTCACACATGTGAGTTGCATGGATATTAAAAACAAACTAATGCAGTTATCTGACAAAAAACAGTCACCTGTAACCACCAATAACCAAAAGCCACTGTATTCAAATCACTCAGCCTTTATCAGGTGTTGATACCGCCTCAAACTTTTTCCACTTTGAAATCAAACAATACAGCAAGGTGTTTCAGATCAATAGATCTACCTTCGACCTTGTTTTCACTTTTTTGTGTGTTGGTCTGCGAGCTCAAGAACAAGCTAACTTTTCCAAACACTTGACTGAGTGCTGAATACAGAATTAATTTGCAGATGGAAAGCCTGGTCTTCTCCTTTGATGGGGTGAACAATTACAGCATGAGCACTCGCTAAGTATGCTGGCAAAAAACACCGGAGCCGTTTCAAAACAGCGGGTGTCTGGCAAGTTGTGAGATTAATAATTAATTTCACGTGAGATGAACCGCTCAGAAATTGATGGTTAATGAGATCAAATTATTACACGTGCTGCTGCTGATTTGCAAATTAATGTAGTCCAATGCTATAGTGATTGTCACAAAACAAGACAAAACAAAGACATCTATTTTAGGACTGTCATTTTAATTATTACTATATATATATATATATATATATATATGTGTGTGTGTGTGTTTGTGTGTGTGATGAAGCGGACGGGACACAGAAGGTAAATAGATAACAATATATTTATTCAACAGAATGAATTCAGGAACCAGTCCTTTAAGAAGCGTGTAATATAACCACAGATTGGATTAGGGGTGTCGATCGTGACTGTTGATGGCTTCCTTTTGTCTTGCAGGAGAATGAGACGAAGCACACAGCGACGGAGACAGACTGATAAGCCACAACTACACACCACAGACTTTGGAGAAAAAGAGAGGGAATCCTGGGAACTTGGAGACACACGGAGGAGCGAGGAGAGCACTGGAAGAGAACAGGTAGGAATGCAGGTAAGTGACACAATAATCGCTAGAGTACAGTGAGTCCACTCTCATATGAACGAGCACGGACCACGAGTGCTGTGAGGTGTGTGGTTTTATGTGGTGGTAATCAGAGTGGTGAATGGGATCCAGCTGGTGGTGACAGGTGCAGGTGATTAGTATTCAGGGGAGCACAAACCTCGTGAGGAAGTGAGGGTGGAGCCTGGCGTGGATGTAACAATATGTAAATATAATAATAAATTAATACTTGAGGAATTAGTCATGGGTGAATTAATCAAAGTGACCATAAATAAATGACAAATAAATAAATTAAAGTAAAGTAATAATAAAGTAATTAAATGAATCAATGAATGGATATATATATATCTAAATATTAAAAAAGAGATATATATATATATATATTATATATGATTATTGATTATTATGATATATATATATATATATATATGATTATTGCTTATTATGATATATATATATATATATATATATATATATATATGATTAGTTTATATAATAAATAAATAAATAAGTAAATAGAGATTTGTGACTTTGTTCCACACCCTTCAGTTCCCTGGTGACAGTTGCTCTGTTGATTGGTTTCCTGCTGTGCTTGTCATCTAATAAACCTCATCATAAATCATACCCTCCTAAGACACAAAGAAAATCAAAACGGTCCCCAAAGCCAAGCTGTCATACACGTATTCATATTGCAGTCTAAGAGATATAGTTATATATATAGTATATAGTTATATAGAGTTTATACAAATAAATACATAATAATAACAGTGACCAGGGAGTCCTTTCACACTGACACCACAAACATTTGCTACAGAAGTATGAAAATGTTAATGTTCTTGCATGGCATTAGCTGCAACAAACCTCAGTACTCAAGGGGCCAATAGACTCAGTAGATTTCAATCAGCTTCTTTAGCAAGATTCTCTTTAAAGTGCTATGACAGTAGTCATAGAATGAGTAAACTGAACATGAATGAGTCACGACTTGTGGTCTGAGACATGTCAGAGTGCAACGACACATGAAATCACACTCTATCATCAAACCAACTCCCACACAAAGAGCAAAATGCACAGCGACCTTAAAGAAAGTGTACTTTGTAGGTAAAATATAGCACCTTGTGTGCTGTCTTCCTGTACTTTTTTTAATTAATTATTTGCTCTTATTTTATTTTCAATTAAATATTTTTAAATATAATTCAAAGCAAAAATTATTTGCTGTATGGACAGATTATACATCAAGGTTATTAGTTTGATTCCTAGAGAATGCATGAACTATACTTTGAATGCAAAGGAATAGCTGTTTATCAAATGCATACATGTATTGCACATTCATTTTAATTTTGATTAAAAAAAACATGCTGCAATACTACATTTTAATACTAAAAAGTTATCTTATGGGTACAAAAAAAATAGTATGCCATAACCTGATGAATAATAGCAATAGCAATAAAAGTGCCTGCCAAAAAAAAAAAATATATATATATATGTGTATATATATATATATATATATCCAACATTGCTTTGCTATTAAAGCTCTGTTACATCAGGACATGCATTGTCTTGGGATCAAACGTATGGCCAAATGGTACTTTTTACTAGATTCAATAACTTAATTAAAATTGTTTTACATTTTTTTAGTCAAAGCATTTTGCTTTTCTGTACTTTCAGTATGTTTCGGGTCTACATGGGCTCTTGAAGAACAGTTACAAGCAGTCCACAGAGGTGATTTTGGATGATGTGAATTATAAATCCAACTTGGAACATTTTTGTAGGTCACTCTTTACAACGTTGGTCAAGCTGTTCAAACACTAGCTGATAGCGGTGTTGACTGACTGGAGGAAGCCAACACCAGGGAGCTGACATGTGTGAGCACTGGCTTTAGTTCAAACACCTGTGCCCAGATCCGCTCCACAAGGGTGATACAGTTTAAAGTCACCTAAACGGTAGCATCTGAGTACGTAGTGACTTCTAACTTTGGCAGCAGTAGATCCAATAGGAACGTTCTAAATGATTTTGTCTTTGTTAAATGACGTAGATCATATATCCATTTGTTCATTTTGTGTGTATCTTAAGTGCCTGAATGTTTTTTAGGGCCACTGTGCAGTGTATTTTCGAAGCATTGCCATGAAAGTCATGAAGGTCAAACAGCAGAGGGATAAAACCACATGTTTGGTGTTGCACCTCAAAGAAACCGTGTCTTTAGACTCAGTAAATAGTATGAAATTGCTATATCAAATTGCCTACCCCAGGGGGCTGCCTATAAGTGTACTGAGCATTGCTTTGGATAAAAGCATCTGTCTTGTGCATTTGCCAGTTCAAATGTGTCTGGCCATTCGTTGCTGACCTCGATTGATACCAAACAAGTGTGGGGCTTTTTAAAGCCTTGCAACATCTAGATCTATTTGCCGTCGGCTTGCATTGTATTCTCAGCCTTAAGCAAGATGCCCACAGTCCGTTCACTGACGGCATAGGCAAACAGCACACAAGAGCAGAACTTTGTGAGATCTGATAGCAGTTTACAACTGTTTACAACCGCAATGATGATGCAGCTGAGATGAGTACTACCCATGAGTATTGCCTAAAATCATAGGAAATGATAGCACCAAACACTGATTGTAAGCGTAAACTTCACAAAAACCATAAACTGGTTCTTCAAATCTGATTGGCTAATCACAATGTTGTTCCAGGGTCAACAAAGATGTTGACCCAGGGACACGCGGAACTCATCAAAATCAGGTTCTGCAGTACATACATATACATATACATATACATATATCTTCAGTACAAACTACAATAATGTGATTTTTTTTCTCTTATTTTTTTTTTTACAGGTTTTTGTTGCACTTTTCATATTGTTCAATTTAAAGACAAACTTAATGTTATCATATTTGATCTGTATGATACTATATTAAAGTCAATTATTGTTGTAACGTTTTCCCAGATCATAGATCTTGTGAAAGAAAGTTGATATATGCATGTATAATTTTATACCAATGGTTCATAGTAGGTCTACATTTGGAAAATGGTTAGATAAGAAAGACGTACATGTATTAGACATACTGTGTAATTATTTGAACTGTTTGATTAATAGAAAGTTCAACATTAAAAAAAAAACAAAAACACATTAACATCCATACTGTTATTTCATCAATTTAACTTTGTCCAAAATAATATCTAAGATGAATCTCTTTAATTTATAATCTAATGTGCATTGCTAATTCTTAAACAGCATGTTAAACGTATGACTCCAGTTGGTCTCTAGACATATCATCCATATGTTCTGCACAGTTCCGGACAGGACAAGCATCGTAGTCAATAGTCTAGCGTCGTTAGGCTGCTAGCATTATTAAGTGTCAGCCAAATAATCTATTTTGTTGGTGCTTAAAACAAGCAGGTGGCACTTCAGAATTCAAATGTGTTCAGTTGTTAGATTGTTTTGGAGATACACATGACTGTTAACATTTCCTGTTGTCTTATCACTCTTTCTACCTACAGTAAAATGTGCGGAGATAATTGAGCAGAAGATTAATTGCTGACTGTCGGAGGAATTCCAATAGACCTGACTGAAATAAACCTGCGCATATGAAACTCAAATTAATGGTTGCTGAGCAACATCAATCCTGCACGTATTCGCCATCCCTCTCTCTCCTTTTTTAATTTAGCCCCTCTGCTTAAGTTAATCTGTATTTCATTGAGGCCGTGAGATAATTAATGCAAATTTCAAATGAGAAACTTATTTAGTACGAACTCTAAGAAATAAGCTAACAAGGCTGAGATGTCCCAATTATTATTATTATTTATTTATTTATTTTTGCAGCACACCAGGAGGCGGAACGACAAACGTTTCACACGACCAAATTTCATTTTATTATTCAGGTGGAAGTGGCATTACTCCGATTACGATAGTACACTCCAAAAAACATATTCAAAATTAGTTGTGCTGCTTGCTTATGAACTCTATTAGCAAAATTAAAGACTATAGAGTCTCCTGCAGAAAACTAAAGGCTAAGAAATAAATCAACCAAACTAAGCCAAATTGTCTGGCTTACTTCCTGTAAGGATACTAAATAGTTGAGAGCAGTTCTATTTTATTTTATATTTTTCATGCATTTGCTGTTATATTTTGCAGTAGGTCAGACCACAGAAGATAAATCTGGTGGTATATGTAAATATGTCTGTCGCATATCCGTCTGGCTCGTCATTCTTGTTTGATATCTCCAAGAGGCATGTCGCTTTCTACCTAATGCCAAGCTGTAAATCAGAGGAGTCTCAGAGCGAAGAGCCCGTCTCAGTAGTGCAAATTTATGTAAATACTGAAGTGTACTCCTGGCCCATATCTGTGGTTGGCCATGTTGATATTAAGGACACCGTTCATGTTTAATTCAGTCCTCCATTTTTGTCCTTATTTCACTGGATTTTTTTGAACACATGACTTGAAGAGCTGCTGAATATGGGGAAACCCGTCGGCATGATACGGTTCTGCAGCTTACGACATTTTGCAAGTCTTTTGTTTTGCATTATAATCATCCATTACTAGCATTACAGTAGAGGTATATTTGTAAATGTGAATATGCATGATGATCTTAGTAGGTATGCGATGATGATTTGAAATTGATTGACAGATTGGTCCTCTACTACCACAAATACTACTAAAATACTACAAAACATTGTACTTTATTGAAAAATGTGTACTATTATTATCTTCTTTGTTATTATTAGTTTGTATGAATGCTGTATTTATTTATATATATATTTTTTTGTTTACATGTCTAATTTATACAATGTCACAGGTTTAATAAATAAAAAAAAAACGTAAAACGTATTCATATTTACATTTACATTCACAACATCGCAAAAACATATGATCGTTCCTTTTAAACAGTTCAGGTTACCGACTGTGAATAAAAATGGGTGTATGTACAGTATATCCAGATTGCGTCTCTTATCCCGTTGACGCTGGTGCATTAGAGGCTTTTCCTCTGGATACTGACATTCTGTGATCCCAAAGCATCCTAAAGTAAGCAGTGAATTGTAGATAAACATTTCTTGTAAAGGAGCAGATGAAAGCTGTAGCTTGAAGGCAGTCAATTTGCTGAGCTGGTGCAAGACGCTCCCATTGTGAGCGCTAAAAGCCATATGATAAATCATGAGCAGCCGAGGGACCGGTGACATCGAGTGTTTGCCTCTTTGAGCTTTGTCTTTGCAGACTGATGCCACATATTTGCCAGCAACTGTTATCTTTGTGTTTGTTTGCTCACGACAGGCTCAAACTTTCCATGTATCCACTAAAGCTTGAGCTGCAGAATGTGTAGTTTGGAGGTGATATGTAGCCTCTGGCTCCTGTAATCCTCTGATTGTTTATTTATACATTGTATTACAGCATCCGACGTCCAAGCTTTATTTTGTGGCTTCACCTCTTGTGAGAGTGCACAATTATTGCATGACAAATCTACCGAATTCACAGCTGTGTCGTCGCACTTTGCACAAACCAGTATCCCCAAAAAATTAATGGCCCAGAATTAATTTGACGAATTGCTGTTTATTTTTAGAGACTTGTTTCACTGTGTAGCTCCAAATGGAGACTCGGATTGGGTGGGATGTGTGGAAATACAAAAGCAAACGCAAAAAAAAAAGAAGATCCTAATGGATTTACTTTCAAAACTTCAAGGATAATGTGAGGGAGTGTGTATTATATAGTTGCTGAGATTGGTTACCTATAGGTGATGTATGTAAGTTTTTGACTGAAGCATGAACATACCGTAATACATTTGCAGATATTTAAGTTAACATACTTCTTTATCTGAAAAACAATGCCATAGCCATTTATTCTCCTTTGAAATTGTGCATTCCATTCTGTTGCCAATTTAGCCATTTGTATTTCGGCAGCCCGGGTTGCTACAGTGGTTAGTGGGAAACAGCATATTTAATTTCCAACCTGGTCTCATAGAAATATGTACCTCCGTGCACTTTTTGTGCAACACTGTTTTAACATGCCTCACTGCAGGTCTCGCCGCAGTTTCAAAGATAAATGTCCACTGAGTGGCACTAAAACACAGGTTCAATAAGTGAACTTTGACACATTTTTATTATGTTGATATAGGCATGCATTGCAGTGGTTCAAAATTAGCATTTTGGAAGACTGTTACTAAAATGTAATGCTCTAATATGCTGAAAATATGCCCTACACCAAATCCAACCCTAAACCTACCTGATAGTGTTAACAAATACAAAACTGATAAAACACATTTGTTGATGCAGCTGTACCAATTGTCATGTGCGCTCGTTCCTGTTGGTTTTGTCAATCTGGCAACCTGTGTGTATGTCAAGTCTGAGAAGGAGGGGCCAGGTGAAAAAAAAAAAAAACCCTCTTCAATATTTTGAATTTGGATTGCAACGCCTAGCTCAACCACTAGGTGTCAATTCTACATACATAACCTTTAAGTTTTTTAGCATTTTATTTATTAGATGTTCTTTCCTTTTTTATAGTAAGAAACAATAAATAAATAAAAATAAACAGCCTAACTATTTTTGCACAACGTAATTGTGTCTTGAGCATCAGATCATCAGATAAGAATGACTTCTAAGGAAACAAGTGACACTGAAGAATAATGATGCTGGTAATGATGTATCATTCCCTAAATTGCTATTTGAGGCTGCAAGCATGGTAAACATCAGATTTCTTTTAACAACTTCAACAGATTTGTGGTCTTAAACACTGGTCTCAGTCCTGTGAATTCCCAAGGACAGAAACTTCAGCAATGGTGTGCCACTTTTGGCCCAGATCGATTTGCTTTAAAGCTGGACATGAGGCGAATGTTAAGCTGGTCGTGCAGAACGTCTGATTGTCCCTCATGTTCACGGTCCCAGTATTGCTGCACAGCTTACTCAGTCATAAGTTCAGTTGATTCAAAGACGGCCATGTGCAGTCACATCTCTAGAGACAGGGGCAATTTCATAGACGCTGACTGTCTGTGGACATTCTACAAAAGGTGTTATTGAATGGAGTTTCACAGAATTCAGAGTTATTATGTTGTTGTTTTGTAACTACAATTTTGTAAACGTTATATGCATTTATAGCATCTAATAGACAAATAATTTATTGGATTTTTAAAGCCTTAAGCCTTAGGTTATTTTTCTATTTTTAAAAGTTGGTTATGTAAAAAAAAAAAAAAAAAAACTATGTATGCTTGTTATTACCACGTGGAAAAATATTCATTATTTATCTCCTAATTCAGACTTTTTTTTTCTTTTTAAATGACCTTTTATGCTATTAATCTATTGTGTGGTGGGAAGAAAAAAATGCAACATGTAAATTTTGAATTCTGAGAAAAAGTCAGATGATTTAAATGTAATGGTAACACTTTAGAATAACGTTCTGTTGTAAGTCATTTATAAATCATTTATAAGTGATTAGTTAATGATGAAATATT
>JAUMHI010000033.1:15812083-15827962 GCA_032359435.1 Enteromius unitaeniatus
TTTCTAGATTAACATTTCATCATTAACTAATCACTTATAAATGACTTACAACGGAACGTTATTCTAAAGTGTTACCTGTAATTTAATGAATTCAAATAACATTTAATGAATGAAAAAGAAAAACAGCTAAATTGTAATTACATTGTGTATATAACCCATGACAGTAAAAAAACAAAAAAAGAAGAAGAAGAAAACACGATGGTGATGATTTTCATCTTGTATACTTGCCAGCACACAATTTGGCTTGAAGTTTTGGCTTTCAAGTTCATTTCCCTTTCATCAATTTTGTTTTTCAAAGAAGTCTGATACTACATTGTACAGCAGACCCCCAAGTGTTGGGTAATGGATTTTATGCAAGTTACTCACAAAGAGCTGTATTCACATATGGAATACAAGGACATGACTGCATCTACACTATGAATCATAAAAACATTACCAATTATGGCATGCAAAAAGTCATTAAATAATTTACAAAATCAAGGTTATTTAATTTTATATAAAAATCAGTTTGTTGTACTAAAATCCCATCACCATTCTTCATCCATTTCGAGATGTTTGATAGACCTGAATGCTAATATGTTGATTGCTTAGGACTGCTTCCTTCCTGAAAAGACCCTTACCATTTTAGTATTGTTACATTTAAAGTTAACTGGAATTTAATTATTTACAATGAAAATCGTTATTAGGTGAAGTGAGCTATTGCATTTTGATGAAAGATGGATTTTATGTGGATGTTTTTATCAGCTGTTTAAACTCATTCTGACAGCACTCATTCACTGCAGAGGATCCTTTGGTGACCAAGTAATAGAATGCTATATTAATTCAAATCTGAGGAATAAACAAACTCATACACCTTCAAGGGTGAGTAAATTTATCAGCACATATTTGAATGAACTGAACCTTTAAGAAAGTTGCAGTGCAAATGCAGTGCATTCTTCCATCGATAATCATTGTGAGCGTGTGTAGAAATGATAGCCCTGTGTTATATGATCATCTTATCCTTGTGTCATGCGATCATTCCGTCTCATTCCACCTCAACTGCTCAGGAAACAATTGACTGAATCCTGACCAAAGTACACAAGGCCAAGGGAGCAAAAGTTCACAATGTGGTTATATAATATCACAATGCTCATTGAATGAACCCTATTTTTTAGAAATATGTCCTATCCATAGAAATGAAGGGGAAAAATATAAATAAATTGAAAACAGTTTTAAATAGTAGGAAGAGTGGGTGCAAAATTTTAGTAATCATTTGTACATACTTCAGATGTGGCTTATATTTGTGCTTGTTTGTTTGCATTTGGAGTTTAATGCTGTACTTTATTTCTTTGTATTTTAATATATTCATAACTTGCATATGTCATTGTATTTGCAGTAAAGCAAAGCAGTTTACAGTATCTTATGCATTTATTTATGTTTATGTATTTTTATTCCCAATAACTCAGTGGACAGAATTTATTATCTATTAAACTGAGACATTAATTTCCCAAGATATATTTCATGGCGCATACTTACAAAACGCTATATTTTACATAATGTCATGTAAAGGTGCGCTTATGTGCATCGCACATACTGTGATACAGCAGACATTTTGTTTATATTCTTGCATATGATGTACAGTGGCTTTGCAATAATCTAAATGCATTAATATTGCTTATTTTGAGTTTGTTCATCTTAGTTTGTCACATTTGTCATCTGTGATAATTTGTGAAGGCAAGCATAAAAATCCTTTTAAAGTGACGCATAATGGACTTAAATGTGTTCTCAGGCGTTTTAAAGTTTAATTCGGATAATGAAGTAGACTGCATGTTTAGGAAACATGCAGTAGAGATCTCTGTTTAGATCTGGCATCCCTATGCAGGGTATTTCATTTCAGTTTGACCCAACCTGGAGACATAGGGCAAAGTATTATGAGTCTGACAGGACCTTGCCATAAATTTGAAGAGGGATGCTAGGAGATTTATCCCGACCCCTCGGCGTTGTCTCTGGAACATCACAGGTCTTGTTGAGGCTAATCTGCGAACACCTAAAACCGAGAGTGATTATCCATTGAGTGGCTTCCAGCAGAGCTGTGTCTTTAGCCAAATGTCACCCTAATTTCTTTTGACTGGCTTCTGTAACGATGACACTCCCTTGATGAACACCGACAGCCCGAGTCCAAGCGGAGGAGGGCCTTTAATGATTTTCATCTTGGCTCGGGCTCGGCCAAGCCGAACGTGCCTTGGCAAAAGTGCTATAGCGAGTGGAAACGGCGTAACACAATGGAAATTTGTTAACCCAATCTCCCTCTAGTGTTGACGGCTCAAAACAAAAGGAAATTTGTTTACGGGCGTACTCATTTGGCTTCACTTCAGCATGTTTGGAGTTTGTATACATTTCAGTAAGTCATGCGGACTCAGCAATGCCGCAGAGAATATGCCGATGAATGTGATGTGAACTGGCGTTGAAATGTGCATGACTGCCCCTCTCTCTCTCTCTCTCTCTCTCTCTCTGTTTCTCTCCCTCCCTCTTTTGCCTTCACTCTCATTCTCTTCAGCGGTTTCTTTGTCACACACACCACACATTTTGCAAGATGAAGAATTATGACTCTGGCTTCCCCTTAATGCTGCATACCCCGTCGTTATGATGTCTTTTTTACATCCATGCAAATCACAGCAATGCAATTAATATCTAGTTACTTATTTACATACTAAACAAACAACATGTCGGTCATGTGTAAGTGTCACTAAAGGATGCAGTACCAGTGGAGGGAGTCAAATGAATGGCATGTGTTTGCACAAGCAATTACTGTGATACTAATCAATATGCATAGTATTGATAGTGTGCTTATCTAGCACCATCTTTATGACGTTAGCTAAATAAAGTGCAGACCAGATATCTAATGCTTTTATGAATTAACTCTAAATGTAAGCGTTTGAATCTGAATTTTAGGGCCTATTAAGAATGAATGAATGAATGATTGTATAGTTTGTACACTGTTACATTATCAGCAATGAGGAAGTTCTTAAAACCAAAAGAGAATATTTAATGTAAACTACAATTAAAATGTTATCTCATTTTATTTTATTATTACAAGAAAAAGGATTCGTTAAATTGAGCTAAAGTAACAATAAAGACATTTGTTGCTGCCAAATGTTAGCAGAATACATGTTTTCAATGATTTACTATTTTAAATATTTGTGCATTTTCTATTATTAGAAGATTGGAGTCTGCTTTGATTACAATAATAAATTACAATCTACTATATGTTTACTTGGAAAATAGTTATTTAAATTGTAATAATATTTCAGAATTTGAAATTTTCGCAAAACTTACTGACCGACTTCGGTCTCCTTAATATTTTATTTGGAATGTAAATACTGATGACAGAGAAAAAAAAAATCCTCTAGTTTATTTGTAACATTTTGATTAGTGACAGACAGAGAGAGGAAAAATAATATGTTTGCGAAATAACAGTTATATAGACGCTTGATTGGACTTAACAATGCACCGCATATCAGAAATGACCAGGGGATCTAGATATTAGAATGAGACGCAGCATAAGCTCCAGCGAGGGTTCATAAACATGCACAGAAAGCTCGTTGCAGTAAACTCTGAATTCAGTGTCCTTGAATGTTCTCATTTTTCGCATTCACATTCTTAGGGTGTGAAACCATCCTGTGCACATAGACCGGAAGACTGACACGGCCGATCATTTGTGATAAATTGTTGCTCTTTTAATCATCGTTCTGTAACCTTAGGTCGTGACCTTTACACTCAGAGTCGCAATTAGAGAGGCGTCAATCTGAAAACAGCATGAGTTACAGCGTTCTCACTGATATGAGCTCAAGATCATTGCTTGCTTTCTCGCCCCTGGTGTCTAATTTACACCTCCATTTTTCCGGAGTGTGCAATTCGCCTTAACCTTTTGGAATGTCCATCTTTTATAACAGCATATCCCGATACCCTGCTGCATGTTTGCTTGTTTTTATGGTCCCCAGTGTAGCAGTAGAGCTTAGATTTGTGATGAATGACCGACTATTCGCCTTTCAACCAGATAGATGAACTGGCTTGAGAATGGGTCAAAACATGTCCCATTTCACCTTTCACCTTGAAAACAAAAAGACTTTTTGCATGGTGGCATTTATTTTTATTGTACTAAATCATATTTTCATTCAAACTGTCACAGTGATTTTTCTCTCCTTTATTTCAGCTTTTCCATTATTATTTGCCATCATTCCAAACACTGGGTTTATTAATTTAATTTAATTTAATTTAATTTAATTTAATTTAATTTAATTTAATTTAATTTTATTTTATTTTATTTTATTTTATTTTATTTTATTTTATTTTATTTTATATTTATGTACTCATTCAGGTATTTATGTTATTATATAATTAAATATATCTATAAAAAAATACATATATACCTACTGTATAAGTACATAATTTAATTCTCATTTAGTTATGAAGTTACAGTATATGTGTCTACATGCCTACTAAATGCTCAGACGATGTAGTAATATAATAATACTAATATGATTTAGATCCAAAATAAATTAAATTATAATAATTGTTTTGTTTGTATTTCGCCCGTTCTTCAGTAGTTTATATAAACTATTTAATCTGCATAGAGTAAAAATTCTTAATAATTTAATTAAATAAGTTTAAATAATATAAATAAAAGGTGTGTCACATGATGGACACACTTGCAATACAGTAGTAATAACAAGAAATTACACGCCCTAAAACAAACCATCATCCTAACCCTAACTATACACTAAACTTATGTAGTTAAATAATATCACTGAGTACCTCAATCACACTGTAACAAGGACACCAATCAATCAATCAAACATCTTTATTTATAGAATATAATATATGACATGGACACTTTCTTGGCACAAGATTCAGCTGCAAATTGTTAGTATTAAAGATTGTAGTATTGAGCTTTTCATGCACAGAAAGAATTTGTCAGGGATGTTAAATGAGGTCATGCAGGTTAGATGTAGCAAGCGTATTTGATTTGTTTATAACTGGGGTAGTGTCTACTGTATACATAAACCGAACTGCAGCATATTCATATTTCTGTATTTGGGCATTGGACTGTTTTTTCGGATCCATATCTAAAGCCCTTATTTAAATGCAGAGCTTTGTAATACCTTTCGGTTTATGCCAATCCACTGAGAGGTTAGTGCCAGCCGCATTGCACAGGGAATTTCTTAAAGGCAGACAAATGCTAATTCATGTTAATTTTTTGCAAAGTTACATTCATACAGCACCCAGTGATTATTCCCTGGGGTCAACGTGAAACAGACCATTGTTATCTTCCAGACTTTCTTAGGCGATTTCAACAAACAGGAAAAGCATTTCCATCAGCTTATGAGCAACATTCATAACATTCTACAGCTCTACGTATGCATGAAGCTCTTGTACGCATGTGATTTGATAATAAAGACTTCTGTTTGTTTTTCTATCAGCTCCCTAGTTTCATTTAATGTCTAATGCATTTCATTATTATTATTTTCCTAGTTTGATTGGATTTTAATTTAGATTTGATTTATTTCAGTTGTATTCCTTTAAATTTCATGTAGTTTCTGTGTTGATTGTTTTTTTTTTTTAATAATACATTTTATTTAATGTAAATTTCATTGATTGATTGATACTTTACAATTATTATTGCTCATTTTATAAAATTAATAACCCATAGATTCGCTATATTTTAGAAGCATACCTAGAAGAGAGAAAAAAAAATCAATTATTGCAATTATTTATTTATTGTTTAGATGTAAATTTGTATATCTTTTCCAGACCAATAAATCACCATTTTTGAATAAATAAAATACAAAAATTAATAAAATAAAAGATCAGGGTGTATTAATTTCTGTGTGTTTGTGTTTGTGTGCGAGTGTGTGTGTGTGTGTGTGAGTTGTATTACATTGGCTGACCTTCCTCAGGCCACGAGCTACATACTGCCGCTGGCAACAAAGGGAAGCTAATTTGTAATCTGCAAACATTGCTTATAATCTCTGGGTCCTTTATGAGCTGTTGCCTAGCAACAATACGGCACCTTTCTACATTGAGTTATGTGCAGCTTGCAGTAAAATGTGTCAAACAGAAAAGATAAACTCATATTGTGAAATAAATTGTGTGTGTAGACATGAAACAAATTGATATGGACGGTAATAAGAAACAAATCTCTATGAGTTCCTAAAACATACAAATTAGCCTCTCCATTATTGATTGTCTGTTTGAGGATGGTATTTGCATGCGTATCATCACAGATCGTATCACACCTGGTTGGTTCGTTTCAACCTTGCAGAGGACGGCACTCGACAAAAGGCAAGGGCCTTCCCTCATTTTCAAATGCTAATGTTGCAATCATTCATAATAATGAGCCTCTATTTAAATAAATCACTGTTCAACTATTTTTCACCTTGGAGAGCAGAGTGACTTCTTCAAAATGAAATATTTTCAAATATTTTGATATTTTTTTTTCACTTCATTATCGTTTTGTACTTTGTAAAACAGCACATAAAGTCGTTTTATAGCAGTACTTATTTTAATTACTCTATCATACTAATATAACATTCTGTTAGTTTGTGAATATGCAAAATGCTGTTTGAAATTAACTCATCCGTTGGCCTTTTCTCCCTTACAGCATTCATATTGATTTCTGTTAGGGAATATTGTTGGGTAAACACTCTTGTCTAAGGTAAAAAGTGCTGCACTCTTTCTTTCTGTCATAATTGAAATATGATTAAGGGGTTTTAGAGTACCATCAAACAATAACATTAGTCACAAGCGTAATAGGATAAACATATTCATGAGATATGATCATGTCACACATTTACTGAACCGTGCAAGTGATTAAGGTATAACAAATAGTTTTTTAGTGGGAAAATAATGTTTACGACCCCATACTTTCTGGAAGGGGCATTATTTACAGGCTGAAGCGTATGAAATGTCACACAATGCATACTAATTATTGTTTTAATGATACGAGATTAGGAGTCGATGCTTTTGGAGACAACTAGAGTTGATCACTAACTAAATGAGACATTTGACAATGGTGGAGTTTTTCTTTTTACTGCATTGTCAGCATGCACAGAAATGTAGAAAACAGTCCAGAGAAATGTTTCTTTTACCAAATTGACAATTTATATGTGAGCCTGTTTCTAGCAGCAGAGCCGCAGCTGTTTGTCTTCAGTCGGACCAATGACAGACTCAGCTCTGATATAATTTTGCATCTGCCGAATATGCATCCTTCTGTCCATCTGTTTGTTTTCTATTTGGTTTGTTGTACGCATTATAGTCAAAATTGCAGGGCAGTGGTTATTGTGGTGTTGCTTGACTCTGCATGATTAATTTTGAGCAATGTGATTAGCTTGTAATCCTATCTAAGCTTAGTAGCTCATTTTAGAAAAGAAAAGCTGGTTCCTATTTGATGTACTACATGCATTAGACTTTAAAAATATTACACATTCCAGGCGTTACACATATGTGTTACACATATTGCAAGTTTTGGTAATACTTTATTTTCAGGTATACTTGTTACATGTTACATGTATAATAACAATTAATTATGCATAATCGCATGCAAGTTACCCTTAACCAAAACCTAACCCTAACCATAGAGTATGTACCTTAATTAATATTTCTCGGTTCTTAAATATATAACTACACTCTCTAGCAAGGACAAAATAAAGTGTACCCCAAGATTTATACTTCTTATAATTGTTACATGTATTACACATGTTTACAAGGATTATAGGTATTGAAAATTTATTTTAAGGTGCCATTGTTATAGTCTAATAATACATTTAAGTATTGAGTGATATTAATTAACTACAGGTACTTACTGTTCTCTATGATTAGAGTCAGGATTAGATTTTGGTTTAGGGTTACTTTCATGCAATTATGCATATGTTTAACAAGGACATCTTTAAATAGAGTGCAACCCAAATGTTACACTTATCATGTATTAAAAGTATTATATTACACATTTATAAGTGTTTACAAATAATCTATAAATGTTCACTTTTGTGAACAAACTTTATGAATGGTTATAAATTTGACATTTGACATCACAGTTGACTTTTAAGTGTAGCTATGATTTTGAAGTTTTAGGTGTGGCCTTATTTGTCAAGACAACCACCTAGCAATGACTCAGAACACCCTAGTAACTGCACACAGTACCTATATGTTAAGAAGTGCTAACTGCATACAGTGGTGAATTAGCTCAGACGTCACTGTCACTTTGTGAGCAGCTGTCCCGGATTCCTCTCAAGGTTATGGCAGTCACTGCATTTAGTTACCATATAGATATCATATTATACACCATATCTTGTATCGCATCGATACAAATGTCTACACACTGGCGCTGTGCCAGAGGCAAAGCAAGATTCAAGTCACATGGTTTCTCATTTTGACTGTGACCTCTGACACTTAAAACATTTCAAGGGGCCATTAATAAACTATGTAGTGTTTCTTTTTAATTAGCAATTTTTTTTTTTAGTTAGTTTGTTTGTTTTTTGCAATTCCATGTGTCTCTGCTACTTTTTATTGAGATCTATCTCAAGGATCAGGATGGGGGCTGATCAAGCAATTTTAAAACTGATCGGTATCTCTCCTGAGCCCGATCCTTAATTTGTGCAGCAGATATGTGCCATTTCCATTTCAATCAAAAGAAGACGCTCTAGTGTGAATGTGTGATGCACAAGAAAAAGTGAGGTCTGTCTTTACACACTTTACACATTTGAGTGTTCAGTATATCTTTTGGTTCACACTCATTCATTTATTATTTCCTTTTTATCTGCTGAGATGTTGTGTTATAACATGTTGCTCTGGGTTGTCTTGATTCAGACAGACTGACGTTCTGACACCCCAAGCTTCATGCTTTCTAACATTATTTTAAAGGGTTAGTTCACCCAAAAAAACCTCCCCTTCAAAGCATCCTAGGTGTAAATTACTTTCTTTTTTTGCAGACAAATCCATTCGGAATTATACAAAAAAATTATCCTTGCCCCTCCAAGCCTTTCCGTGGGGATAAAAAAGTGTTCGGAAAATGGTAAATTAAGTTTGCACATACATAATAAAACGTCCCCTAAACTGCTCCAGGGGGTAAATAAAGGCCACCTGTAGCGAATCCATGCATTATTGTTTAAGATAAATATCAATATATAAGCTGAGAAGAGTCTGGTTTTCCTCCTACATTTCCCATGTCGTCCTTACCACAGTCAGCGTAAGTGAGAAAATAGTGGTTATTAAAATATAAATAGTTATCTTACAAAAACGTACAGATCTGCTACAGGAGGCCTTTATTCACCCCTTGGAGCCATGTGAGGGACATTTCATTATGGATGTGCATACTTTATTTAACATCTTCTGAAGTGTATACAGCAAACATTTGTTTATCGCCATGGAAAGACTTGGAGGGGCCAGTACAATATTTAATATAACTCACATACACCATGCTTCAAAGGTGTGTAAAACACAGGCTAATTTTCATTTTTGGGTGAACTAACCATGCATTTAATGTTATGTTGAAATTACTGTGCTTATTATACATTTAAACCACAAGTTTATATCAGTAGTCCAAAGGTTACTCTCACTCTCTCTCTCATACATATATATATTTGAGAGTAATAATTTAATGACCCCTATAGCCTACTACCACTTTTTTTTTTTTTTAATTCTCAGCAATTTTCCACAACATAACTATTGCTTTTACTCCCACCTTACTGTGAGCTCAAAGGAATCACGTGATGTGCCTTTCACATGTATTCTTCATTGTATTTTTTATTTATTTATGACTCCCATGTAATAGCAGAGTCCACTTTTGTGTCACACACAGCCTTCAGCATGTTTTTCCTCGCTCTAATGAGAGGCCAACGCAGGCCTCCAGCTTCTTCCGTAACGCCTCGCTTTTTTCCTCATGGCGTAACAAGACTTAGCCCATGGTCTCACTCAAGGTCCTTTGGGCTGTAACCCACTAAGATGCGACCGGCCCTCTGCCTGCTTGATTCCAGTATTCCCCGGATGAAGGCATTTTTGTGTTGGTGAGGATAACAAGGCGCCTGAGCCTTGGGTGAAACCGGGGCTCTGTCTCAAAGCTAGGCAGCCTAACGAGTCATTAGGAGACAGTGCATCAAAAGGCAATCACAACCCTATGTGTAAAATTTAGGTCAGCGCTCCAGCTATAACATCTGCACTGCAACAATGCATTTAAAAAGAACATTTTAAAGGCTGTAGGGCTTTGTTTTGCTTCTTTTTTTCTTTATCTTTTTTCCCCCTTTTGTCTTTTATCCGTAGAGCTTGGGAACTAGACATGTGGTGTGATTTGTCTTGGAAATAGTTAGAAGGAACATGTGCAGTGTTATTATATATATGGATTATTTAATTTTCCATTTTGTCTTCATATTAATGTTTTGTGCAAATAATTTTTTTTCATTTCAATTATTTTCTATGTGAGTGCAACATCATAAAGTGAGGGCATTGTTAATGATAATGAGAAATAGTTTAAGTCATTCAGTTTGAGTTCTGTAACACTCATAATTATTCTTCTGCCCACATACAGTATGTTAAATCCATATTTGCTCATTCTGCCTTTAGTTTGACCTCTGTTTTGAAGAAAATTCACTTTGATTTTTCTGAGTCAAACTAATGATTTACGTGTGAATGTAAACGCACTGTACATAATATATAGCAGTATACAATATTGCAGTATTAAAAATGAAATTAAAGTTGTTTTTCTTAAGACTTAAGATTGAGAGAATGTAAAGAGCGAGGGTGTTCTTGTGGGTGTTATATAATGAAGCAAGAGTGAATAAATAAAAAATTGTTTTGTAAAAGTAGTGTACATGCATAAGAAAATAAGTTGAAGGAAAGGAGAAAAGGCTGTTACATGACTAATAGCCAATGCAACGTTGGAAAACAGGATCAATCAAGGTAAAACTAAAACCATGTAACGTGTGTGTTTAAACCTCTGCTTTTCATAATTAATGTTGCACTATAAGGTTGCACTAACTGGTTAGTTTATTAGGAGATAAAGTTCTTCGAACAGAGCTGCCCGAAAAGAGGAACGTTGATTATGTAGTAGAATTCTCATGGTCATGGAAACCAAATTATTTTTATTTCTTTTTACAAACTTGATCAAACCACATAAACATGTTTTGAAGTTTATTTTTCATTTGTTTATTTATTTTTTAAATATTAATTTAATTTCAAATGTGCTTTTTATTTTGTTATCTAAGATGCAATATGGCTGTAACACCATACAGCGAAGCACTGCATAAATTCAGTCATTTTCTCTCACATATCGGAAGTTTAAGAGGTGACTGTTCATTAACAGCATCTTGAGAGCTTTAGTCCACCTCAAGTACAACTCATGAGTGATTTTAAGCTTTGTTTATTCTTTATTCTGTCCATTAGCTCAAGGTTAGCATTGTGTGTCATTGTCTGAATAGAATCTAATTACGGTTAGCATCTCACATTGTGAGGTCACTGATGTTAATGGAAAGTGCAGCCATGTGAAATTGTTATTAACCCATGAAATTAGATAATCTGCCTAGATTTATGATCATCAGCAGTTATGTCTCTCTTATGTTGTATTGCTTTCAGTGTAAATGTCATAAGTACATGCACAATTTGCACACATTGTCATTATGCACATATACATATAAATGATTTTTCTTCAGCTATGGGCGCAACATTGCATTTTTTTCAGAAAATAATTTGTAAAAAAAATTTCTTTGCCATGTCCTAATATTTTCATTCTCTTTTATCCTAGCTTCAGCTGCATCTTCAATTATGCACCATTTATATATATACATGTTTTTTTTTCTTTTTTGTAGTGGAAAATGAACATTTAAGATGTTTAGCAAAAATCGTTCTAATTCTGTGTGAAAATGGTGAAGGTGATTTTGATTTCACGGTTCATAACTCTAATAAAACGTAGGAAACTAGGACATAAAAGTGTCACAATTGAAGAAACATCCATAGACTTTGACATAGCAAAATAAATTTTTAAGAACAGTTTTTAATTGAAAAGTTTTACAGTTCCCTCACAGTGCAGTTTTTTTTTTTTTTTTCCTCCTATGATGTTAGCAGGTCAGATCCACCGTAAAGCGTTTTGCTTTCTCCTCCTACTCATCATCCTTTCCCTTCTTCTGCCTTGAAGGCATTTAGAAGTTTCATGATCAATTCCCACAAAGCCTTGTGCCGTGTGTCTCCGGCGGGCTTCACTCCCCTCAATCATTTGCGATTCTCTGCTCCGCCCTGACGACTGAAGGTCAAAATAAACTGGATCGTTTAAAGCTGCCTGGGGATGTACACTACACTATATTGAGTTCCTTTCTCCTGCTGTGACGGCGAATAATGGAATCTACTCCAGTGCTCTATTTACTGGACTTTCCTGTGCAGTTAACCCTGTCGTAGGAGAGTTACACGTGATGATCACATCAGTGTATCACAGCTGACTCTCGCTGACATGCTTTGACAAAACAGTCATGACGTTAACATGACGGGTTATTTGCTTGGATGATTTCTCTGGGAGTGCATCATGTCTCATATATAAACAGTACTGTTGTGTCAAAGCCTTGGAACGGCTTTACATGACTGATTTTGTTACTAACTTTTTGTATTGATATATTTATTAACTTTACTAAATGTAATTGTAAATATATATACAAATTAATTAATTATTTTAAAAAAGGTTGATGACTAGATTATATTAGAATATTTTAGAACATATTTTGATATTAATAAAATGGATGAACAAATAAAATTTGAGAGCAAAATTTGTCATTTAAAAAAATAAACGTATTGATATAAATATAACATTAAATTATGAATAAATGAAAACAAACCTTTTACAAGCTTGTGAACCTCCTAACTGTACTTACTAAAAAAAAAAAAAATACATTTCCCATGAATGTCATTGTCAATATCAAGAATATTTCCTTTTCTGTTAAGAGATAGTATTTGTTTGTTTTAAACAGATTAATAAGGCGCAAACTGAACTGTATAACAATGACGACTGCATTGTAAAATTGACCTTCTTATATTGTTTATTTCTAGAGGCACGACTCTTCCCAGCGTGTGCTGTGGTATTAATAAATCACAGGAAATACTGCTTTGCTGTGAACTGCTGTACTATTTACTGTGTTATTTATACCAGTGGTGTTGGATTTTTGCCTGTTGGCAAGCTGAAACTTTTACTTTAGTGCATTTGAAGAACACCTCCAATAATCCAATAGCATTAGCACTAAAGATTGCACCCAGCTGATGTTTCTATGAGAGTGTGTTGTGATATTACAGGATGAAATCAGATTATTTCAGTTGACCAGACAAAATTATACGACAGATGGGTGAAGGACCAAACTCTTGTCTTAGTTTCACAACGGTCCTTAGAGATCTTTCATGGCAAAAGATCTGTAAAAAGCATGCATGGGAAAATCATTTGTTTGCTTAGATGTTTGCCTTTTTGATGACTAATTCACAGCCATAGGCACACGATATGCAATAAAAATGACACCCTTTGATCATAATAAACATGTCAAACATTGGGCATTTTTGAAGGATCTGTGAGGCAAGATTGTGTTACAACATTGTTTTTTTATTTGCTAGATGTTTTTGAGTAGATGCCTTGTTTATTCTAACAGCGGTTGTATCTCAGCAGGTCACAGACCGGCTGTGTTGTTAATCAATCTGGCCCTATCTTTTGGAAATCTAGGATATATTGCTGTTTAAAATGAGATGTTAGTGTATCTTGACCACAAATCAGTTGTCTAGATGCTAAACAATTATTTTGGAGGAGAAAGAGTTGCATATTAATTACAAGCATACAGGAGCAAGCTGAGAAACATCTAACTACATTTAATGATATTTACATTCATGCATTCGATAGATACTATTGGATTACAGTGTGATTATGTAGTGGATTTTGTAAATACACAGATTACCATTTAAAACCATCACATCTGCAATAATAAATAGGATATTTTGAAAAAGTGGTGCTTGTGCATGTAACATTTTTATCATATACAAATGCAAAACAAAAAAGGCATACTAGGCTACATTATGTAGTGTGAACAAGTTTTGTTTTTATTTTTCTGATATGAGTTATCATATATTATATATATTACTATGTAATCAGTAACATAATGTATAATGCAACTTTTTCACCAGAAAGGGGTAATTCTCAATTCTCATGTTGTTGCAGATGGTTGCCCCTTTTTTGTGCCCTTCCAAACACCTTTGGCCGGAGTCTAATCTGTCTCTAAATGGTGCCCTGCTCTTTCAGTTCTTTTGGTCTCAACATCCTTTCCGGTTCTTTGCCAGGATGCACTTGTCACAGTTGCAGCCCAGTCCTTGCCTCTGGTGCAAGTCATGGTTTTGTTTGGCCAAGCGAGCCAGCTAAATTAAGGCTTCCCTGCATCACTTGAAAAGTGTCCCGAGCCATTAGAGTCCTCCACATCTGCGTCTTAGAGACTAAAGCGTCAAGGATAAGATGGGATTAAATGAATAACTATCTATCTGAACGATGACACCAGTTATTGGAGCAGTTCAGACTTGGAGAAATTTGAATGAAAGCAGACACATACTTGAAGCCCCCCCAGGATTGGTGTCAAAATGCTCTGAGCCGATCTTTTGTCTGGTTCACTGCATCCTTCTGTGCTTAACTGTCTTAACAGACAGCTAATTATCACGTCGCATTAAAGAAGCTGCCAGCTTGCTCTTTTCTGTCTTTTTTTATTTTATTTTTTTGTTTTACATATTTGGTATATATTACTGCTGGGACTTTTACACAACCTAGGCTCACTGGAAATAGGTGCCTCTTCTTACATTTCTGCAAAACTGAAAAAATAAAAATAAATAAATAAATATTTACCTATACCTGTACATATGAATCGCTGCAGTTTCCAGTTGAAATGAACACTAGAGGCAGTAAAACTCCCAAAACTTTTATTCCTTTTCACACAAAAGTATGATTTACAGGTACATTTGATTCATAAAGGCTAATTTTCACACAATTAGTTGCAAAATGTTATGACTTTAAAACTATTTTATAATTCTGCATGATTTGAAAACGTTTACTTTTTTTACTTTTGAATGTTGTAATCACATACAGTATACAGCTTCATAGGTCTAAGGTTTTAAGTTCAATCGGTTTATGTGATAATGCGTTCCACTTTGAAAGGTTTGAAACCTGCATAAAACGGTTTGACAAAACAGCTCAAATCAGCATCAGGAAGTTAAAATAGCAAAATAGCGTTTTTTTAATTGCTTCTGCATTTGTTGACACTGTCGGGTAGGTTTAAGTTTGGGTTTTGGTGGAGAGATATTTCCAACGTGATAGAGCATTAATCTTTAGCGACACTCACTGGATATTTAAATTCTGAATGGCCACAAAACATAGCTGTATTATAAAAACACTACAAAACGTACCTGCAAGTAATAAAAATGTGTTATAGTTGCATATTAAATGTGTATTTTAGCGCCACTCTCTGGACGTTTCACTTTGAAACTGTGACAAAATGTGCAGTAAGGTACATAATTTCGAAGTCGCAGAAATGTATGTACTGTAGAGCAGTGGCGATTTCTTTAAGACTGCAAGGGAAGCTCAGCTTCCCCTATAATGTCACAAAATGAATGGTCAAATGATGTACTATTGTATTAACATTTTATTGACTAAAAATGTGTTGGAAAACGTTAATCTCAAAGACGAGTTCGTTCAGAATCAGTTAGATATAGCAGGTCGGCTGACTAGATTTTCTTCTCATTCATTCCCGTAGCGTCACAGTGCATTTCCCCGTTGAAACCCAGCGTCCATGGACTTCAATGCGGCTGCTTTGAACGTTTTTTTTCAGTGCTTTGAAACTAGACGGTCATTGGATA
>JAUMHI010000033.1:15828062-15864739 GCA_032359435.1 Enteromius unitaeniatus
TTGGTACGACAGGGTCACAGACCATTTTCTTGAAAAGGAACGTAGGGCAGAATTTACTTTTAAATAAATAGACAATTATGATGTAGGCCGAAGATGAGCTTCCCCTATTTGACAGACCAGTAGCAGCCACTGCTGTAGAGGCACGTTATTTCCGATGGGCCTTGGTTGCTTTTATACCTCATACTAACCAGTCACAACACATTTTTTTTACTAAAACACGATAGCAAATGTGATTTTTAAAACAGTTCAGTAAACTGGTTTAAATGAAGTTTTCCAACTAATTTTGGGTGGAAGGGCTGACGATTAGTCACAGCTGGACTCCGAGCCACGCCCTCCTTAGGGCTCTCGCTACTAGGGCTCGGGGTTCACCGAACTCCCGGCTCGCTCCCGACTGCACACCAAACATGCTATTTTATTACGACTAATGAGGAAGTGCGAACACGTGGAATGGTAATCTCATAGCATTACCCATGCAATAGAAATGGCAGTGTAACTATTACAAAGAAAAAAAAAATTAGAACATATTTAAATTTATGAGCAAAGCAAGACACTTAAGTAGGTTTTCACAAAATAAAATTGAGATATTTGGGTGACCGCTGAATATGTAAACGCAAAAAAAAAATGTTTCCCATGTCAGTGTCCTACTAAAGAAAAATAAATAATTAATATAAGAATTCGTAAAAGGCATAAAGTTTCTTTCTAGGCAACATCAATATCCAGGGTGGTTAAGGACTCAACAACTGCTGGTGCAAGTTACAGGAAGCCTTCTTCCTTTTGCTTGACTGTTTTCTTTCTAGGGCACTTTGATCTTGATTAAAATTGATGACATTTACAACACACTTTTCTTGCATCCTAATCAACTTCTCCCGGTCACTCCAGCAGGCCTTGATCAACCTTGATTACGTCTTATACAGAAAAGCATTTACTGGACAGCACTATATAGTCACATATAACTTGCAATAAATACCTGCAATTGACTCCTCAAGTAGCTTGCTTCTATTTTAGGAGCACGTCTACTGTTTATTCGGTCACGCTCTGAAGCAGATGATGCATTTCCCAAAACACTTGAGTCATGTACCTTGAAGAGCAGTTTATCTCAATACAATATCTTTTTGAGGCAGGGAAACATCCACAGTTTAGAGTAGCTGTAATTGATAAACTAATGTTCATACCAGTCCTTTAATCATACACAAATGTTTTCATATTTTAAACTGCCAGCAGATCACAGAGTTTCCCTTCAGCTAATTGGTTTTACTATTTAACAGAACAGAATATGTTCAGTGCATTTATTGAAAGCAGAGTTTTAGTTATTTTGCCTGACTTTGAAAAATTGACTTTGGAAGTTATTCTAAGCATTATGTGTTATTTCAAAACAAAATTTGCTTCAAAAAAAAAAAAAAAAAAGAAGTATCTTAATGCATCTCTTTTCTGTGTAACATCTCATAATGCCTGACCATGGCTGTGCACACTTTAAAAAGGACCAGGTATTTTAGATGTGAACAGCCTGTAATTTAAGTTGTTATCCTAGAAAGTCTTTCTGCTATGAATTGCATTCTCATTTTTTCCAACTAGCATGTTGTGAACCAAAGTCATTATGATGTCAAACAATTCAGGACACGGTAAGGAGCCATTTTTCAGACTAAACTCAACATCTATTGCATTCAGATTATAGTGCAAACTACTGTAAATAGCTTTTTTCATGCACTGGTCAATTTTGAGAATTTGCTTTAATGTTATGTTTTATATTTTATTTTTAATTTTTTGGAGAAAGCATCCAAAATACACAGCAACATAGTGACTTTTTTTTACCCTTCATCTATTTTACACTTCATCTGATTTTAATAGCGTGAACAGTGAAAAAATAATGTCTGAATTTTCATATTTGCCTGAAAGATTCTTTTAACTAGCTTTACACATTTAAACCCAGACTGATGGAAGTGTTTCTGTACTTTCTAAGTAAGTGACACACTAAGACCAACGAGGCAGTGGCCCATTTCCAGACATTAATGAATGAAATTGCTTGTGTTAGCCCTTTTCTGTCTATAAAGCCTTGAAAGGACACTGTGATACATTTGAAATTCCCAGAGTTATCAAAATTCAGCTCTCTACTGACCCAATCAGCGTACATGATGTGAGCTTTGCATTTCTGCTTCCTTTCAGTCGACGAACTCTCCTACAAAATGGCCTAACGTGCAATCTTATTCTGAGGGTTTTCCAAAGAGGCATAGTAGTGGATGGAAACGGAGATGAGGAGGGTTATTTTCCAATTGGCCTTGTGAAAATGGGCAATTTCAAACTCATTTAGGTTTATTTATGAATCCATTTCTGAATCAGTATTTATTACAGAGGATGGCCTGAAAATGGTTCTTTTAAATATGACTCGAAAATGGCCATTTTAAAGAAGACTCGATCGGTCCAGTTACAGTTCTTCCTGGACACGGGCGATAAAATGACCTAATATCCCAAATATCGAGGAGCTATGCATGAGTGCAAATGTAATATGCAATTCAAAGATTTCTATATGGATAATGCAATTTTACATATGAATTACACTCATTTGGAGGGTCTAAAAGTAATCTGCTCTGTCGAAGCTACTTTCAAACTGTAAATTGCCTAGCAGCAAATGACCAATGATTTATAGTTAATCTATATTCAATCTACTTTTCTGAAAGTTACTAACAAAAATGAGCTAACCACGCTGAAGCTACTTTAAAGTAAATGATTGTAATAATAACACAATTACAATTACTCACACTGTTTAAAAAAATAAAGAATTATAAATTCTACCAGTACACTATTCAGTAGTAATTTCCATTACGCATACAACACAGTGCAGAGCAGTGCACATTTGAAATACAGGTCCAAAATAATAATAATAATAATAATAATAATAATAATAATATATATATGATGTATAATTGTGTGTGTGTGTGTGTGTGTGTGTGTCAACAAGCATGCAGTAATTGCTTTAGACTAAATACAGAACATTTCTTCATATTAATAGACTATTTTGTGCCTTGTGCCCCAGTTAATACTTTACTTTGATTGTTGCACCAAATCAACTGATGCATAAAAGTAAATTGCACTTTTTAACATTATGTATCACCTAACACATTTTGTCAACTTTTTTTGATTGTTTTGTCTTGTTCAGAAACCGCACAGTGTCCCGTCAGAAACTATGCATGCTACAGACTTCCCAGATTTTTTTTTTTTTCACTCAGTAAAGGTTACATGTCTGCTCAACTCTTTTGTATTCTGGCCTTATCAGTTTATCAAGCAAATAATATGTTTGTCAGGCATGAAAGCCCCAGGTCCCCCACTGAACTTTAACCATACATCTTTTTTTTTCATTATTTTGTCATACAGGGAATTCAGTCGCCCTGAACAGTAACCATCAATCCAGCGCATGGCTAGCTGACGCTGACTGACAGATCAGGCCAAAGAACAGCCAGAAGAGAGAATTGCTTCATCAGTTTGGCTATATTTGAGGTTTCCAATTTACATACGCCAGCTGCGAGAAATGTGAAACCTGGCCAGTCTGTGGCGTTATTGAAGTAATCTAGCCAACTTCATTAAGTGTCTGACATCACATGTGGATGAAACGTGTAAAGTCCATATGCAGTTTATGTGAATTATATGGTGAGTGTGGGCTGCTTAAAGACACAAGTGCTGGAAACTGTCTATATAGTGTAATTTATATAACTGACAGCTTGCCCAAATGATTAATAAAAATAGATAAAATGCCATGGAATGTATTTTTGATGTTTGCGGGTTCAACACTTTCTTCATTACTCATGCTGTGTGAATGCATTAGCTGAACTCTGTGATTTTGTTCCAAATCGATAACAGAGCATATTATTTTAGCATTTGCGTGGCCATCTGTGTGGCCGCACTGTACACGCTGCTTTAAAGCGTTTCCATTACATACTTAATTAACCTCCCATTACATATCCCCTAAATAATGGATCATTAACTTGTGAACCCAACCATAGTGAACCTGGCTTTTATTAATATGGGAGGCGCAATTAATGAAGAAGAAGAAGAAAAATTATATTCTATTAGTTTGACTTTCAGGTTTGTGAAAACCCATAAGGAACATGCATTAACCAGCACTCAAAATTAATGAGTCAAAGAAGTATGTGACCATTAACTTTAACAAACTTCAAGAAGCTTAAGAAAAAGCTGGTGGTGTATATTGATTTAAACTGTGAGCTGTGAACATAATGTGAGCTAAAAAATTGTAGTAGCATATAACAAGTAATTTGATCTTATAAGTTTTAAAGTGTCCCTATTATGCCATTTTAAAGGTTGCTAATATTGCTTTATGAGTCTCTTAAAACAGGTTTACATGAATGCAAGGTCAAAAAACACTTTAGTTTTCTCCAAAGACAGATTTAACTTTCTAAATGATTCGTAAACGACTCGTGTGAAGCAGTTCGAAGAATCAGTCTGTCTAAACCCCTCCTTTCCGTGAGCCCTCACTGCTGTGATTGGTCAGATGGCGCAGTCCTTTATGATTGTTCTACCGCTAAAGCGTGTGTTGGAAAATGAAAGCCCATTGCCATGAATGACAGCGCAGGTTACAGCGTCTTCTTGACATGATGTAATCCATGTGGAAATTGTTTGTGGGAGGGCAAGTTGTTCACGACGTTGGACGTGGGCGGACATTATGCAAATATGTTACTTTGTGGCATGTGGCCGTAACAGTAAAAAGATTGGAATTGCTGACAACTCGTTCAGGTGAATGTGAGCCGACTCTTTTTTTTTATAGACAAAAACTTAATTTATCAGCTACATGACACACGGCATGAAAGATCATATTTAAAGGCATAATAGGGCCACTTTAAGGAAGAGCTTATTTAGTTTACACTTTGAACGAATCTTATGAATAAATGTGTTGGTGATAATTCATTGGAATTATATATGCTCTCCATTTATTTAATGCTCACCACTGCACTCTAAATTACTGTAAAAAATACTATGTGTGAGAAAAAAATACAAATAAATAAAAATAAAATGATATATATATATATATATATATATATGTGTATTGTTAAATTGTAATTTACTGCTGTGACCAAAGCTGAATTTTCAGTGTCATTACTGTGGTCTTCAGTGTCACATAACCCTTTAGAAATCATTATATCATTAAATCATTCTAATATGTTGATTTACTTAAGAAACATTTCTGATTATTATCAGTTTATGGATGCAATTTAAAAAAGTTCAATTCAAGATTTATGTTGAAAGAGTTAAAAATAACAGAATAAAAAAAAGTTAAAAATTTTTTTTTAAAGGTATCATATTGTCACGATCAGCTGATCAGTCCGATCAGTCCAGCTCTGGATGGCACTTCAGCTATTTATGAACTTTATGTGTCTTTTCGCCCTGTCTTACGTGCCCTTGTGATCTTTGTTGTGTTTTGTTGTGCCATGTGCTCTGTTTATTCACCTGTCAGCTTCCTCATGTCTCTCATTTGTAACTGCACCCTTGTCATTAGCATGATGTTAACGTTACATGTTAGTTAGTCTTGCTCTGCGTTGCTCGTGCATATTCCTCGTTTCTTTATTTTGTTTAAATAAATGTCAAAATTTGCCTTGATTCCTGCCTTGTGTCCTCTCCGCGAGGAAGCGTGAGCGCAAGCTTTACGAGCTCTCAGCGTGACACATATGAGATTTTAAGCAAAGGAACTTTTTCCAGGTTCAAATATTATGCATTATGACATTTTTTTTGAGTCTGAACATTAATGGTGTTGACATTGATGACCGCTTCAATTTCAGTCTATTGCATCATCGGCTTCATTTTTTGGAATATATTCTTATAGGAATAATTTGCGTTTGCATTGTGCTAACTGCTTTTCTTTTTCCACAGCATAACAGCCTAGCCATTTCCTAAAAGTGAAGCTAAGCCACGTTTAGCATCAATTAGCACATGATAAATTATCCAATGTAAAGATTTGTCATATTCTATTCTGCAAGATTTCTGTGATTATTTCCCAGAAAGGTTTGCCTATCAAATGCAGTGTTGGAAAACATGACTTATAACTGAATTGGTTTAATTTATGTACATTTGTTGTTTTGTTTCACTTCGTATGGTCACAATGTTTAAAACAGCTGCATTAAAATGTCCTCTTTTGCATTCTCCCTGAAAGTAAATAAATGCATATAGAAATTAAGATTCTTGTCATGTTTATGTGAAAGGTTCCTTTTAACCATTGTGCCATCAGCCTTATGAGAGAAAACAGTGACTTATGTACTTAAGCATTATCAGAGTACAGCGGAGTGCATGAGAGTGGACGCGATGAATCATGCGTCAGCACACAGACGTGATGTAGTATGGCAGAGAAGCGACGTCAGTGATAAAGCAGCGCGCTCAGTTTGAACACATTTGTCCCGACAGCTGAGAAATAGAAATGCACAACAAACTGGTAAATGGTGTGCCACATAACACAGAAACATCAACAGCATGTCATCTGTGGTTTGATCATCCTTACACATGTAGTGTCAGGTGCATTCATTTTTTATACAATCTGCTTCAAAACACATATATTGGAATTATCATTGCTGTCAGATATGCTGGGAAATTGATGTGTATGTTGATGTTCATAAGATGGAAGTGCTATCAAGTCTGCTCATGTAGATAGCTGAATCTTATCAAGATATATATGACAGTCTGCCAGACCTGTGCTCTATATTTACTTGTTTAAATGTATACAGAAGATACTGAGCGAGGCATTCACTTGCATTGCTTTATGGGGGATTTACTGTGGACAACATCTTAAGAAAGAAGTTCCCCTAAGCAGAAAGTGGAAATGTTTATGTAGCAGTTATTATTATTTTAACACTTGAAGCATTTAGATTTTCATAGTTGTAACCAAAGTTCAAATGCATTATAAAATTAGCAGATTCCTTGAAATTGGTTCATTGTTAAAGCATTATGTATGGCAATGAATATAATAACCTAATAATACATAATACTTATCTAATGTATCATACTTATGTATTGCATATTATCCGCTTTTGTCGTTCCTTTAGCCGTGATTTATTCATGAGACAGCTCAACCTTATTGCTAATATATATATATATATATATATATATATATATATATATATATACTGTATATAGAGTATTTGTGGAATTTTATTAAGATCTTGGCCCATGTCTGCTGTATACTATATTCCTGCTGTTGTACAGTAAGTCCAATTAGCAAACAAGCTTTGTAAAATGATTTCATTAGGTTGTTTACACCAGAGCAAAAATCAAAGGTGCTGAAACTGAACATCGTTTATTGAATGCTCTTTTGATTGACTTTACCAATACTGCCAAATACAACAAGGCAAAACCTTTTGGAGATGATATTCCGCTTGTCTTCTCATTAAATTAATTCTCTAGACATTTGTCATATATTGCAGATGGGTAGAGAGAGAGAGAAAAAAGCAAAAAACAATCAATTATCTTTTTTTTCTATCTTTCTTTTTTTATTAAAGCAAGCCAGACTGTTTCTTCTTCTTCTGTTTTCCGCAAGCTTGGGGGCGGAGAATGTATTCTAGACACACACCACATGCAATTCCCAGAGACACCCAAAGAGAGGAAAATAGCATCTATTACAACTTCCCTGGAAACCTTTGGGATAAGTAATGTTATTTATTTATTTGTTTAGTGTTTGTTTTCTATGCTAGAAATCATTCAGAGGCTTCTGGAGATTGTTGGATGTTTCCAAATTTAGCAAACATACCAAAACAAATGTTATCAAATGGGGTTTTTAACTTTTTTAAAAAAAGTTTGCCTCACCATTCTCATTTTATTGAAGCACTTTCAAATACAAGATTGAAAACGTCCATCATTTTTCAGATAATTTCCATATGTACTCTCAAAGAAAAATGTCCGTGTGAATGTAAAAATGTGAATTTGAAGAGCTTTAGCCTTTTGTCTGTCGTTATATCCGGAACTGATCAGTTTGTTTAAACTCTGTTACGCTGACCTTCGTTTGATGTGCTGCCATTTTCCACAAATGAACGTCTGTCAGAATAACACATTAAATAAAAAAAAATAAATAAAATTTACTGAGCCATAAATATCAGCAGAATAATCAGTGATTGAAAGCTCTGATTGCCAAGCTCCTGAGTTTTCATCGTAGCAAATCCATTCAGATATATTCAGTAATGCTCATAAATACAGTCCGTTCTTTGACCGCATGGCAGATGTGGCACAGGTGAAGGTTTACAGATTTTATTTGATTATATATGGGAAGGTTACATGTGGTGGCATTTGTCGGTTTGGTTTAATGCACAAAGTTGTGTTGAATTCAGCAAAGATTAACTTTAAACATTCTCAATGCCAAAGCTCTGTAAGTAAATTAGCTTAGACAAAGAATCAAATCAGATGCATTTAAGATTGCAGTGCAGGCTGGAGCCGCTGGAACGGATCTTAAAGAACACAAAACGGGATGAAAATCATGACTAAAAGCCAAATGAAACTTGACTAAGAGCTGAGGCTCATCTTTGGACACGTCCCAAAATCTGACTCCAAATTTGTTCTCTGACATTAGAATTATAATACTGAATTTAGGTGCCGATCTTATATTTAGTTATCTTAATTTAGAAGCCTGATTCTTTTAGACGTGCCATACTTTCTGTTCCCCGTTCCGTGTGGGAGGCAAAGCCATCTGGGTCTAACGTCGTCCGGAACTTAGTACCATAAAAACACAAACCCGCCAGACTGATAATTGCTCAGAGGTTGGAGGGAGCCAGTATCGTTTAGTTTACTTGGTCCTTGTCTTACCCAACTTGTCAATTTCAGCGATATCAGAAATCAAGGGATCTCCAGATAAAAATCATGTGTTTTTACTTTTTTAAAACTTTTTTTTAATTTTACGTGCTTACTGCTTCCGTTTTACTGTTCCCCCAGTTTGCATATCAAGGCCAGGAAATTTATGCACGCTAAAGTCTTCCGCACACACTACTAGTGACAAAGATTTCAGCAGTCTAGAATGAATCAAGAAATAATTTATTCGTCAGGTAAAATCATATCAAACCAATTACATAATTAAGCGATGAGAATTTAACTCAGTTTCAATTTAAAAGAATGCAAAACTTTGATAAGTCAAGAAATTATATCAAGCCAATTACATAATTAAGCAATAAGAATCCAATTCAGTTTCAATTTAAAATAATGCATAATCTTAGCAAATGCATACCTGACGGTCAGAGAAGCACGTGCAGGGAAACAATGCAAGTTACTACTAAGAAATTTAGACCATTTTACCACTCGTATTCAGACCTTTCAGTTGAATCTAAATATGACAATCAAAGAACAATATCTTCACAAGATATGATGCTCTTAGCTTACATTCTTCTTAGTTGTTTTGAACCAGAACTGTCTGGGGCGTGTGCTGTGGAGTTTGGGGAAAGGAGGGGGTCGTAAAATGGTTTACTAGGTGGGGTGACTGTTTATTGTCTTTGGGTCAGTGTCTGTTGTCTTTGAAGATCCCAGATTAGCTGCCATCTGCAAGCGTGCAAGAATTTTCTCAGTCCAGCTTTCCCAGACGAAGAGCTCCAATTTTTCCAATTCTTACATAGGCATGAAAAAGCAGTTTTGCGCCAGTTCTGTGAACGTGAGGGTAGTTTTTGTGAAGGGTATCGTGAGCCAATTTATGACTTCCTGTTGTCTTGAGGCCTCTTTGTGGAATTTGGCTCCTCATGTTTCAATGTTCCAATCGAATCTTAAGTGTCGGATTCACTCTGATGCACTACAGCTCTATAAATGGGTATTCAAGCAAACAGCGAACACCAGTCTATAATCACCTTTTTATCCCGGCCGTAACACTATTCAAGCACATGTAAATTTGTTAATTTATGTTGAGCGCACAAGAGAGGGAGGATTTGCTCAGATGCCCTTCCGTATCCTCAGCCAAACAAATTAAAACATACTTTCCCGACCTCACTGCAGCTCCATGCATACCAATATGCGCAAATCTGTCAATCGATGCCATTTTTTAATTGAATTTAGATGAAGCTCTTTGTATTCTGTTTGATCCGTGTTCCTTTCACCCAGCCCTCCCTCTTCTGCAAGCTGTAATAGTTTCCCATGTTCCAGTTAAATTTGGCCTTTTGTTTCAGACAAATTGGCTGGATTCATTTCGCTAGCAAAACCCGACGCTGGAACCATTAACGCTCCAAAGAACCTGGACTTGGAGTGTCATTAGTCACTGAAGAAATGCTTAATCATTTCTCCCGCTATTATTGATTTGCCATTAGATGGTGACTATTTAAAGCAGACCTTGTTCAGGAATCTAAGAGTTACCAAACAATGTCTCTTAATCACAAAAGTCAGCTGAACAACCTTGAGAGTCGGTGTCTGAAAGAGTCTGCTTTCTACCCTTGGGGAAAACACTTTAGGTGGAGATTTGATTCGTTTAAAAAACATAATGGTGTTTGCTTCCTTCTTTTCTGCAAAGTTGGTGCCTTTTGTAAGAGCTAATACACTTTTTTTTATCTGTTTTTTAATGATCATCAATAATGTTTTAAGCAGAGTAAAGAATGTGGTACAAAACTGTTACACTATTTACTAATTAATGAATGTGCATTTTTTTGTAATGTATTGATTGAACTTGTATTAAAGGAGAAAAAAAAACTACTTCTATTCATCAAGGATGCATGACAGGGCTGACAACTGATGGTTTGTCTGTTTGTATCCACTGATGCATGGTTCACACAGGAACTGCTAAATGAAATGACTTTCAAGGGCTTTTTAAGCACTACATTTTTTTGTTTTGTTTTTCATTTTCAAGGACCAAAATGAGAGATCACAAAACTGTTATTATCTTTTACATTGTAATAAATAAGCAAACAATGCATGCAATGGCTGATATACCACGCTCAGAGAGATGGACAAAATACAGATACTTGGCTCACTAGAATGAGACAATAATTCGTATTTTTAAGAAACTGTCAATGACAACACATTTTCTTTTTCATCATTTAACATTTTCTGTTTAAATATATTAAACTAGCAATGATAAGGGGTCCCCCTCGGTAGGAATCGTGACTGCTTTCCCCTCTGTAGAAAATGCATTTCCCCCATCTTCAGGCCTTTAGGATTATTCTAACCCCCCTCATGGCACCCCTTGTTTTTACCACAAAATCAGTTTTTACTGATATTGTGAGACCACTTTTCATCTCAAGGACCAATAGCTTATGTGCTCCCAAAAAGCCAGGTGAAAGGGCTTTATACTTATATCAGACTTGCTGTATATATATATATATATATATATATATATATTTATTTTTATTTTTTTTGCAAGATTATTTTTAATTGAAAACAAAAATGAATTCCAATTTCATGTTTACCCCCTTTTAAACATTCAAATACTTTTCATAGCATCTTATCATAAATATGGCAGTTTTCATGGGTTTTCCACGATATAAAATTTGAAAAAGTCAAATTTAAGTACTTCAAGCACTTGCGCACATACCCTGCTGAAAATACCTTATGATGATCTCAAAGTGCAATCTATTTTTGGATAATTCGGTGATGTAGTTGACATTTCATGTTGTGACAGAAAATGCATAAGCACAAAATTACATAAACCTACACCAATAAAAAAAGACCTTGAGCCTGTGACAGTGTTAAACTCATAGCAAGTGAGTCAGGGGTGATTCTAGGTCTTATTTCATGTCCTTTAATTTTTCTTTTGCGTTTGTTTCTTTCTAGCAATTTTGTTGGTTGCATGTATTCTGTGATTTCTCAAATAATAATTTATAAAAGAGACTTGCTTGCTTGCTTGTTTTCCATTGAATAAGTAATATGTCTATTAAATATGCATATTTATAGTTTGTTTTTTTTAAGTTCATTTTGTTAATAGGCAGGTATATCTACTGTTGAAAATGTATTTCTTTATTTAACAGACACTTTTTTTCACAACAATTTAAATATGAAAACTTTTTGTTGTTTTGCAGCATTGTTGATTTAGTTTTTAGTTTAAGTAAGACGGCTGTATTTGTTAATCTGTTCTTTTGACCTTTACATGATTATAAACATTAAATATTTATCTATTTGCATTCATACGACTTAATGTTCAAAGAATGTCTCATCAAATCATTATTTTAGCTATTTTACATTTAATATTATTTCTCAAATTATTTGAATTAATTAATGCAATTCGTTTTAACAAGCTGTCAAACTAGGCAGTTCAAAGATGCGGACAGTGGAGGAGAAGGGAAGGCAAACAAATTAAAAGTAAAATATGACAAAATAATTAATGTCTGTTTATAATATCAGAATAACATTTTCATGATGTTCTACTTTTAGCTACAGCAGTGCAGATAAACTGTGATATTTAGTTTTTATATTACACACAAATTCATGCATTTCATCAGTGAGTGACACAACCATCAGCGACACACTTCATTTGCCGACTTTGAAGTTGCTCACAGCAATAATGACCACATGGACAGATAAAAGGAAACAGTACGAGGAAATGAATCTCACTTTTGGGCAGTGACTAGAATCCTTCAATAAATGAATGCATTGATGCTGATTTTTATATTGTTGCAGGTTAGCTACAAATAAGTTTGACTGGCCGATTGATTGATTGATTGATTCACTGATTCATTCATTCTTATTACTTGTTTAGTTTTGGAATGCTTATTTAACATGTCTATAATAATTATTATATCTAAACATCTTTATTTCTTATAATTGTGTCTTATATTTTCTTTAAACATTAAGTTTTTAAACATGAACTCACTGTGTATTCATTTGTTCATCCATTCATTCTTTGATACTGAAGCCGTCGCCTTTAGGTGTTTTTAAGGGTATAATAATGTTGCAACATTGTAGCATTGAAAGTAAAAAGGTGCATTTGTTGTACTTTAGAACTTTAGAACATACTAGAGACCATCTCTGATTAAATAAAGTTTAAAGTTAATTTAAAAACAAATAACAATCACAAATTACAGAACATGCTTTCTTCCATATCTCAGAAATCATGAAAACAAGTGATTGAATAGCAATGTCTTTGTGCACAAATTCAAATCGCACGCTCTCCCTGAAGATCAGCATTAGCCTTGTCCTATTCCATGTTGTATATTTGCAGGAGACTGTGTAAAATTGCAGATTAGCAAACTAGCATTAGTGAAAGCTATCTGAAAGCCAAGCAAGATATCAATACCTAGACACAGCCCAGCGGGCCAACATATTGACAGGCAGTTTTTCAAGCTTCTGGTTAATGGGTTGTCTTTTCACATACAGATTTCAATCGAGGCATATTTAGGTAAGACAATGAAAGACTTTGCATTTCTAGGTTGCCCGTGGTGCATGTCAACTGCATGCAGTGCGAATTATCAATTCTAAGTGATGATTATTGTCTAGCAGCCCCGAGCTGCTTCAAAGTTGCCACTGAGTCCCACTGACTAAATGACACCATTAGAAAATTCTAAAATAATATTTTTCCTTAAGCGCAACTGTAGCTTACACTTTGTTTTCAGAGTTTGTCTTTTAAAATACATTTTTTTGAACATACCTGATTGCAGGAGTCAGTATATTTAACTGATTTTTATAGGATCGTGAGACATTGGCGACTGAAGTAATGATGGTGAAAATTCAGCTTTGCATCAAAGGAATAAATTGCATTTGAAAAACAATCATTTTAAATTACCTAATTTCTAATTTTTTTTTTTTTTCAAATAAAATGCAGCCTTAGTATTCTTACATTTTATTGAAGACTTGCCAGACATAAAAACTAGACATAAAAAAGTGTGTATTTGTAACACTTCATGTCTCCAGTCTGTCACTGTTTAGTTTTGGTTTCGTTTTCACTCTTCCTGATTTTCCTAATTTGGTCATGTTCCTGTTCTTGTTTAGTTAATTAATTACCTGATCCACCTGTGCTCCTCACCTGTCCTGATTTCTCCTTAATGTCCTCTTGTTTAAAAGCCTGTTTAGTTTGTACTACGTTTGTCTGATTATTAAGGTTGCTTTGAGTTTGTGGCGCCTGGCTGTAGTCAATAAGTTCTACTTTATAAAGCTGCATCAAGAAATCTCCTGTCCTGTCGTATCCTGCCTGAGTCTACACGAAACCGTGACAGTATATGAATCTCCATTATGTACAGTATAAATTCACTAAATTCTGCATTTAATTTACAAGGGCAGACTTAACTGGAAGAAAACCAAAATCTAATATCTGAAATGTCTTTGTGCACTCAGCACATTACATAATCACTAACTACATGTACATCAATCAGGACCAGCAGCTTGTTTCTCACCTCAATCATCTTAACAACTAACAAGTATTGCATGTTTTGGCTGTTCTGTGCCACTATCCTTGACATCTGATAGCACAAATGAATGAATATTCATTACAGTTTTTTATTAATCACAACAATGTTCTGTCCTTGAACACTGCGGAGAGTTGAGTTATCGGTTCTGCGTGAGGACGACGTAAGAGCATTACTAAACGACCGGGGTTCAACTGCAATGAAACCCTGTGGCATTTGAATCAACAACACACAAAAAAAAAAACATGTTGGGGACAAACATGATAAGGAGGAAGACGTGTGGTTTCTGAAGGGAATAATGAATGACTGGCTTAATGTGTTTTTCTTTAGCAATTAAATGTTTAGAAGCAGAGGCAGCTCATACATAAAACATTTTTCTTTTTTTTCCAAGCCCTGTAAATATTGAAGGATCAGGGCTCTGTTACTTGCACTCATTTGACAGGTAATTAATCCCATACGCTGAGTTTATTTATTTATATAGCAACAATGCCAGCTGGAAGTGCCATCGGGCTCCGCCAGAGGGCACTCCAGCATGTACTAAGTGTACTGTGTGTGTGTCTCTTTGCGCTCCATTCAAGACTTTTATTATGAACTGGTGTCTCCGCCCACCTTGTCTGTGGCCATGGCCACTCATTCGTTCCTCCACCCCCTAGCCCTGTTTTCACATGTATAAAAGCCCCTGTTTGTATCTGTTAATTGTTCATTGAGGTGTTTAGCCCTCCGTGTTTCCCTTTTTGAATTTATCTGTTCTCGACCTTGTATCCTGTATTTTTCAATAAAAATAAATAAATAAATACACAGTCATTGAGAGGATTTTTGTAATCATTCTGAAATCAGATTGCATTATAGTATTTTAGGTTATGTTATATTTCCACTTGCTGTTTATGTATATATATATGTTTATATATATATATATATATATATATATATTTAGTGTTTAGTACATTTCCATATTGATTACCATTTTTTTATGCCCCATTAACTACTGTCCCATATATAGTCAGATTTTTGTAAGCTATTTTAGGTTGCTAAGCAACACATGTCCACCTTCAGTCAAGAGTCATCCAACTATCTATAAGTGTCGGTTTCATAATTGTGTTTGTATTTTGTAAAAGTTTTGAATTGTAGTACCATTGTAAAACATAATTTAATTAAATTATAATAAACTGTACTCTGCTGGTAAAACTTAATTATTGCTTTATTCATCAGTATCATCACAATTTTTTAGTACCACACATTTTGGTCTTATTTTGCCATTTGTACCCAAGCTGCCAGCTGGCAGTAACCCACACAATAAATTATAAACACTTTATTGTGAATCACTTAAATAAAGCAAAGAGTCTGCCAGAATACAGAATAAATGAACATGTAAATGCAAATGTAAAGCAATTTAAGCTATACAGAATACTGAGCACACCCTATAATGCTGACTTCAGGTCTTCCTGGGACGTACTTACAATGAGATGAAGTGATTTTGGATGGGGAAATAATGGACACATTTTGTATTTATTTATCTCTCCTTCATTTGAAGACAGAAACTGGGAATTGTTTAGCAGTTGAAAAATCAAACTGAATAAGTACAAAACATGTACAGTAGAGAAAAAAGTGTTTTGTGTGTTTTCTGGGAACTCTGGGAAATTACATTATCTATTGCTACTCTCCCTGTTCATTGAGTTTTTTTGTTTTTGTTTTTTTTTTTCCTAGAAATAACCATACCACCAATCAAACTGTATGCTATGTGTCTATAATTATGATGATAGTGGTCCTGACAGATGGAGTAGCAGTAGTAGTATTAACTTTATTTGTGTTTATTAACTTCAGATAACTGCATTAGTAAACATGAGCTAAGACTAGTTTAAGTTGATGTGCTAAAATGACCAACAATAAAGAAGCTAAAACTTAAAAGCTATATAGACACAAAACTCAACATAATTACTCAAATGTGGCTGGTAAAGGAAAACTGAGAATACTCCATTTGAAACGGGCCATCTAAACTAAACAAAATGCATGCAAATACTAAGTCAGTATTCACAATTATTTAAATTTAGACCCAGATCAGTTGAATCAGTTGTCAATAATGCTTCTGGTATTGTTTTTGAATTGACGCACCCCCAAGAGTTCATGCTGCTAATTCTGATACAGTGACGTTCACTTGTGCACATCATGTAATTACGCTCATCCCGGCTTGACTTGGAGGCAGCATAAGACCAATGTTAATCACAGCCGCTTTCAATTAAGAGTACAGCTGAACTCAGAAGTCAGAATGAAACGAGGAGCATGTCGTAACTAATATGACTCTGTGAGTTCATCTAAGAAGATGCTTTGGCATCTTATGAGGCAAGGGTTATCAATGGTGAGTGTTACTGCCGCTCTAGTTGAGGTTTATTAGAGATAATGGCAGTGCTGACGATGACTCAAGCTAGATCAAGCTAATTACTGATACTCTAAAAGATGAAAAGTGACCACAAGGTCTGGAACATTTCTGGGAAAATACCAAAGAACAGCTAGGAGGAATGTTTTGACACAGACCAAAGCGTTCGGATATCAGCTCTTGAATACATGCACAAGCTGTCACAGCCTTGATTAGAGTCTTGCAACTTGCGACTGACGTGAAGGAGCAGAGTTTATGGGGAAAGTGTCTGAGTTTGGCGAGAGCTTACCGAGCTTCAGCAGTAACGTTGGCTTATGATCAAGTTTGAATGAGAACGCTCTCAGTAGATGAATGCATCCTGCATCTGCATCAGTTAGCTCTGGGCCCAATTAAACACTGCTGAGTCACCCCCAATTTTCTTTGCTTTTCTTTTTTCCAAAATAATAAATAAATAAAATGGCTTGAAACATTTTAACAACAACAGTAGTAATAATAATAATAATAAATTATTTCAACAAATTCAACAATTATTGTGTATAAATTTTATTAGTTGAATCAATTTACAAATGCTTGTTCATTCATTCATTACTATTTAATTAGAATGACAAAGCAGATTAAGTATGTTAAATAAATATGTTTTTTTTAAATGTATTTTAGGAAAAGGAAAAGGAAAAGGAAAAGGAAAGGACATGACATCTGGCCAGGTATGGTTTAGGAATTTGTGCTCTGCATTAACCCCATTAACCCCACCTACAATCCCTGCCGGACCTAAGACCTTTGGGTTACAAGCCCAACTCCCTATCCATTAGGACACTACTGCCCCCATTTTTTTTATATTCCGCTCATATTTTGGTCAACATGACTGAGCCGCCTCATTGTTATATAAATGTTATGTTATATAAAGAATAGATTTGGAGCTTAAACGTGCTTATTTGTTGTTCATGATGACAAACGCAGTTGATTGACAGATGCTACAAATGTGCTTTGACTCGTGATACTTCAGGCTGTTCTTTTCAATGTTTTCAGCAAACCAGCGTCACTCACAACTGCCGAGATGCATTATTTCCATTTCGTTCATTATGGATGTCAAATGAAGAGCTACTGTATTCCACAGTGAACAAACCTGACTTCTTCTAATCTTCTCCTATTAGTGATAGATATATAGATATATTTTATATATACTGTATATATATATATATATATATATATATATATATATAACATTATTTATTTATTTTCTCTCTAGCTAGACCTGGGTCACTGGCAATTTACCCAGTATTGTGGTCTCTCATAATGCTGTAGTTATTTGCAGAAGCCAAACAAAACAATGCGCAATTATTTGGATTGACTGGAAGAAGCAGCTTCTTGACATGCTCTCACAAGGAAGCATTACTTTTATTCTGCACCATCAAAATGTCAGTCTCATTTTGACAGATTTCTCTGGTTTTCCTCAAGGGTAAAATTTAATGATAGTGATGTTTGTCATTTACACTGCCTTTTCCTTTTTTTCTTGTTTTAAGAAACCTCTAATATGCTCACCAAGACATTTATTTGATTAAAAAAGAGAGAGAAAAACAGCAATATTGTTGTAAAATATTGCAGTACATAATGACACAAGTTTTATTTTGGTCAATTGGTGAAAGTGCATTACGTCTTTTATAAAGTTGTAAATAGCAGAGAGGGATTTTGACATACCGTAACATTTTGAATTTGTCCATCAAGAGCTATAAATAGCTCAACACTGTGCCCTACATTTGCTCTCAAACAAATCCATCCACACTCCACTTGTCTCTCTCCTAAAGCTGCTGTTTATGAGATATTTTCCTTTTAAGAACTTATTTTAGCAGACGGAATGCAAAGAACCAGTTTAAATTCACTGGCCTCTGCCTGAGTTTCACTTTGAACTGGAGGTCTGCAGTATTTTCTACTGAAAGACCCTTTTTTCAAAGATAATTGAGTGTCCAGAGCTTCCCGCTGCGTGCTTCCAAATCTGTGATGTGTGTGTGTTTCCCCTGTCAGGGTGATTTCTCTGTGCTATTCTCTAGCATAAGCAGGGGAGCCAGGCTTTTTTTTTTTCCTCCAGAATTTGTTTCTCTTCACATCAATTCATTTCAGGGCCCTGGATGGCTGTCATATTGCAAACGTATTCAGATTTCAATTCAGCCTTGGCAATTTTTCTCTTGGGAAAACATCAGAATTGAAATGGACTTTTTTTTTTTTCTTCTTCTTCTCTCCCTCCAGAGCTATACATTCTCATATAAGTGGATGAGGATGTTTTGCACATCCAGGAGTTCAGAATTACATTGTAACATGTCCACCGCATGAATGTATATTATAAAGCGCTAACTGCTTGATCTTTTCAGTATTGACAATATGTAACGGGTTAGAATGAATGCAGCTTGTTTACAGCTGGCAACAGTTGAAAAAAAAAACAGCATTTGTAGTGTTTGAAAAGAAACGAGCATGAAAGCAACTCTGTCTAATTCCAAGTGCACTGTAAATCACTTCTCTTGCTCTTTCCCTCAAGCCTTAGCAAACAAAATAACATTTTATTCGTCCATCCATCAGCTGCCTCCTAAATTGAATTACTGAGGTAAAGCACAGACTGTTAAGAAGTTACTTTGGCCGTTATGTTTTTGCATGACTGGACTTACATACAGTAGTAATGGCACATTGTCTCAATGTGACACAGTATGAGTCTGTTATAATGTTGTTTTATCTAAAGTATACAAGCCCTGTAAGGACTGAAACGTAAGCAAGCACTCAAGCGCAAACATGAATGTCTGGCCGATGCATTACACAAGCAAGCTCATGTTGTGCACGCATAAAGCATGGTGTGATTTTGCAGTCTCATAAAGAAAAAAAAAGACACAAATGTCACTAGTGTGAAATCCTTTTAAAAGGGGTTTATTTGTACTTTTAAAGTAAAGTGAAGTGATGTGATGTGATGTGATGTGATGTGGCCAAGTAAAGTTATCTCATCCTACGTTTAGCCTATCCATGTGAGTACACACACACACACACACACATAACCAACAAAGTCTGCAGCAGTGGGCAGCTGTTTTTTGTTTTGTTTTGTTTTTTTGCAAAGGCACCACAGTTGTGGGTACTGAAAGTGGAAAAGAGCATTGCACACTTACTTCCTCCAACTACAATTCCTGTCTGTACTGAGACTTTGGGTTATGTGTCATTAGGCCACGACTGCCTACTGTAAAGTACTTATATGGGCCATTTATATACCATGCGTATGATGTTAAGGTGTGCCGTTATTCGGGTAGCTGCAGAATGTTTATACTTTACAGGCTTGCTCACTGAGACTTGTTGTAGGCAGTTAAAAGAGAAGACATGCCCAGGTCATATTTCACCCCTATTTATGCTTTCATTCATTTATGCATTTGTAAATCTGTTCATTCGTTCATGCATTTATTTATTTTTTCCATTTAATTAAGTTTTTATGATTTAATTTTCTTTATTGAGCATTAATACACTTTTGCTTGTGTATTTATTTAGTAATTTAAAAAAAATGTTTAAAATATGAATATGAATTTGCATTATTTAAGCATTGATTCATTCATTTTAATGTGAATTCCTATTGGTTTTCCTGTGAATATGTTATGCATATTATTAATACATTAGAGGAATGAACATTTTATTTGTGTGTCCCTTCATAGCCCTACATTAAAGTAATGAGAATTAAGGAGTAATCTTATTATTCAAAATGATATGACATTCATTAAACCTTTCCATTATTCTATGATAATTTAGTATTTTGACCACAGTAGTGGAATGTGACCCGGAAACATTCTAGTTTAGTTTCACATGATTTACTTTCCTTTCATTTGACAGGTTAAAAACAGATCATGTTAGATGATGTTGCTGAAGTGCTCATTTTGTTGAATCACAGTATCTAGCCTTATTTAAGGCATTAGGAATGCTTAAAAAAGTACTTTTACAATACACCCTCAAATGAACCACACAAGCCCTTTGATTCACTGTTTCTGAGCTTCATATGTATGCTCACCATGTCTGATCCAATATACAATATCTCATAGTCTCGAGGCCATTAAAAGAAGCTGTTTGAATTTCATTTTTAACTTAAAAGACTCCCTTGAGCATCAAAATAGTCATTTATCGTGACCTGGCAGGGCTTATGGCCTGAAATATGTAAAAAGGCAGACAGATCCTCTTTTTTTTTTTCTCTCTCTCCTCTCTGAATTTTTGCCAAACTGATTTTGTGAGCATTATACCCTAGCAGCTCACCAAGCTATAGTTTTCACGCATTGCATTTTGCCTTGTTGCACAAATCTAAATTCAGTAGCATGTAGTAAATTAATTAATAATTAAAATATGCCCCAATTACTGATTTTATTATCGTATGATGTTTATTTTGATATAAAAGTGTTGAGTATGGCTGCCGTTGGTGGGAGAAAAAAAAAAGGAAAAAACACTGTGCTCTCTACATTTTTTCGCTGATAGCATCGGGACACCATATCCTGTGTGATCGATTGGCTCGCAGTGGACACATGACTTGCCAAAGATTTATGCATTAGGACCACCTGTTTCCCCAGGCCAGACCGCCACAAACGGTGTCTGCCGTCTGCAGGTTCAAGAGCGGTCGTTGAGCTTTTTACAAGGCTGTACTCCAGCCCAATGTCATCTAAGCTTGATTTAATGCCATACGGGGCAGCAAAGATTGTCCCCACTGTCCTCTGTGTCATTAGGGGTTGGATGAGGCATATTCTGATTGATTAGAGGTGAAGGGTTGAAAATGTACTGTCATGTGTTAATGCACCTCATGGTTATGCTTGGAAATCTACCCATTAGCATCTCTCAAAGATTTTTGCCGTGACCTTGCTAAAAGTTAAATGCATGTGTTTATGTGCAAAATCAGATGAGGTTTGTCCACATAATTTTACTTCAATGTCCAATTTTCACAAGCCCTCCAGAGTTTTTGGCTATCACTGGTGAAAACGAGTGAAAATTATAAATATACTTTGTGTAGCAAGTCACTGTTGGACCATATAATTTCCATGACACTGAACATGTGGATGACATTGCTGCATCCAGTACTAAAAATATAATTTAAACTGTAATTTGTGTAATTAAAATGTGGCAATTCTGGATGAATATAGGAAACTGACAGGAACTTCAACAATAAAAAACATTTATAACAGAGTGATGCACATAACTCCAAATAATAAATTGATGTGAAACCATTCCCAAATCCCTCTACATTCTCCAAACGTCAAACGTTTCAATTCCCTACGTTTTCCTAACTCAGAACACCCAGAAGGTTTGTAGTGGGGGTCGGGACTGATGCATGAGACAATCTTAGCCTTCTCACAGAAGATGACAGCTTTTTAAAATAAAATCTCCTGCTCTGTCATGGATATGCCATGTGTCCAAGGACCTTTAGAAGAAAAACACCCCCACAGCATCTCACATCCACCCTCATACTTCACAGGTTTAGTGTGACCTTGTCTGTTTTCGTGCTGCCACCACTGGTGCTTGGTGCCAGACTGCTCAATATTGTATGTTGTCTGACCATAATGGAAAGCTCCAAACTAAATCTGATGGTAATTCACACATTATGGCACTTGCACTTAAATTTTGACAATGTACATTACAAAACGTAAGATCATAAAGTGTGGATCTTATAAATTCATATGTAAAACCTCTGTCAAACCTTAGCAAGTGTTATTGTACTTTATGATATTTAATTTTGTTTACCTTATACATTACCATCATCTTTGCAAAAATGTTTGCAATTCTAAAATGTTCTGAATGTTTTTGATTTATTCATATAAATATTAATTTATTTTTATTTAGATTTTGTTTATTTATTTAATGCATATACAGATGTATTACAGTGTTTGCCAACGATTTAACAAATATTCTAGTGGCATTTATCATTATTTCATTATTTTAATTCATAGATTTTTATTACATATTACAATCATCTTTGACAAAGGATTTTTCTGAAGGACATTTCATATAATGCGACCGACCTTGTACTGAGACAGAGCACAGTGGAGGTATAATCATCTTCTCAAGAAGACACAAGACTTATATATATTTCATCATCTTACTGGTAGCCTGAGATTCAATTGGGACATGCTGTGGGTACACACAGACAGACCAAAAATCTGGGACCCTAAAATACACGCTCCTCTATAAATGAGTAATCCTCACGTAATGAAAGTGCACCTTAGGTTATTGGGGAAGAACTGGCCATTTGTGACCACAATTTCCCATTAAGACGGTCTAGTTTTACAACAATGTCTGCAATCTAATCTGAGATTGAACAGGAGAGGTGTCTCGAAGCTGAAAGAAGGTAGTCAACAGCAATTTGAAGGTTTAGTGCACTTTAAACAGAAGAGCTTATGAAAGAGCCAAAACTAACTTTTTAGAATTTGCATTATATCTGAAATGTAAAGAACTCAGATTTTTTAGATCTCAGGTTTTATTAGTTTTGTTTGCTAAGGCTGACATATGATTAGGGAAGTATTGAAACCCTTAAATGTAAGAACTTCACTATTGCAGCAACTCTGAAAATCCATGTGCCATACTTGTCTTACAAACTGCAGTCTGACCCATTCTGCAATGCAAAAAGGATAGTTAGAAGTGTCTAAAAGCATCCACATACTTGCATAGAGTAGACTATGTTTGGAGTCTAAGGGGCTTATTTACTAAGACAATCAGTGTTTGGGTGAATCTCGCACAGGAAATTAAGTCTTTTGGGGAACTGAAATTCAACATATTTACTTAAATAATTGCTACCATACATGATCCAAGTTGTCTGCCAGTCTGTCTATCTATCAATCAATCAGTCAGTCAGTCAATCCAATATTCAGCTAAATAGTTGCACTGTTGCATGGGCTAACAGCTATTACCCTTTCTGTAGGAAATCTAGACAATTTACACTGGTCCAACATTTTAATGTAGCGTGTATCTAGAGTTCCACTAAAAAGTTTTTACGTCTTTGCAGAGGTGAAATGCAGAGTGTGTGTGGTCATTAACTTTAAAAGCATGCTGTTCTGTGTCTTCCTAATGCATACTCTAAATTATTTCTAATTCTATATCACAGTCATTAGTAAAAATGACTCTGCTGTTTTGACTGGAGTGGTGCCAGTGAGAGCGGTTACAACCCGTTCTTAAACCCAAGACTTGCCTCAATCATCTGCTTGATGAGGGCCAGACAAAAGCTAATGAAAGCTGAATGTCTGTTTGTTGACAATCCATTTGGCTTTTAATTAAACTTTTAACTGTCCATTGGGCTCTCTCCCCAGACGCCTTGGCTTCATTTCTCAATGGATCTCACAGCCATGAAGGAAGAAAGGGAAACAATAGGTGTATTATTGCTCTTTTATCAATCAGTATGTTTCAAGTAATTGAACCAGAAACATATCCGAACACTGACCCCCTGCGCCCCAGACCGCCTCTTTAATATCATCTTTCATTTTCATTTTCAAACATTTTTCTTTGTTTACATCATGACTCATTAAAAAGGGGAAGCACATAAGGTGGAAGATAATGTCTGTTCTGAGGGGGTAACATTGAAATGCAGAGCTAGTAGAGGGAAACAGTCGGATTCTGGGAATATAAATCCCATTCATTTTCTCCATAGGGGGAAAAACAGATTTTAGTGATAGAATATACACCCCTCTAGACAGACCTTCTGTGAGTTCTGAGGATGTTAAGTGTTGATTTCTTCTTAGCTTCATCAAAATCATTTCTGAAAAGAACTACCAAGAGATCATCCATCTATTAAAAGTCAATGTTACCATTGTTATACAAGGTTAGGCTTTTTGTTGTTGTTTTGATTTCACAGATGTACTTTCAACAGAATTTTGGTCTGACGTTTTCCCCTAATTCTAATGTATTGCAACACTTATGCAATTATAAGCATAAAAATAAAGTATAATTATTGTAAAAAGTGCCATTCAGAGAAATTACAGCAATTTATTAATTTATTTTATTGCATTGCAGTTATTTGGCAGGGGAAGGTAATGGCTCTGAAACAAGCAGTGTTCAAGTAAAAATATTTCCTGGAACATCTAGTTTTTGCTTTAAGCAAACTTGTCAAGGTATGGCCTCTGCATTTTCCATAGCCTCCGGGTTTCCCTTGACAGCATCAAAACTGTTTGTTCTTTAAATAAACATTGGAGATCTTAGCATATATTGACCCACTTTTGAGATAAAATCTATGATGGTGCAATAATAACTGTTGCACTAATATCTGCGTATGGTATCTCTTGGTATATCAGCCATGTAAGTAACTAAATTCATAATGATGTGAGACATTTATAGATCTCTTTCTAGTTCTTTCATGTTTGGATCTTCACACAGCATGTATCTAAGAGCTGTGGCCCTGTGAGAACATTGCATTAAGATTGTATCCAACACGAATGCATGTATAAGAACATGAGAAAAGTGTTTGCTGAGAAAAGTGAGAAAAAGTGAGAAAAAAAAAAAAAAGATTGAGTCATCTCGTAATGCCCTACAATTGCAAATAATTGTCTTATGTTGTACCCAATTTATCACTGAATGTCAGCTAAATCATCACAAGTGAATTTAGGACTGTATTTTAGCATAAAGCATGTTATAATGGTAGTTACCCATCTGCAAATGAGTCTGTGTTGAGGTTTGCATTTTGAATCGACTATTAATGTGAGGGTAAATGTTTAATCTGTTAGAAATTATTTAAATGTGAAATTGATTTCAAACTACCTGAATGTTATTTAAATGCACTGCAGCAAAAAAAAAAAAAACTGCACATAAAGCTCTGTAGATTTCTTTCAGAATTTACACATTTTTTATACCCTTGGCCACTTGCATGTTTGTTTATGAGACAGGCAGAGGAGGGAATGGTCCACCAAGGTCCTCAGTGTTATAGCCTACTGTTGGGCCCTGGGGAGGCAGAACCATTCATAAATTTTGTCCTGGGCCCTATGAATTTGAGTGTTGGCACAGTGGGTGTGAAACCGGGCATTGGAGAGGTACATCATTTCAAATAAAATAAAACATAAATATTAAAATGGAGAAAACTAGTTGTCCTCGTGGTGCTTGAGCAAATTTTTCCATCATTTACGAACCCTGAGATTATTTCAAATGATTTTGAAGAATTGCAGTGAACAAGTCTGAAAAGTTTCAAAAAGGATAACTTTTGGCGCAACCTACTGATACTCTTATGGTACGTTCACACCAGACGTGAATGAAGCGTTAAGCGTGTGTAATATACATGTTAATTTAATGCAAAGACGCGATTAGAGATCCTGCAGTGAGATTCACGTGAATTAAGCGGCATGAATGATTCAATTCGGGCAGTTAACGCGTGACTTGCGCGAATCTCTCAAGTTAAAAAATCGGAACTTCTGCGAAAATATTTAAATTGTTAACCAATCAGGAGCTTGCTCTAGTAGTGACGTGATTACTACGTAGCAAGCGGAGGCAGGATTTTTTTACCCCTACAGAGACATCAGGAGGTAGCGGCAAGTGTCAGAACTACTAGCCGCGGTGAGGCTGCACTTGGCGGATACATGAGCCTTGAGCATGCGATGTTCACATGGCACTCACGGCTCCGAAATTGGCAAAGCAAACTTTTAAATAGACGCTCCCTTTTTTAATAAACCACATATTTGTGTTTTAACAACTACATTCTCTCCTGAAATACTCTTAAACTGCATAATTGACAGGCATACCACTATAACCTCTTGTTTTTTTTTGAGCAGTTAAAAAAATCAATCCACAAAAATATAACAGCAAACAGATCTGCAGCGACATGAGGTTGAGTAAATAATGCCAGAAACCAATACCTGTTAATGACCCAGGGATCTCTTTTTTTCCTGTATCAAGACACAGACCTGCATGTTGAAGTTCTTGCATGTACATTGACCTCATTGGCAGAAAGTTCCTTTGTGATTAACCTTAATTGTGTTCGCTTGTGCAGTGAGCATATTCACCACGACAGGTGATGAGTGCGAGACAGCTGGCTTTATCCTGATGAATGTTAATCAATGGCACACTGACTAAACTGTATCCTTCTCTCTTTATTCCCAATGGCCGCTGAGAGACTGACAAATCGAGTTTGGCGTATAGTCTCATTTTAAATGCACAGGCTTCACATTTTGCATTCAGGCTTTGTGTTTATTTACCCCAGAGAGAGTTATTACTATGTTCTAGTTTCTTCTCCTGGGTGGTGATTTGTTAGGAGAACAGGAGTGTTCTTCTCTGGTGTCTTTGGAGCTGACTGCTTTTCCCAGCTGTTGACTGCACGAAATGTCCCTGGGTAGTGCAAAGAGATTAGCAGATGTCTTTCCAGGTGTCTATGAGGGTTTGCAATCATACAAGTAGTCATCTGAATATCATCTGGAAAAGTGTTTCTCAACTGGCTTGGATTGCAGGTCCTGTCCCAACTGGATCACGTACAGCAAGTAAATACACTACTAAAGATGAACAATTTGGATTTCCTTTCATTTGATAGACGTTTACAGGTAACCTGCACTACATTCAAGGCATAGAATTTGGCAGTATGTGTGTTTACTGGAATTTAAACCTGTGACCTTGCTATTATCAGTGCTATGCTCTACCAGCTGAGCTTTCTTAAAAATTGAGTCATGAATGCCTTCCTGGAAATAAAACCCAGCCATTTGTTTAGAATAATAAATGACATGCAAGTCAACGTCAAAACCCTAAAAAGAAAGTGCTTTTGAAGAAAACGTCAATGCATACGCACACCTGGCTTTTCTTTGTGGTGCAGTGTTGATAAATGTGAAAACGTGTTCCAGGTTGCAGAAAACGTGGTCTTTTTCATCATGTAGATAGAACATCGGTTCAGAGTTTATACAGTACTATCCATGTCCAGAGTTTAACCCTATGTAGCCACTATATAGTATTTTTACACTAATTTCTAAAGCCTGTAAATCAGGGGTGCCCAACCCTGCTCCTGGTAATCGACTGTCCTGCACTGTGTTCCAGGCAACCTGTAACCTGTGTTGTCCAACCTTCTACCCATGAAAGTGCACTGGAGCATAGAAATGTCACATAGCTCACAATACAACAATGGGTGCGGTGTTTATGCAAGTGGTACACTATAAGGTATAACAGCTTCTCTTGTCTTATGCACTGATTTTCCTCCTCCGTTTCACTCAAATAAGCAAGGAAAGCACCTTTGGCGATAGAAATGATTGTAAATGAGCATAAGTCCTGTATGTTCAACACACTTGTTTGTTTGCATCTAGCTACCACAATTCATTGCGCTCAGGCAGTTTGGCTTGACTTGCCTGGAACACTACAAAGTCGTAAATCGTGGTTTGAAGTGATGACTTACGGGCTCAAAAATCTGCCTGGAATGCAGCATTAGCTCCAATTCTAATCAAACACACCTGAAGCAACTAATTAAGGTCTTCAAGATCGCTTGAAAATCAAAGGCAGAAAAAGTGTTTGCTTAGAGTTGGAGCTGAACTATACAGGACAGTCTTTGGCAAGGAGCACTAAAGTTGTGAATCTTTTTGGAGTAGAATTGCAACAAAAGAAAAATTTCATGGCTGCATGACGGAATGTCGTGTTCAAAGAACTTGTTTTTCCTCTTCTCTTCTTTTTCTCTCTTTTCTCTTCTTTTCTGTTTTACCTATGACGCACCACTTACTTTTTGAGATCGATGGACCTTAAAGTTTGGGTGTGTAGAGGCTCAAAGACAAGCAATTCAGGGGATAGAATACCACAAACAAAGCAACCTACTTAAGTCAGTTCAATGCAATGAAGAGCCTCTGCTCTTGTCTGGGAAACAAAGCAAGCACTTCAGGTTGAACACTGAACATTCAATTCAGCAAGCAGGACTTGGCTCTGTACCTGCATTTCAAGGACATGAATCAATTTTTGGGCCAGTTTTGGTCGGTGGGGTCAAACCATTTCAGAGGGTTTTGAAGAAAACATTAAAAGTAAAACTATAACAACCAACTCTGAATAGAGCTTTGGGGCTACGAATCCACTCTTCAACACTTAACATTGTTTTTTTTTGCATCTTTGGCTTTGTCAATAAGCAAAACATCTTCAGCATATTGAATAAAAAAGCTCTTGAAGGCATTCGCACTCAGTGTTGTTTAAACAAACTTATTAATGAGTATCGATTGACACTCATGTAGGCTTTTCACCTACATAAGAATTCTTGTAAATTTTTCAGAGTTGGACAAAAGAATAAGTGCAGTGGGGTATAAATATATAGTCTTGAATTTGTTTATTAATTCAATCATTTATTCATTTAGTGCTTGTTGCAGTACATTCTAGATGCAGCAACAAATTTGATACAATATAGGGCTTGACATTATTTGTTCTGTGCTCACCAGCCACTGTGGCTAGTAGTTTTCCGAATTTACTAACCACTCAGCATTTTCACTGGCCACAGTTTTCATGTTGGGAAATCACATTTTATATGACTTAATACTGCACACAAATATTCCCAAGTCATTTGACCTATTTAAAGGGAATTTTCCCTTACCATATGAAATGCATATTTCTATACCATTTCATAACAATTTCACCTAATGTAGTAAGACAAGGTGTTACTAATCCTATGAAATTGGTATCTACCAAAGTCCCTGCAGAAGAAACAGAAGTGACTGGAGCAGCATTAATATGCATTTAAGACAGTTCAGCGTAGCTGAAATATAGGATGAATGCAAAATTATAACAGCATAATATTGTGAGCTTGGTGTTTTTTAATATATTACAGTTATATTCATATTCATATTTATTAAAAAGATACTACAGTACTATGAAACTAAACCTTCGATGACTTAAGTCACTGAAGCCTCCAAATGATTCAATGCCTGTCCTCGTGAATGGACCACTAAATCATTGACTGAAATGATTACAAATTCAAAAATTAATTTGACTCTTCTTCTGTAAACTTTGTTTGGAACAATTTTAATTAACCAAATGGAGCAAAAAATAGTCAACAATATATAATTTCTATAAATTAAAATTCATTGAGCTTGTTTCTCATTGGTTCCCTGAACCAATGCAGGTGTTAATGTCAAGCCCTGAATGTATACAAAATGTTGTTTGCAACAATTAAGGTCATGGCTTGTCCTTTATTACTCATAATGGTCTTCAGGTAGGAATTTCACCAGGTTTTGGAAAAGAGCATTTATGTCAACGTGAGAAATTGAACCAGCAGAGAAGTACAACAACTGCACTTACGTGTTGGCTAACTTGAGTCTTACTGGGCCGGCCATTAATCAGCAGGAGACCTGACACACACCAGAGACAGGTGGCCACACTAAAGCTACCCATTTTAGAGAAAAGACCATCACTATATCTCATAGCAGTTTTGAAACGAAGCAATATTAGTTACTTGGTGAAGAGAAGGAGGTCTCTGCCTCAGAGACCTGCAGCTCTGAATCCTGCCGCACAGGCAAAGGAGAGACAGTGAGGAGACAGATACCCGGACGGATTGGTTTTGGCAAGAAAAGGCTTGGCTCGGCTGATTCATGTGAGGGCCAGGCCGGGGTTTCCGTACTCGGCGGGGTCTCAAGGGCCTCTGCGCTGACCTAGATCACTAAACTATGCCTGCAAGACCCTGGAGGGGTTTGCCTCGACTCTGCGGGGGGACTCTAGCTAACAGGGGAAGACGTATATGGGGTTGTCTCAGAGGCCACGGAAGCCCCAAGAACCCATCAGTCACAAGCGGGAGATAACAGCAAAGAACTGAATATAGAAACCATTCCACTTGTAATATTTGAAATCTGGTATCAAAGTTATTTACAACACAAATAACCAGACATGTCTAATGTGAGTGTCACTGAAAATGAGTGTTGCGCTGCATCAAGAGGGTGGTGCTCTTTTAGCATCAAGACATTACTTTAATTATTATTCGTATTTGGCATTATTATACATTATTGAAGTACATGAAATCTGTTAATAGCCTAATTAACTAATTAAAAGAAAAAACTGATAAACTACTATAACCTAAAATAGCAATTATATAGGACTATATCTATATATATATTATATATATATATATATATATATACATATACATATACAGTATAATATGTTAGGGCTGTCAAGCGATTAAAATATTTTAATCACATTTTTATCTGTTCTAAATGTGCCTTAACTTAATAATTTTCAAGTGTTTAATACTCATTACTAATTGACAGGAGAAGAAGACTGGACATGTTTCAAAGGTCAAATGTTTTTCAAAGAACTGTCTATTACACACATAAAAATAGAATATAGAAATATCAGGCTCCTATTACTTCACTTTATTTGCGCTGAGACTTAGACAAACCTGTTTACATTGTCAAACTATAGGGCTGCCCACTTCCTCTGAACATGCAAAATACACAATTATTATTTATTACGTTTGTTTGCCTCTCTTTTAGAGATTTTAGAGATCTGATATTTTTTCCGATATTTAAGCATTTTCACATAATCGGGTATTGGTTTTGTAGTATCGGATTCCCCGATAAATGGTGCCATTGTGAGCGTGTTTTGAGAATGGTACACAGGACCGCTATTTTAGGACAGCGTTTGAGAGGAGACAAGCTTTACAAGAAGATATCCTTACTTGCTTTGCTTTAATTGATTAACCTTATTTAACAAAACCATTAATGCACAAAAGAGATTTGAATGGCTGATATGTAGGTAGTTTATGCACTTTGACTCTTAATAAGCCTAAATTGTGTGGTGCACCGGTGAAGCCATTCAGCTTCTGTCTGCGGTGACTCAGGATAGAGTTTCATAAAAAATTGCATTATGTTTGCCTCTCAAATGATTGTTAATGTACATATTAACACCTACTAAAAGTACCATAAGATAAATCACGTCAACATAACTTGCTCATTAAATTTGAGTAAAATTATTTTCATATATACATGAGATAGACTACACACAGGTCCTTATGGCATCAAAATAAAAGTTTGGTATTGAGCTACTACTTAGACTACAACAAATACAACAATGTGACTAAACTAAAATTACTGTCACTATAAGATTAGGCTATAGGATATTGAACCAAGTCTGTCTTTAATAGGCTGTGTTATAATCTATAATTAGTGTTCTACAGTAGTTTCATTAAAATAGTTGCAGTCTTTTTAACTTCTACAATGGAGTTAAAGGGGTCATACAAAAGCAATTTTCCACAAGCTAATATGATTCTTTAGGATCTTAATGGAAAGTTTGTAATATAGATTGCTTTAAAATTTCTCAAATATAGTGTAAAAAAAAGCTAATTTTACCCCGTCAAAAACAGCTCTTTGGAGATCACTCTGTTCTGTGTACTTCCCCTTTAAATCTTCACGAGCTCCGCTGACTCCGCCCCTGACTTTCGATTTAATGCAAAGGCATTAAAAGACATTATACTCACTGCTTCTGTAGGTGAGGCTGGATCAAGAATGACTTGCACGAACATAAACACATTTTGGTTGATCAAGGGTGCGTTTCTCTTCAGAACCAAACGTAACGTTAATCCTCTGCGTCTTCAGTCTCTCAGATGTCGGGAGTAAATGACTACGGCTATGTTCATTAATACATTCAACAACAAAACACCTCAATCTCTTAGGATTCTTGCTTGTCTCTGCTTCTCAGTCTGAGGTAAGACACCAGTTCACGCCCCTGTCAATCAAATATTGTGGGAGTGGCCTCTGTCAGTGTGACGTCTTTTAATTGATAAACATACTTGTGGATCTTTATCATTATAGGGTGGTTGTGTACACACACTCCCAACACACATTTCAGTCCAAACAGCTTGAAAAAGTGCATATACCGCCGTATGACCCCTTTAAGAAGACCATTTAAATTATTTACACTTATTATATATATGTTGTGCTTTTTTTTAAGTACATCAATTGATGTGCATGAGATGATGAATCGAATAGTCACCTCTTGAAGGTTATGATTTAATCATCAGAAAAAAATACTAATAATGACGAATTATGAGAGGTTACGCTGATACACATACATTTCTAATATGTAGATTATTGAAGCCAAATACATTTGCCCAAGCTACAGAACAGTATTCATAGGCTTGATCGTGGAGCTTACAGTGGCCCCTCTCTTTATATTATAGATGAAGTGAATTAAAGTGCGACCAACACCAGGGAAGGCAGTTATTGTTTGGAGAACACCTGATAAGAGAAAAGAGAGCAATCCTTCATCAGGATTCAGGGTTCAGGTCAGAGGACTGGGACAGCCATAGCAAAAGCTTCATTTTGTCAAGCTCAGTCAAGCTCAGTGACTAATTCTTGTCTTTATGTTGATGTTTGTTTTGGATTATTGTCCCAATGGAAGACCCAACCATGGTCCATTATATGATTTCTAAGTCTAAGTCAGTGAATTATTGATTTTTATCTGTTGGTAAGATAAAATATATATTGATAGATGCTGTGTGTCTAAACAAGATGTCCAGGACCTTCAGCTGAAATACTGTATAGACCCACAACACCAAAAATACAGTAGGACACTTCATTGTGCACATGGAGTACTTTTTATCCCTTTGTTCACCAAACCCATCTTGGGTGATTGTTGCTAAAAAAATTTTTTTTTTTAGTTTCATCTGAGCGTAGACGCCAGTAAAAGTTGTACTTCCAGTCCTGCCTGACAACTGAACATGCGGGAGATTGCTTTTAGATGAGTGAGAAGTTTTCTTAAACCCTCCCGAACAACATGTGCTGATGTAGGGCTGTTTGACTATTTTTTTTAAAGGTTTTCTGACCCTGAGACTCAACTATTTTCTGCAATTCTCCAGCTGTGGTCCTTGAAGAGTCTTTAGCCACTCAAACTCTACTCCTTGCCATGAATTAGGGTGATAGAGACACACATCCTCTTTCTTAAAGCGACATCATTAATTTGTGAAGCTTAGTTATCATTGTTTTCCCTCCTATATATATTTCTGTAAAACAGGAAGCCAGGGCATGATATTTTCATGTTCATATTCACCCTGGAATTCTCAAAATTGTGAGTATGAATGGGAATATACTACATATTTTAGGTATTTTAATTTAAAAAATCTAGGGGTGCCAATAATTATGGCCAAAAAGTATTGAAAAAAAACATTTCCTTCACAATGAGATTTGTTCCCCATTTCAACTGTTTTAATTCAATGATAGGTTAGAATTTTGTAAATTGTTTGAATGAAAGATCAAAAGGATAAACAATACAGATTTAAGTTAAAACAGCATAACCAGCTCTAGTTTACAAGATAATCTGCACAAAAAATCCTGATTTATAATCAAGCCATCATTTCAAATAGCCATCACATAAGCTAAAGACAATAGCTGTGCTGGGACTTTGGTTATACTTGCATTTAAAATTAGAGAAGTTACTTTGCACTATGCAACTTTTGGCACATAACTATTGCAGGGGACCTAAAACAAGCAGGTTTGAGCAATTTCATGTTCATCTTGAGTGCCTATAGAGCATCCTTCCTATCTCCAAAACATCTGTAATTTGATTATATTTATAATAGAAAAATAACGCTTTACGATTCTTTCAGAAAAAAGAAGAGCTACTGGAGGTGTGCTGTGAGGGTGGAGCTAAAGAGTGACGAGCACTTAAGTGAGAAACCCGAAAGTAAGATTTTTGGCACGTACTCTATATATATATATATATATATATTTTTTTTTTTTTTTTTTTTTTTTTTTTTGTTTTTTACTTTGTCCATACGTAGCATGAGCATCCAACTTTTCAACAGTGTAAACAACTCTGAATGAACGAAAATCCATGTTACTCCTCCTTTTAATAAACAGAACGGCACAAAACCAACTAAAGAGTATTCTAACTGGAACTACTTCTTTAAGTTTATGTTAAGGCGACTGGCACTGGTATGTGTTACTCCACAGGGCTGACAACTTTTTAAAGAGTGTAACCCTCTTCTATTTAAGAAGTCTGCATATGCACCTAATTCAAATGATGTTTCGCGCAATGAAATTCTGCAACATCTTGGAAAATTCTGCAACATCTGAAAAATCTGAAATACATTAAGTATTTTCCATCAAATTCGTTAACATAATCAGACCATCTCCCAGAAAATTTTCCCCAGAATGCTTGAGCTTGTGGGTTCGACCATGTCTTGGTCACCAAATGGGCTGGGAATTGAGAAACTGGAGCCAAATTGCAAAAAATCAGGTATGGAAGCTCCTCAATGTCAGCGTGAGCTAGATGAGGCATGACATGGGTATTGACCTTGTCATCAGTTCTGTTTTGACAAGGTAAGAAGGCATGATTGTGGTCAGAGTCCATCTTTGTGCTGTCAGCTGCTCTACTCTTTTGTCTATGTGACTTGGAGCTCTAAACTGAAAACAGTTTATCACAGCGGGATATAGTTGTCCCCCCTGCTCTTGATCCTGAGCATTTATAAAATGCTTTGCAAATCAAACATGCATATCCATCTCATTTTTCTTCACAATTTAATTGTCATATGCAGTGAGTCATTAAAGAGATACATTTTTTGCTTTAATGAACACACAGGCTGGTAATGTTTCTGCCCATCAGATGCTAACTCTTTGTTTATTCATTTTTATGAATGTTCCAGGACCAAAGGCGACTGAATAAAAGCAAAAGTTCAGTTCAGTTAATTTTTCATGAGTTATTGGGTAGACTGTTTTCAGTTTCATTATCTTCTTCAGAAAGGTTGTCCTGCTCTAGTGGCATAATGTATTTTTCACTACATCTGGAGTGTGACATTTTTTTTTTTTTTCTCAATGTTGAGATGCACCTGCGGTGTGAAAAAGGAAGATGGTTGACAGGCGAGACAGTGATAAACAACATCATTAATTTTCATTAATTTTACAGGTATGTGAAAACGATCTGCAAATGCTTACAAAAACAACACTGATGTTTATTCTCATGAGTGTTTCTTTGTTTTCATGTTACAACATAATTTTACCAGTCAGTGTGTCTTTGAAATACCACAAGTCAAGAAATAACTGCATTTATCTGTATGCAGCATGAAACAGAATTTAATTCTCCACAAACAATACTACTGACACTTTTCATTAGCATTATATTACAACGACAGCTGGTGGAGATTGACCAAAGTTGCTGATAGACTTTGTCAACAGCCCAACATCAATGATTATATCTATGCTTTAAGATATGGTGCTTTACCGCAGCCAGCTGCTCGTCCTTGGATAACACAGATAACAAACATTGTCTTCAGCTATCATGGTGCTACTTAATTCACCAGACAGATGTTTAGAAGAACAGAATTCTTGGCAGGCGTGTGAACAGCTGGCCGGTGGGTGCTTGAGTCTCAGGGAAGCCAAGATCGCTGTGCTCTGCCACCGAACGGCTTTTGCAGTAGCCGACTTGAGAAAGGTTATTAGAGTTTCTCTTTAATCAAGTTTTTAGCAGGCTGTCTTATAAACTCCATGCTGTTAAAGCTGTGATAAATCAGTGAGATGATGTTGACGCTTATGAGGTTTGGTCTTTCAATACGACTGGCAGCTCCATTCATTCACAAATGTTGTGTTTGTTCATTTAAGCTTGTCTTTTATCCACGAAGGTACAGACATATTAGGAAGTGGGTGGGACTGGAAGACAATATAACACTCACTGCCACAACTGATCTGAATGCTTGTTAGATGGTAATATTGCACTTTTTCGACTTACTCTATTTCACATCCCAGTGAGCTATCTTGCTGCCTGCACCTTACAAAGGCAGCTTATTTCTAAGGCAGTATTACCATTGAGACGCTTATAAATCACTGATTTGGAACACTTGTTATAGACCACAACTTCACACAATCAAATACGTGATCCTCATGACTGGCACACAGACACTTAATTGCTTTTAAAGAATTGTAAGTATAAAGCATGCAATACAAAGGAAGATATTTATTTATTTACTTATTGCTTAACTATTGCAGTGTTTATATAATATTATAGTGGAACACAGTGGAACAGTGGGTTCTGCTTTGTTGTACAGAACTAATTATTGTATGGTTTGCGTCAGTGGCGATTTCTTTAAGACTGCAAGGGAAGCTCAGCTTCCCCTATAATGTCACAAAATTAATGGTCAAATTATG
>JAUMHI010000033.1:15865268-15970380 GCA_032359435.1 Enteromius unitaeniatus
TTAAATAAATAGACAATTTTATGATGTAGGCCGAAAATGAGCTTCCCCTATTTGACAGACCAGTAGCAGCCACTGGTTTGCGTAGGCTACATGTGTGTGAGCTGAGCTATTCTGAGCTATCAAGGGGCAAGATCCTTTTGGGGAAGGGGCGTGTTTGTTTTGGTGATTTCAAATACGATCATTCTTCCAGAAATCGGTTACCCTGAATTTAACAATAACAGCACTGAAAGTCCTGCTACCTTAGAGTTTGACCTAGCTTTAGGAGTGTGTTTGTATTAAATCTGCCTTAAAAGGCTGCACGCTGGCATCTGTAACAGTTTATGTCTCTTCAGCTTAAGTTCTATGGAAAAGCTCAGTTTCTTCATCATTCTTGGACAAGAGCATGGAAGGTGTACATTTACTTTTAATTAGGTTGACCTTTTCCATCCAGGTCACTGCAGGAGAGGTGATGAAAAAGTCCTCATCAGGCCCCGAAAAGAATATTAAAGGATTTCTACACTGCCAATGGTACAAAATGGAAATAATTGTGCATTGTCTGAAGTAAATGCGAGTGGTGGCTGCTCATGCAAAACTCATGGATTTTGGTTCTGGTTTTAAGATAAAACTGGGGCCTGTTGCTAGGCAGTTGCTAAGGGGTTGGGAGAAATTGCTAAGGCATTACTTACTGTACTGAAATGATCACACCTCTGCATGTCCTCTGACAATAGTTCACCTGTATATATACACATGTTAATATATAAATTATAATTAAATTTAAATAAATAATCCAGGTAATTTATAAACATTCTTCCTTTTTGTTTCTTGAGTATTTGTAGATTTCACACAATAGGTCTACAATTCCTGGTGTGAGAGCTGTCTGGTAGTTCTGTGCTGCCAGATGGTGTAGTTATGGCATCAACCAGAAGTGGATAATGGGGCCATGCTAACCAGCCAAACCAAACCCTTGATGTTAATGATATCAAAGTGAAGGACGTACACATTTGTCATGTGCACAACTTAAAATTGTAAATTGAGCACATGCCATTGAAGTTGCCACCTCTGAAATGGAAATTACATTTGTATTCCCTGTGCATTATTGTCTCCTTGAATCATTTTTACTTTGTTTAAAACTCAGCTTTTAATTGTCCAGGGGAAGGACATCTTTGATAGAAGTTGGTTATGCAAGGTTATCAACCAAGGACACAAATAAACACTTGGGTCCCAGCCAAGGAAATTAGTGAAGAGTTTTTCAATTAGAAATCAAGTAAATATATCAAAACAATGATGTGCGCCCATTCGTTAATGTTCACTTTGCATGGAAATACACCAGGATTTACCATATCAAAAACAATACACTGTTTAACAATACACGGTTTAGACTGCTTAGTCTTGCTTTAGTCATTATATCTTAAACACAGATTTATTATATGATATGGTAGTCTATGGCTTAGATATTCACAACTCAAACATTTGGTTTTGTCTGATTGTCAAAGGATATTTGTGACCCTGGACATCATCTGAAAGCTAAATAAATAAGCAGTTTATTTATGCTTGCTTTGATAAGATAGGAGAAACAACTATTTGAAAATATGGAATCTGAGGGTGCAAACAAGATATATATATATATATATATATATATATATAGATAGATAGATTATTGAGAAAATCACCATAAAACTGCCCAAATGAAGTAATATAGTAAATATAGTTCAAATAATTAAATAAATAAATATATCAAAACAACTTTGTATTAGTAACATGCATTGCTAAAAACTTCATGCTTCACATATATAGTTTTCACTGATATATACATATCAATGTTTGTATGATTCATTAGCTGGAAATAAAACAAAATAATAAATATATATATATATATATATATATATATATAATTGGTCAGAAAGTGATTCCAATGATCCTCGGTGCCTTTATCGTTTTAGTTGTGATGTAGTCAAAGCTAAACTTTAATATTGATAATGGTTTTTAGAACAGTATCATTATTGTTATCTTTATACTTTAGTTATCATGCTTGGTTTATATCTGTCTTGTATTAAAGAGAAGGGAAATAAGTGTTATGACATATCCATAGGGAGGTCTCTTTTGAAATTATTTTAGTTATCATTTGTGCTGCATAGCATTCTTTCATCTGAAATGTCTGAAATGTAATCGTCACTTTCTGGTTCATTCTGTCGGCTTTGTATCACCGCGGTGCTAGACTTAGAATCTGCTATTTAAAAAAAAAAAAAAGAAATACAGAGAGAGTGAGAGAGAGACGGGGTGAAGAAGAGACAGGAAAGTTACGGCAGCTAAGTCAGACAGCTGAGCATTCCCAGTATAGAGTGCTTTCAAGTGCAACAATTAGCGGTACACATCTCAGTTCGGTTTGCATGCAGAGAAATGCTACACGGACTGAAAGGTGGCAGCATAATTTATTTCCACCCAGCAAATGTGATTTTATTTAAGCAAATGAGTTGGAGAGGCAGCGCGACTGATAGAGCTGACAGTCACTCGCCGTACTGCGGGTTCATCGGTCAGATTACCAACTTTGGCTCTTGTGTGGCAGATGGGTACATCACATAATATCAAATCTGATTTATAATCCATTTGGCTTAATGGTTATGCGACTGCAGAGTTTAACGGTTTAGGGCATCAAAATATAAATTATACAGCGCATCTGCATTGTATCTTTGCAGAGATCCTGTTTCCACAAAGCTTGTCATTTCCGCACCACAGTGGCTCCAAACAGAACTGCAAAATTGATGCAATTTTCACTGCATTGTTTGCACAGACAGATTGTCCCAGGGTGCCAGATTAAAAAATTTATTTACTAATGTTAGAGGTGTGGTGTTATCATTTACTCACCGTCAATGTCATTCCAAACCTGTATTTTTCTTTCTTTTGACGTTGGTGACCAGGGGTTGTCAGTTATTGTTTTTATTCATTTTATTTTAGTGATTCAACTTTTTTTCACTTGGCTTCCAAAGCTACATTTGTAAATCGTGTTTATCTTTTATCCAATATTAGATTTAACAAAAATATCCCTGGAAATATCATGATGGGTGGAAATGTTTAGCAAATCTGCATATCCACTAGAAGACAAGACAGAAACCATTATACAGTGAGCATGCATTATCGAAGTACTACAAAATCAATAGCAGCAGTGTTTAAAGTGCAGGCTATCTGGGGAGAACTATAATTGTATTCTGTATTACAGATGAACTCATTACACCAGAGATAAAATACATTATTGTAAATCTAACAAAACTCTCAATAATAGGGTTATAATGGGAAACTAACTCTTTCACATGACTCCCATTATTCCCCAATGCATTGAATCCTGAAGCATCGGCTGTACAATCACTCCCAGCGGTGTGTTGTGCATCGGTCAAGCGTGTAACATGGCACTCAAAGTTCAAACAATTGCAACTCTGACCTTGTTTCCTGCTGACCTTTCGAAGCAGAGCCAGTGATTACTGGACAATCCCCATGATATGTTCAATGTCAGTCTTTGCAATGACTGGTCCAATCAACTTAGTTATACATATTCATGTATTTATTTTTTTTCCTACAATCACGCTATGTAGCAACTCATAAAACTGCCCATCTGAGACCCTGCAACGCTTTTCATATGAAGGTCAAAGTGCTGCATTTCTCATTCAAGTAATGTGAAAATGACTTAAATGACCATTAATTAGTTAGTTACGGTACTGAGTCCGCATTCATATAATTATCCGCAGGGCATAACATTCAGTACACTGCCTACTCAGCAGCGTTTGTTCATACTGCTCTGGTTTATACAGAACAATCCACTAGCTTACCTTGCATAGTGAAGCCACATATCTTTCTCCTGGCACATTTTGTCTTGTGTGTGAAGCTAAGCCTGGCTTTGAACCAAATATTTGTGCTGATAAGTCATTTTCAGAAGTAAAAAGCTCACTTTTCTACCTCAGAAGCAATTGTTCTGCAAGGCGAACTAATACATGTCAAGATCAGGGCAGCCCTTGGTATTTCTGCAGGCCCGCTGAAGTTATTATGCGAAAGCAGACCTCATTCTTCGCCTGAAATTCACAGCGCATTAGGTTGTGTAGTTTAATGCAGTGTGGAAATTTATAGCACCGAACAGGGCAGAACAATATGGCACACACTGTGCGGGTGTTATTCAAAGCATGACCTGGTGGAGCTTGTGTTTGCAACAATTTGCTTAGCATTGCATGTCATGCTTTGTTAGATGTCTACAGAGATAGCTGAACTGCTCGAGTTTACAGGGCATTTGTCTTTTACAGGTACAGACATATGAAGCCTATAAAAAAGTCAATGCAATACTGAAGCTTGTTTATGGATATTGCAAGAGTGCAGGTGTCCAATCTGACCTCAATATCAGTTGCGTATATGATAACTGAACAACACTGAAGCTATTTTATGCTTCAGTGTGTGTGTGTGCATATACACACATTGTCAGATGATCCTTTTGTTTATTTTGCAATATCTATCTGGCATGGGGGATCTCAATTGACAGAGATGGCATAATAAGATTAGATGAAACTAACTGACTGACTGATTGATTGGTTGATTTAAAGAATACCTATTTATATACGTGACAGTGGAGACATTTATGTTATAAAAGATTTCTGCCTTTTTAACTTTCTATTCATCCAAGTCCTGAACAATGTTCACAGTTTTCAACACTGATAATAAGAAATGTTTCTTGAACAGTAAATTGGCATATTAGAATGATTTCTGAAGCATATTGTGAGACAGATGATCATAGAAATGAATTGCATTCTAATAGAAAAGAGAACTAATTTAACTTTAATTGTGAGCTTTTGAGACACTTCTTTGAAAAACATTGCAAGATCCCAAACTTTGAAACAGTGTATATTTCAAATTTTGCACTGTCTACATATCCCATCTTATTAAAATGTCTGCATGAGATATCAAGAGCGCATACATATTATTGCCAAATAATTTAATTAAAAATGTTCTCCCCCTGTGCTTGGCATCGGAGTTTTAAAGTTCATTTTGTATTTTGTATTGTAAAAATCATCACATTGTTCTTTCGAAGACAAACATACCAAATTGCACACGTTCATATTCTGTTTTCCCCAGATCCGTCGAGTCATTAAGCAGACACTCGCTCTCAGGAGAAGTTAGTGATAATTGAAGCAGGTGGGAGCAAAAACAGTTGGAAATGTCAATCACTGTTCAGTTAGTACAACTGTCTCTGTTATTTTGGTAATCTGCCTCCAAGAGTAGTTCAAATATTTAAGAAAATTATCTGGTGTCATTTTGAGTTCACTGCTTTATCCCCCATTAGCCTCGGGGGAGCCTGCTAGTACACAGCAGATCTGATTTATTATGAATCACGGGTGTCAGATTGTGTTTAGCTGGAGGTATTCTAAGTGGCTACTGTATGTTCACACAGTCAGTGTTTGGGATTGAAAACCTTATTCACTAACAGGTGTAACTCCTGTTCGACTCATTTGACGCCTTACAAATGCGGCTCAAAAGACCCAAAAGGTCCCATTTCCAAAGTGATCTACAGTGGGGCAAAAAAACAATTTAGTCAGCCACCAATTGTGCGAGTTCTCCCACTTAAAAAGATGAGAGAGGCCTGTAATTTTCATCATAGGTATACCTCAGTTATGAGAGACAAAATAAGATATCAAATGTGGTATAAACGCATATATGTGGTATAAAGTCCCCACCAAGACTAAAAACGATAATGGCACCTATAGCACACTAATTCTCTCCAGGTCAGCGTGACATACAGTAACATGTTTTAATTGCTCTTTTGCACAGCTGCATTTCTAAATTATTTGATTTGCCTTCTCATTGATTCCTATGAGACTCTCATAGAGGTTGGCACGCAGGCATGCATGTTTAAATGCTCCTCTCTCTGTGACCTAACAAGCATGCCTCCATGTGCTTGGGTCCCCACAGCTGTGGTCAATCTGCTAACAGGCAATTTGAGTTCCTCATCCTGTGGTGCAAATTACGGATGCTTATTGGATTCCTTGTGTCAATCCGTGCTCAGCATTTGCCACCAGAATGGAGACCAATGGAGCATTTACGCTTGGCCTCGCACAACTTGCTCGGAGAGGCAGTGAAATATCTGCATGTCTTTGACAAGTTGCGTCTTGTGGAATAGAAAGTTTCACAAGTAAATGCACATTTGCTAATAACTAATAAAAGAAGCATAATAAAAAAAAATGGTCCACATTGATTTGGAACATTGCTGTTTTTATTGTATGCTTGTGCTGCCATTTTGTCACCTTTCACTTTAAATGCTCAAGCTCTTTAGTAGGTGTTAAAACAAGTTCTAAAATGTATAGCAAAGATCATTTGCTGTGCCATTATCTTTACAGTCATGGTGGGCACTTTGCTTTTATGCCACATATTTCTACTTAACCTCCAGAGAAAATGTATGGCAGCATGAAATTCAAGGTGGTTTTTGTTGCACTTTATTCCGGGTCAGTCTTGAGAATCTGCATGCTTGCAAATGTCTCTAATTATTAAATCCCGTTACTTTTTAACATTTTACTTCTCCTTCCAAGTACACGTTGATTTGCATATTGCTGATCGCTGGCATTTTAGTGCTTTAAAACGGCCACTGTGGCCAAAATATAGATCCCAGATGCTCATCAGTTCAGGTCAACAGTCTTTTCCAGCGCTGAAATAGATAATTTCCTCTCACAGCTTTACATTTGGATGGAGTTCTTCAAAGCATGATAAAGAGGGTTACAGTATGTTTAACAAGGCTTATTAGATGAGAGCTGACAAACACACAGAGGTTAAAAGTTCTAATTGTCTTGTATTGAATTACTGTCCCCCCAGGGTTGATTATAACATTATATTCTTGAACATTATCAACCCTAGAGGATCGATAGTTATCAAATTAAGTTGTCACCTCTTCATGGACTCTTTGCCGTGCCTCATAAATGGTTTTTGTGCTGTTATTGTCTTGCTGAATTATATCTTTGAGGATCAGTCCATTCAGACTCATTCAGAATCTTAGTGGTCATTTAGCTGTAATTCTAAATGAGTCTGATTTCAATTATTTTTAGAAATCTGGTCATAATCTCATTATAACCATAAAGGCTGTCTCCTCTACAGCAGATGTCTAACAGATCATAGATGTTGTTCTTTTGAAATGTTGTGCGTACTGCTCCCTTTTAAACCCACTATGGTACTAAGGTAACTCCCAGTATGGTGAGAATAACATTTCATTTGATGTGTTTCAATCAGTTAAAATAAAAACTTTTCATTCTCATACGACCTTCAGCAAGTACAGCTTAAACATTAATTTGCCAAAAGGCACGGCAACCTACAAGAAGAAATTGATTTACTTTTATGCTTTATGGATTCAGTTACACCTTTTTCAGATAAATGCAAAAAATATCCATTTACATTTATATAGCTGCTTTATTTTGAAATGTGATGTTGTTTATAAATTATATAAAAGTTCCAATCCATTAAAAAGGTAAAAAAAAGCAAGAAACTGAATGTGAACTATTTTTATAAAATGTTTAATCTAATCATACATATGATTAAAATCATGGTTTTGTTTCGGTGTGATCTGATGTGATCTTTGTAATTTATCATTAGAAATGACATTTACTTGATGTTCAATGCTCTGCTAATGTATTTGGGTAATTATCTTTGTTTAGTTCTTAATTCTCAACAACACAACTATCTATATAAATTGCTGATTTGATGTATTACTTTTCAGACCAAGTAATTAAATTCAGATTTCATTATAGATTTTTAGAATGTATCAACAAATTTACGCATATATATAATAAATATAAAATATTTTTGACTTTACATATTACTAATATGATTTTGTTTCTTTCCACTTTTCCAGTTTAAAGCCTGTGTTTTCACGCTTTTGGAAATTGAAGTCAAGTTAGCAGCATCTTTCCCCCCTTAAGACTGTCATACAGATAATATGTGACTTGCTTTCATCATGCATGAGGCCAAAAAAAAAAGAGAGCAGGGAGTGAAATCAAAGCTGAATAATTTGTGATGGCCACCAAACGAGATTCTCAAACCCTTGAGCTGATCCACAACGTGCAGGACTTAAAAGTGTAGCCAGTGTTTTCCTACCTTTCAACATCAGTGAACACAGATAATTAGTGTCACAGCTGGAGCACTGGCCCTGTTTGATGATGCAATAAGATAAACGGCCAAAGATTTATTTGCCATTGCTGCCTTGGGAATCATTGCTATCATGTTATCCAATCTTCTTGTGCCTTTTCAAAGATCTCTGTAGGGGACACCCATGATAAGACCATCTCATTAAACCCAGAGCGACCGTATCAGACCTCTACATGTCTTAGTACCGAGCCCCTGAACAAAAGTGCTTCTCATGTTGTTCCATCTTTAATGGCGCTGTTTTGAGATTCCAGCCATCATACAAACAGAATAAGGCATGCATGCTTTTTGAAAGTGGCATACTAAGTTAGTGCTATACAGTTAAACTTTCTTCTATGTGCAGAGACACGTGCTGTGAGCATCATTTGTGACGCTGAGCATGAGAAAGCTTTAGCATGCGTATAACTGCATCAAATCGTGGCACATGTGAGCAGCCCTATATTTATCTGTTAGAAGTGGTTGTCTACATTTCAGATTTGTGATGCATATTTCAAGACATGGCCTGTGGATTTGCATAAAAAGAAACCTGAAGCAGTGGTGTACAAAGGTTCTGCAGTGTGGGCGCTGTGGGGGGCCCGAACAGTAGGGGGGCCTGCAAGTGTTGAATTCCGAAGAGCACGTACTAAAATTAATCTACAATTTAGGGGGACATCGGTGCGTGTACATGCTTTGAAAAAAATATACATTGAAACTAGGAGAAAATACTTCAAAACCTACGAAGCAAGCAAACGATCAGAAATGTCCTGTGTATACAGATCCACACAGTGATGCTTCCAAATCACCCTGCTGCAAATGATAGAAAGAAGACCATTGTAACCTGAATCATTTTATTGTGTGGCATGAGATGTACTATTTAATGGAAAAATGCTGTTTACTTTCATGCATTTGGTACACAAAGACAGCATCCAGTTGCATGACATTAATGGGACAAAATGCTTTTTGAGACATTTTAAATGCACAACAGTCACAAAATGAGCATTTGTACAATCATTTTAGATGCATTTTGTTTTCTTTTACCCACAAAATGAAATGTACATTCGCCCTTATTTGCATGAAATGGAAAGAGCTTGAAGTTTTTGTCTTTTTTCAAAATGCAAATTAAATTATAGGCTTTGCCTCGCAAGACTTCACAAAATCTGACAGCAGTGCTTGAATTTTAAAACTACCACTATTTTCAAAACTAAACTTTGGAGGCTTGCTCATTGTGTTTGCATAAGATAATACACAGCTTTACAACATAGTAGAGTTCAGATTTTATTTTATTTTTTAAAGAAGAACCTGTCTTTAACAATTTACCCATGTGAGACAAATTGGATTAATCTTGAGATTGCAAAAAACACATATGAAGCTATGTGTTGATTTTGCATTGTTTGTTTATTACTATTGCTGAAGCATCTCTGTCATAGAACTAAGAGCAGATATTGCAGTTTAATCGATGGATGTCTGAAAAGACAACACGATTGTCAACATAATAGTATTAGTAAGCATAGCAACGTCACCCCAACAAGTTAAAGTGTACCTGCACTTTGTGTCACAAAAGTCAGCTTACACCCCATTTCTTGGCCACTGACAAAGAAATAGCGTATGTGTCTATGTCCTAAATGGCACAACTGGTTTGCTTGTGCGTGCTTATGAAACTGAGGGTACTTGCTGTCCTGTTAAATGCTCACGTGTCCTCTTTGCCGCTTCAGTGCATCCTTTAGCAAATCCTCTGGCTGATGCAGACTTACAGTGAACTACTGCCCACGTCTATGAGGAATTATGTCATTGAAGGCTGAGGGCATCATTCTGGACGTAGTGCACTGCTCTAAGTACTCAATTTAGTCAACAAAGAAGCCTGATTCTGCTATAAGGCTGATCTGAAAGTCAAAAAGCAGGAAAATCTGGCCATGCACCTGGCACTTATTTGCATAATATTCATTTTTCATAGAATTGTTACTTGCTCAATGACTCCTTTTTTCAAGAATTCAAATCCAAATCAAGAATAAATTAGCAATTTCATTGATAGTAGATCTACAAGAGAAGACCAACAAGGTAACCTGCATCACCATCACATTTCTTGGTTTTTTTTTTTGGTTTTTTTTTATCGCTGACCTGCATGATTCACGTCAGCCATAACTTTTGGCCCAAATAATCAGAATTGTAGATTAATCCAGACAATTCATATCTTTAAATCGTATAAGCAACAAAACAACATTTTCAGTTGAGTCCATGTGGTCAGCTTTGCTAGACAGATGTGTTTTAAAACCACTTATAGACTGTACAAAGAATAGCAACAGGATATGGAACTAGCATGCTGTGTAATGTCCTCTCACTGCCTTACTTCATTATAATGTCTGAGTTCTTCGCTTTCACCTTGCTTTCTTCATAGCAGTTCAGAATTGTGAGACAAACGTACCAAAAACAGCATTCCCTGTAGGGGGCTAACAGCTCTTCAGGTTTCCATGCTAGGCAAAACTAATAAGCCATCAGATAAATTCACAGTATCCCCCCCATTCATGACTTGCTCATACTTGCAGAAACAAATTGAAACAGGACTCTCTCATATGAGGCGATAATATTTGCCAGGCACAGTACAAATGAGGCAATAAACCAGAGATAATCAGCTTCTGTCATTCACTGCTTCACAGCTCCATGTGCTTCATCACAGACGTCAAGAGCTTTAATAAGCAAATCACAAGATGTGACGTAAACATGACACGCACGTATGAACATGCAGTGTTACTCTAGCTTGAAAAATATATCCTGAGATAGGTAAACATGTGCTTGCAGTTGTTCCAAAACATAAATAAATAAATGAACCTACTTGAATGTCAAAGGATCTCATTTTCCTCTGGCAGGATTTATGATCAAGCACCAATAAGCGACATTCTTTTGAGAAACCACTGCAGCTACATAACATATGTATGAACAAACCTCTTAAAGAGACATACATACACTGAGGTCTTATTAAGTGATGCTGCTGTTGCGGTAATTATGTGCTCTATATTCAAAGATGCCTTTAAGTGCTTGATTAGCCTGTTCTCATTTCTCATTCTTAATTATGTGTACGAAAATTGGTGCACAGAAATTTGTAAGGACGTACTGCATGAAGATACAATAGTTACAATAGTCATGATATGTGAGGCTGAGTGGTGGTGCTTTAATTGGCAGGCTGTGCTGTACTTGTTAAATTTACCCACGCAAAATTTACAGTTTGTTTTTAAAAAAACTTTTTAAGACTCTTATTGCTTAAAGATGTAATTGTAAAAAAGTATGTAATTGCTGCACCAAACAAAGCTCCAAAGATAATGTCTTTTCAAACAGGTTTGCTGCCACTGACTGGCCAAACTCAAACTCATACCGTTTGTCGGTTAAAGTTTGGATCAAAGACACCTCTGCTCACAGTTTTCAGGTAGATCTTACAAATGGCTTACATTTGTTTACTGACTTTTAACTAGGATAGAGAAAAAAAATCTTGAAATGTAAAACTTAAACGATCAAAATATGACTCTAGACTGGAATGCTAAAAATTCAATGTTGAATTACAAAAACAAATTACATTTAAAAATATTTTAAATACAACATAGCTGTTTTAAATTGTAATAATACTTCACAATGTGACAGATTTTACAGGTTGTTATTATTATTTAATAAATTCCACGTTGATGAGTATAAAAAGATTCTTTCAAAAACAATCCATCAACGCAAAACATTTGGACAAAAGTGTAAAACTATTTATTTGGAAAATGCATTGTGTGCATGGATAAAACTTATTTATTTTTTTTATTATTATTATTTTTGTATGTGTTTTTTACCAAGAATGGAGAAAAAAAGAGAAGGTCAACTAAACTCAAGTGGGTAGAATGCAACAGATTTTTAATTAAATTATGTTTGCCAACCAAAATAATGACTTGGAAGAGTTGTTCAGCTCATTGGGGAGATCTATGAGACCTGTATGTCAGTTGTCCTCTTCATATAATGTTGAAACAGACAATGGCTTTGCCCTTAGGACAAAAGTCATTGTATGGTGTAATTATAGGTACTGACACTGATCTACTGTCCCACCAAACCCTGTGAGCTCACCTAAGGACCTTTGGGCTCCTCAATGAGTCGGCAACTGCAGTCTTGTATAACGAGTAAAAAAAAAAGCTAAACAAAAAACCCTCCAAATTCATGAATGCTTTAAGGGCAAAGTATGCATTTCAAAAGAAGTGTGAGGAAATTAGGATTCACTCAACCGCCTACAGATGGTCTCCGACAATAATAATGGGGAAAAAAAAATATATAAAAAATCCTTGTGTGGTGTAACCACTGGGATCCCAGGCACCGTAATTAGGCTTTCAATTAATTCCAGCATGCTTGGGAAAAAAAACCCATCAAGTACCCTTGCATGCGTGTCAAACGTGCCCCCTCTAATTGGTCTTTTATGAAGTTGTAGGCAGATCCTTGAATGACCAGAACTAACAAATAAGTTCTCCTGAGTTTTTAGCGAAGCGGATGCATTATATAGACCCGGTGTTGAGCGAAGGCACTATTATTTGGCGTTTCTGCTAGAGCCTCCCACACGCATCACATTGATCCATCTCATGAGTCATTATCGAAATCACTTTAGCTGGCTTTTTTGACAAGCCTCGGTGATTGGCGCTAATGAACACGGCACATCAGAGATAAATCAAAGATGGAAAAGCTGGTTTTATGGGGCGTACAGCATGCTGCCTGGACGTTAGCAATGGGTTTGGAGATGGAATACCTCATTTGAATCTCTAAATGATAGAAGGATAGGGAGGGTTGCATTAGTCAGGTTTAGTGCTTTCGTCATGGTCTATTGTGCATGTCAGATTTTAAGACATAATGTTATTAGATGTGCTGGAAGTTTGCATCTAAACATGACTAGGCACCCATGCAGACAATGTCACATTGACTTTTATGTTCTACTAATGCTAATTAGAGGCAGTATCATTTTTATTATTATTCTTTTTTTTTTTAATGTTGCTACCTGCTGATTACATACTTAGGTTAGTGTGTGTTTGTGTAATTTTCACCTGCAAAACACCCTTACAACGTCTTGACTAAGGCAACACAGAAACTGCATATTAGCATGCTAACTACTTGACAGAACATCACAGCAATCACCCTGAACACCACCCAGATTACCTTTGCTACTGTATGTAATCTAACATGGTAATGTTATAGCCAAATGTTGTAGCCACCTACAACAATATTAGATAGATTAGATTAGATAGAACTTTATTAATTAATTTATGAAATATTCTAGCGCCATTCACATTTTCTTCAGAAAATGAAATATATAATCTAGCTGTTATTCTAACTGTTTACTTTTTTTAATTATTGTTAATTTGAATCGCTTTGGGGGAAAGAACAAAATCAGTAAATGCATTTTATTCATTTTATCAGAGCAAAGGGAACCTGATATCTAGACTATTTACTTTCTCTCTCTCTCTTTGTAAAAGTGTTGTGATCACAGAGCTTGTACCTGTGCCTACAGAAACATTTAATAAAAAGTATTTGCAGGTCAGATTGAGTCTTTGATTGATTGGATCTCTTGTGTTATCCAGGTATTCTTTACTCTCAGTAACATTTATACGCTGTAGTTATCACTCCTGTGTGCGTCATTACTCATGTAACTCTCTGACTTCAGGTCTCGGCAGATTGTTCACACCTTCTGCTGCTTGCCTTGTGTCTACCAGGACATATGATTTATTACTTAATGTAAATTTCATTTTGTGTTTTGTCCCTACACCATCAATATTGCAGCAGCCTGTACACAAAAGCCAGTGGAAGTTCAAACATTTGTTCATGTGGTGACACGGCAGTTTTTAACAAACTTCTATTTTCAGTCAAGTGGAAAAGTTGTGTTTGCTCCATTGTGAGGAGCCAACTGACTGTTTGCAACAAAATACTTGTAAATAGGGCTCCAAAGCTGCTCTCTGTGTTAAAACAGTTGCTGTCTTGAAATGTTACATGCTTGTAGTGAATCTGACACATCCAGGGTGCTTGCAAGACGTTTAAGACCAAATGTAAGGCTTTTTAAGACCTTTTTTCTTTTTGTTGTTGTACCATTTAAGATTTTTGAATGGCCTTCAATTTGAAAATTTTTAAGGAAACCCTGATATTACAAAGCTATTTACTAAGACTAAGGTTAGGGACAGGTTTGGTGGTATGGGTAGGTTTAAGGGTAGGTTAAGGAGAAGGGGATGGGTCAGTACAGTATAAACGTAATTACAGAAATTAAGTACAGATGTGATTATATAGGTGTTTTTAAGAACATCAATTAAATGTAAAACATGTTTACACAATAAGGCATTGTACCAAATTATTAATTTGAATGTAAGTACTTAGTTAAAGTGTCCCTATTATGCTACATTAAAGGTTGCTAATATTGCTTTATGAGTCTTTTAAAACAGGTTTACATGTATGCAAGGTCAAAAAACACTTTAGTTTTCTCCAAAAATAGATACAATTTTACCCCATTTCTAAATGATTTGTAAACGACACAGTTCGAAGAATCAGTCTGTCTAAACCCCTCCTTTCCGTGAGCCCTCACTGCTGTGATTGGTCAGATGATGCAGTACTTTATGATTGGTCTACCGCTACAGCGTGTGTTGGAAAACGAAAGCCCATTGCCATAACTGAATGACAGCGCATGTTACAGCATCTTCTTGACATGATGTAATCCACATGGAAATTGTACTGTTTGTGGGTGTTTCTTTGTGATTTAGAATGTGGGCGGACATTATGCAAATATGTTACTTCGTGTTACTTTGTGGGATTTTGGGAGGACCTCGTATGAATGATTAATCAGCTGCTGCCGCACGCCCTGGTTTTGCTGAGTTAGGCATGTTCCTGGGTTCACATATTTTGTTGACCCTGGAACAACATTGTATTCAAAATTTTTAGTTTTGACCATATCTCTACACCTAAACCTAACTCTACCCATGACTAATGCCTAAAGTCAGAGGAAATGATAGATGACTGACACTAATGTACAAGCCCCAAACACTGGTTGTAAGCCTAAACTTCAGAAAAACTGGTCCTTCAAATCTGATTGGCTAATCACAATGTTGTTCCAGGGTCAACAAAGATGTTGACCCAGTGACACACCTAACTCAGCAAAATCAGGTTCTGCAGCTGCCGCCTATCACCCTAATTACCCTATCAGAGCTAAAGCTTCCCTTTTAAATACCTCCAACTTCCTCTCCCTCGAATCCTTGTTCTTTTCATCCCTCTGCAGCCCCTTACACCCCTTAAACTGGGAACTGGGTGTCGGGTTTCCCGGCCAGAGAAGAAGTGGCCCTTGCTAAGCCAGGTTCCTCCCTAGGTTTTTCTCCCACACAGAGTTTTGGTTCCTTACCACTGTCGCCTTTGGCTTGCTTTAGTTGGGGACACCTGGTTTCCAGCTTCCTTAATTAAGGCTCAAGCCTCTAACAACTATTGTTCCTTCAAACAAATTTTACCATCCTAGCTATTCAGCCATCCCACCCTCCACCCAGGGGGCCAGGCCGGGCTCCGAGCTCTACCCAGCCCTCGCCTCCTAGGGGTATGGGTTACTAATAATCAACATTTAACTAGCAATAATAATAATTTGTTTGTGTTATATGTCATCTGTAACAACATTAACTTTTATAAACACCTATCTGGCCATTAACTTTTTAAATGAATCATCATGAAGAAAATATTAGGGGAGTTATCAGCTTAAAAGACACAAGGCTGGCAGATCGACATACTACTTTTTTTCTCTTTAATATGGTGAAAAATAAAATTAAATGTTGAGAATGTTAACTGTAACAAGACGACTGATGCATGTAACAGGTGCAACAGAGAAAGACACAATTGCATGCTGTGACAGTATGTCCCGAAACCTGTCTACTCTTCTATTACAAATCTTCACCAAAAGAGTACACAAGGGCGTAGTATGGGACATAGCACTAGTAACCCTTAGGCTGCATTTACTGACACATTAAATCATAATTTTTTCTCATCTGATCTTGGCCCCTTCCAAATGTGGATTTCAATTGGATACATATCCAATATCTGGGTATCCGATCTACGTCTAAACACACATAACCAATTACCTGCAGAGCTCCTAATGTTCACATTTTATTACCAGCAAGCATTAAATCAACAAAATTGCATGTCTATCTATCTATCTATCTGTTGCACTATAATAATATGTTCAACTGAATCTGCTGACAAATCTAAACAAAAAGAGAGAGGATGGTTTTTTAACATCAGAAGCGAACTGCTTCATTATCATTCTCCTTGCTGTCAAATTGAGGATGACACCACGATTCATACTATGTGCTTTGTTTCACTGTCGAGTCTGTATTGGTTTGTAAGTCTTTGACTTTGAAGAAAGCAATATTCAACATATTTACAAGGTCTCTCGATCAAAGCACCTTGACACAAATCATGTGGCATTTTTACCAATGCAGCGGCATCAGTTTCCTCGCAGAGAAAGTGGTTGCACCCAACAGGGCTGTCACAATTAAAGTAACCAGGACAGCTTCAGCTTGCTAGTTAACTCTGCGGTTGCTATGGGGGTGAAGCCTGCAATAGCTATTCCACAAGGCTTGCTAATAATTTAATCATCATCTTGACTAGCTAACAACTGTTGATTGATGGTACGTGGCACATGCGGACTCTTCATTAGACGTGCTGCGTAGGAGGTTCAACCGTTGTGTGTCGACAAAGCAAAGTCAAACTACCTCACAGTGCCAATCAGTATTACCTGGCAGCTCATGGGAAGACAGAGAAGATAAAGAACACCTGAATTAGCTGCCACAGCAGTTAGAAGCACAGCTGCATTGTGGGAAACTCTGTGCTGCTGCTGTGAATTACATCTCTAAGAGCTGATGCACGTCAACATTCATTTAAAAAAGTACCCACCCACCTTTTATTTTTGCACACTCAGCTGCATGATACACATATTCTGGCCTACCAAGAAGGCCTGGAAAGCCTCATAAACTTGTTAATGGAAAAAATAATAAATAATGAATAAATAAATAAATAGCTAATTAAATACTTTATGGAATGAAGGAATGCACTAAATAAAATAAAAATAAATAAATAATAATAACATATGTCTTCATGTATTTGTATGTATTGTCTTATACTGTTACTGTGATAAATCACTCATGATTCATCATGTTTGGATCCGTTTGCAATGTGTTTATTTCCGTGGTCATGCAGGCAATGGTCGATAAACAAGTAAACAGTAGTGGCAGCGACAAACGGAATACAAGGTCCATAAATCAGGCAGAAATAGTCAAGGGCAGGCAGCAAGAATCAAAGTCCAATAAACGATCCAAAAAGTACCAGAAAAACAACAAGGAAAAATGCTCTGTGATGATCGCAGGGCAAATCAAAACTTTGCGGTGAACAAGCATACGGTCGGCGTTAGATGGAGGCAAGTCCATAACAAAGTCAACCGCAATGCGAGACCAAGGTCGTTGTGGTAGAGGAAGGGGGTGTAACAGACCAGCCGGTCGTTGCCTTGAGGATTTTGACACTTGACAGATGGCACATGCTAAAGGCAGTGACATCTTGTGAGAGCGTAGGCCACCAGAAACGATTAGTGGTGAGTTCTGTAGTTGAAATGATACCAGGGTGACCTGCACTTGGGTTGTCGTGCACTAGGTGGAGGAGACGCTGTCGCAGAGGTTCAGGAATGTAGACTTTGGTAGGTGGACGTTCTGGAGGAGTGGGATTTGTCTCTTGGGAATCCATAATTTCCCTGATGATGTCCCATTGAACGGGTGCTAGGATGATAGATGGAGGAATTATGTTCTCCGGTTGAACACTCTGGGTGGCGCCGTCAAATTGTTGTGACAAGGCTTCTGCTTTAGCATTCTTAGATCCGGGTCGGTATGTTATTTGAAAGTTGAATCGGGAGTAGAAGAGAAACCTGACTTGACGGGTGTTTAATCTTTTGGCGGTCTGCAAATATTCTAGATTCTTGTGGTCGGTTAAGACTAGGAATGATTGCTTGGTCCAAAGCTGCCTTGAGTGCTAGAAGTTTGCAGTCTCCCACATCATAGTTACGTTCGGCCTGACTTAGCTTACGGGAATAGAACGCACAGGGGTAAAGCTTGATTGGGTCTCCCTGGCTTTGTGATAGTACTGCCCCAATACCAGTGTTGGATTCGTCAACCTCTACCGTGAACTGTCGTTCGTGGTCTGGGTGCCTCATGATGGGTGCTGTGGTGAATCTAGTTTAACTCATTCAATGTGGTTTCACTCTCCTTATTCCAAGGTAAACACTTGGTTCCCTTGTGGGTCATGGAAGTCAGGGGGGCTACTACTTTACTGAAATTCCTTATGAATCGTCAGTAGAAGTTGGCAAATCCAAGAAACCTTTGCAATCCTTTAAGTCTATGTGGTTTGGGCCAGTGAACAATGGATGGGACTTTCTTTTCGTCCATGGCCACTCCGTCCGTGCTAATGATACAGCCGAGGAACGAAATCTTGGTCTGATGAAACATTTGGACATTTTGGCAAAGAGTTGGTGTTCGATGAGTCTCTTTAGGACGTGGGTGTGGGTAGGGTAGTCTTCTGAGTAGATTAAGATGTTGTCTATGTAGACCACCACGAATCTGTTTAGCATGTCCCTGAAAACCTCATTGATCAAGGACTGGAATACAGCAGGACTATTAGAAAATCCAAAGGGCATGACCAGATATTCATAGTGCCCATTAGTTGTTGAAAAGGTAGTCTTCCACTCGTCACTTTCTCTGATGCGGATAAGGTTGTAGGCACTGCGGAGGTCTAATTTGGTGAAGTATCGAGCTGCTCGTAGTTGTTCTAGGGCTGCAGGTACTAATGGCAGGGGTATCTGTATTTGTTCGAGATGTCATTTAAATTTCTGTAGTCGATACAGGGTCGAAGGCCTTTGTCCTTCTTTTTAACAAAAAAGAACCCTGCTGAAGCTGGAGAGGTTGAGGGTTGAATAAAGCCTTCAGTTCTTCCTGAATATACTGGGTCATGCTCTCCGTCTCTGGCTGAGACAAAGGAAATATTCTGCCTTGTGGTGGTGTACTTCCTGGAAGCAAGTCAATGGCACAGTCGGTGGGTCAATGATGTCTAAGTTGAGTTGCTTTTTGTTGACTGAAAGCGACCTTTAAATCGTGATACTGTGTGGGTAGGCTTGAGACATCTATGACCTCCTCCTGAGTGACTTGAATGCTGTGAATGACTCGTCGGGTGTGAATGAGGCAGGTTGAATGACAGTAATTAGACCACTGGGTGATTTGGCGCTGTCTCCAAGAGATGACAGGGTCATGGAGCTCCAGCCAATGCAGTCCTAGGATGAGAGGGTCCTCTGGTGAACAGATGACGTGGAACTGGAGGAGTTCTACGTGGAGTGAACTGGTGTATAACGTGAGTGGTTGAGTCTGGGTCGTGATCCTCCCGGATCCTAACGGTCGCCCATAAAAAGCTGCCACAGCCACCGTGGGAAAACATGAAATGAGAGGAAAATCATATTTAGCCACAAAGTCCTTGTCAATGAAATTCCCCGCCGCACCCGAATCAATGAATGCCTTGACCTTGGTTTTCTGATCTTTATATCATAGACAAACTTGATGAGCTGGGCCTTGATGGTGTTTGAGGTGTGGGAGTGCGGCGAACCTTGCGTGAGCGGGAGGAGGTGGTCAGTGCGAATGGCTAGGTCCATATACTGCTCAAGTGTTTTGTTCTGGTCGCGACTGGCCAGTTCTGATTGATGATCCTCCCTTAATCCACGACGATAGATGGTCAATAGGGGATCGTTGTCCCAACACTTACGGTGAACAAGCGTCCAGTTGGCGTTTATATAGTCTTGCATAGCCATACCTTCAGACTAACAGGGGAAGGTCTGGGAACTTTGTCCTCTTTGATTGGCCAAGACCCACCCAATCACGTTTTGTTTTGTTGTGCGTCATATTAAGGGGTGTAAAATTTTTTGCCACAATTTCAGAACGGTGTGTGAAATCTGATGTATTTTAAAGATTTTAAGCCACAAACTGCAAATATTTAATATACTTTTGACAATCCACCATTACGTTGATGTTGATTAGGGCTCGTTCTTCTCTGATTTTCATTCTCTAGTTTGTTCTTGATGGATAGAGTTTCATGAATTTATCTTGAAAGTTAGCAGTTTGGAGTAGATTTGGAGGATTTACTTTGTCAAAGCAACATAATAATCTGCAGCATAGTAATGATTTCTTTGTGAGTTTATCACTCTGCCTTCAGTGTGCCAAATAACTTTTTTTTTTCAATCAAATTCAATAGCTGCATCTTATCTTCAGGTTTTAAACATTTTCACGTCTCTTGTACAACATTCACTCAGATTAAATTCTGTTGAGTACAGAGTTGCTGTGCTGCACTCCAGGAAGTGACATGCAAGGCTAAAAATTACATCTGTATTATAGCTCACCTCCCTTTACAATTTAAAACTCAATTATAAGTTTACAAGGAAAACAAGTGGCTTGCCTCTTTTCAGTTGTCTGGCTTAAATTAGTTGTTTGACTTGTTTATAGTGTGTGCTACATTCTTTTTCTTACATTTTACACTGTATCACTTATGCATTTATTGTGCATTTGCATACACAGCCATGCAGTAGAATTTCCCAGAAAGTGTCCAATACAGAGACAGAGTGCAGATGTATTTTGTAAAAGCTGTGCTTACTGTGATAATCTTTTGTCAGTTTCTTTCTTCTCTTTCTCTCTCTCTCTCTCTCTCTCTCTCTCTCTCTCTCTCTCTCTCTCTCTCTCTCTCTGTGTGTTTACTGATATACATATCATGCAACACAAACAAATACAAGAAAATTACCAGAAGCAATGCTGCAGTCAATTTAATAGCAAAATGGTGACAGACGCATGGAACTAGGTAGTATTTATTTAGTTAGTCAATTCAAAATCAATTGTGTATTTGATCAGGTAGCCTATATGTGCTCCATGCAGTACCATTTTTATACATTTGTTTTATTAAAGTCAACTTTGCATATAACTGGAGTAAAAATAATCATACAGTCATAATAATAATAATACAATAAAACAGACACATTGGATACAATGTGTACTTTAATGTAATAACTGCTTTGGAGAGAATCAAAACTGGTATAGATTCCAGCAATGGCATTACAACTAAGAAATACTATTAAGTAAGTTTTGTGTGTTTCCATGTTTGCATTGTCAGTATCTTTAATAATTATGAGCATATGGAATTATTTGGATATTAGCTTTTGCTGATCAGTCTAGTTTGCAGACAGATAAATAAATTAAACCATGACAGAAATGACACTGTCATAATAGTTTACGTCAAAGACCCCCTCTGGCACTAGCCGTGGGGATTTGATTCAGTACCATAGATTTGAGCATCAATGATAGGCTGAGATGCAACTTTCAGGTTTCAAATTCATCAACATTGTGAGATACTGCAGCTTCCTTCATGGCAGTTTTTCTACACACGATTTTCGATACATGAATAGAGGGATGTTTTGACATCACTCATGCAACAGTGATTTCTTGTATGCAATGAGTAAACCCCAAAGAACTCACTTAATGAGTCACAAAGGGCTTTGCCCAACCATCGAGAATACATCATGCATGTTAAACAGCTCCTTTGATGATCTCACTACTTTTTTTCCCTTCCCCTTTATTTTCTGTCCTCCCCAACTCCCGGCTGCCGCTGAAAAACTCGACCAGTTTCTTTTTCTCGCATCACTCATTCCGGAAGAAGACCGCTATGCGTTGATTAGAGCATTGCCGATTTACAAGATTACGCAGACAATTAACTAAGCCATTGATCTGTACTTAATCACACAAGTGTTTCTGTTCCATCCTTCTTTATTTTGCACATCCCCAACAGGACCACCTAAATCATTTTTGCACACAGTTTTGAAGACTTTGCTTGGAGGAAAACTAGCTAATGGATAAATGTAAATTTAAATCCAAATTTGAATGCATTAGCCTTTTGTATTTATTGCTTGCGATGCCAAGGTCATGGGTTTGATTCCCAGAGAATGCCATATTGATTAAACATATACTTTAAATCCCCATCCAAATTAAAAAAGGTAAAAGTAGGCGTACTGTGCAATACATGCTGGGAGAATGGCAGGCTTGAAGACGAATGCTCTTGAGATGACCACTGTCTTCCAACCTGTTAATGAGAACATCTGCACATGGCGGACCATTCAAGTCAATAGGAAGCCACAGATGGATGTTCTTCCTGGGGTGCAGAAAGCTGCTGAACGAGTCAGAGATGCACATACGTAACAATTAAGACTCTTGCATCACGCTGGTCTGATTACAGTTTGTTTTTATGGAACGTAAGACATTTCCATTCGTTTTCTGCTGCAATGAAATTGCACTGTTCATTATCTTCTTTTAATCATATACTCACTAACTGCATGAGGAAGTGCTGAATAAAACATTCACAAGACAGACTGTGCATTAGGAGTGCTGCTGCTCATTATACTAGCTGCATTTCCTGCGCATGTGTCACATCTCCCAGAATAGATGCCATAATTGCCATTGCATAAGGATGGGCAGGCTGAGGCAGCAGGGCACTCCTTGTAGTTCTGCTGTGTGGGGACGCTCTCCGACACAATCTACGAGAAGTTTGGAGCCCTAATCGCAGCTAAGGAATGTGGTAGTACAGAGCAAGCTGTTAAGAGGGGTCACTTGATAGCGAGCTCATGAAGCCAGACATTTGAGTCAGATCGGCATTAAATCTGGTCTAGTTTGTAGGTTATTATGGCCAAGGGCTCTCCACTTTAAGCAGAAATAAGCTGGCATGTAAATTGACCAATTACAGCTGTTTTTTGACTTCTTGTTTAGGGAACAATCTTGAAGACTCAGGACTGTGAAATGACTCCTGAAATGCTGAACTGGAGATTGTAGCCAGCTCTCGCTATTTCTGTGCAAAATACTTATCAGTTGGTCCATAAACGTTCAGTTGGCATGCTGTCTGAGGCTCTGACTCTTGCATATTGCCAATTCACAGATTGCATTTCTTGTGGAATTGCATAAAGATCTTCATTAAGCAAAGTGTTGCGGAGAGGTGAAAATAGGTCTTGTGGATATATACTGTATGTATATATATAACTGAGGGGATAATGGTGGAAAACATCAATTTTGTTAGTAATGTTTTTATTTTTCTCTTTCAGCATGTCATATTGTGCAGGGCACTGTAATAAACATCCATACTGAAGGTCTGTGTTTGAAAGCAAATTCCTATTAAAATCTGTTGGCACAAATATTTGATATTCATATTATAAATTACATGGCTACAATAAATCCCTATGAATCCTGTTGCGATTATGGTGCTTATAATAAATTAGTACTACTAAAACCACTACTATTACTAATAATAATAATAGTAATAATACATAGTATACAATATGATACTAGAAATCCACTGGATAAAATGGCACTGGATAAAGTGGGCCTGCAGTATTTTTTTTTTCTTCCTCGATAACTCAATGCAATTATATGATGATAGTTTTCCCGATAATGTCGCATGTTGTTGTGCACAAATTGTTAAGCCCAAGACACCTTGTAATGGGCATCTCTACATTCAGTACATACAGCCATTTGTAGTTATATGCCGTTTCCACAGAAAGCCAAATCAGCATCCTTTGTATGTCTACAAACAGTCTACGTGTTTATTTTTGTTGCTGCGCAATTTTATTCCCGTCGTGTCAAGTGGCTGGCTTGCTTCTGCGTTACCGCTGCTTTGCTCACCAGTGATCAGTATTTTCAGTGTGTGCCATAACAGGGCTCATCTCACACATAATAAGGCTACACACTAGTCCTCACGGCTCTGGGGAAAGTGCACTGCATTCAGATTCCCTGCTGTACGCCGCTGGAGTCGTCCTCAGCACAGCATGTCAGATGCGCACACAGACAAGGCTGTTCTGGAAACAGTCACACCACAAGGTTTACTGATAAAAGGCGTTTGGAATGTCAGACCGTAGGGGACCCCAGTTGTAAGTCGTCCTTCATTCTTAAAAACCAAAATAAGTTTTATATTTATATATATATATATATTCAATATGAAACAATTAATGAGTGATATCTATCTATCTATCTATACAAAGATATTCAAACAATATTTTTTTAAAATATCTTATCTGAAAGTGTGCTAAAGCAGGTTGCAGGCATGTCATTATCTCAGAATCGCCTCTTCTTTGTTGCTAAATTAAAAAATCTAAAACTATATTCTGATCACTCCTGACAGGGTCGTTAACTCTCTAATTACTGCTTGACAGCTCCCTGACTTGATGTGATGTGACTTTACGGGCACGGCTTTGAAAATAAACACCCTCAAGGTCACTAATTTTAAGTCAAAATTAAACATGCACACCTTTTTTTAAAGATGCCAACCAACCTCAAGACCTGTAATTGGTCTGTTACACCTCAAAAGGCACACCATCATTAGTGCCTTAGATAAGAGGACGCAAAGTTACAAAGAGAGTCAATGGGAAAGTCAAAGCGATTGTTCGCAACAATGTGTCCACTCTGAACGATGTCGGGAGATGTTCTGAGAAATGCAGTGATGAGAAATATCAAAGCGCTCGGGTGCTTTTTATAGTCATGCTAATGTTGCTGTGTTTGGATGAGAGTACAAAAACATAAGATGAAGGTGTTGTGGGGCGGTTTGCTTCTAACATGAAAACATCAACATCTGCAAGAGCTCACAGACTCTGTTTTAATCACAGACGTACAATGCAGCCTTGTTGAGATTTTTCAGAGCAATTTGGATTCAATGAATTCAGTTATCCTTGTTATGGTTTGGGGGCCTTCTGTCTCTTTTCATCATGTATGGCATTTCTTTAAAATCTCTAGATGATGATAAAACTGTTTTTTTTTGTGACTTCAGCTTTCATGCCTTGTTTCTGCAGGAAAAAAGTTAAACCAATGCAGAAGAACATTATAATAGTCACGACAAGACTTCAACAGGAGCTTTGAATTTCTATTGCAAGCAGTTGCCATTAATATTACATCATGATTATAAGAGATAAGCTCCAAGTGTGTAGATAGAGAAAATTTGACTCTAGATTCCCTCAGCGAGTCTTAACTGACCCAGCAGGCTGAGATATCCATTAAATATCCTCTGCCATATTCCTGATTTTCGATGATCTCATTATATTATCATATATTAATTTTCCGTTCATCAGACTACATCAATTAAATATAACTTCACTTTCTCACCCCCAGAAATGAGAATAAGTCAGATAAAATAGATTGGGGTCAGATCTTGTAATGCGGCAGTGAGAAAAGTAACTCTGTCCGAAAAAGACAAATAGGAAAATGATTTCCGAGAGTTTAGGCTCTTTAAACATGATGATGTAAGTCAATAATCTTCACCTTCATGTCTATCCAACTATGACACTTAGTCAAAGCCTGAATATAAATGCACCAATCAGCTGGAATATGAAAACGATTCATCGTTTGAGCTCATGGGCATCAGGACATTGAACCTTTACACATCCATTCTGTCATTTTGATATATGTGTGGCTTGTGGCGTATGAATTCAATTAACATATAGTACTGTATACATCTGCCATTTCTCTGTAAACAATACATCAACATGACAGCTCCATAACACATTTCAAACACGATCAGCTTTGATAGAATCGATAGACCCATCCCAAATATACATCATTGCACAATTCTGTAGCCATTTATAGAGTTTGCAAAGGCAAGCAAGACTTCTTCTACTATCACTATGATGTCTGTGCTATGAACACAAATGATTCCTCAAATTGTGTGACATTTCGAAAATATGTGTTTTTTGTTATTTTACCGACATAAAATGGTAGACAAATTTCACTACATTTGCACTGAAGGAGGAAGCTGAGGCATATATAGAAATCCAGAATAACAAAGAAGAAGAATTTGCCTATTCTTTGTAATTATTTGTGACATTTACTATGATTTTCCGAATGAAAAATGGTTTCTGCTGCATATAAAATTTTTACATTTCAGTTTTATGTTTATTTAAGTGTTTAAATAAAAGTGTTTAAATTAACACTTAATTAACTAAAATAAATAAAAAAAAAATCTTCTTTTTTTATTTATTTTTTTTGCAATGCAGGCAATTAATAGTGTCTTTTTTTTACATTGAGATACCATTGTAGTTTTTTATTAATATTTTGAATACAATTTCATTTGCTCTTTTCATTTTAAGTTTAGTTAAAATTGTAGTAATTTTGTCATTAATTTATTTACAGTTTAACAGTTTATTTCAGACACTGTTTATTTGATCTTAAAATACTTTCTACTTAGAAAGTAGTAGGCATTAAGATTTTTTTTTTTTTTTTTTTATTACACCATTATTATAAGCACAGTGAGACCAGTAAGACATTAAACATGATGCATAAAAAAAATATATAAAACTGATTTCCAAACACAAAAATCATGGTATTTACTTTAGCTTTTGTAGCCTCTATAATCATAAATAAAATGTGGCAAAAAGAGTGTATTATTTATTAAAGATACAGATATTAAGACATTTCTGATATTGTCTTCATAAAGTTAAACTGCTTGTTTTATTGCTCTTTTCTTTCAAAATCCATACCGCTATCTAATCAAGTATAAATATTTTATAAGGCTCTCTTATATATACGCTGTTCACAGCAGCTTAGTGCACGTTTTCTGGCTGATGTCTTCATGTTGGTCCAAGCAAATTTTACACACAAATTGGTTATAAAGGAGAATGCTTGTTTCGGACCCAAGTGGGGCGTCTGCAATATGAAAGCATTTCCTCCTCAGGCATTTTCTGAAATTACTGTAAGATGAACAAAATGACTAAAGCTATGAAGTGTCGAAGATTAGCTTAGCTCAGCAGAGAGACTGAATAAGAGGTTATGATGTGGGAGGAAAAGAGACTTCTGGGATATCAGGTCGGTCATGCAAGCTGAAGCGTATTCTGTAAGTATTACTTAAAAGGCCATGTATAGTTATTTCATGCTAAGTGACCCCGGCATTCACTTGGAAGACATAGGCAGCTTTACCATCTGGTGAGCCCAACTGTTCTCCTCCACAAGAAGGTGAAATTGTAGGTAGACTTTGGCAAGCGTTCCAGCTTGGCTTTGAGCCTCTTGAGTGATTATCGCCCCTCGAATTCACCAAACGGTATTGCCGCTTTCACACGTGGTATTTCATGAACCACCCGCAATCCAGCTTAAGTAGGTGCTAAATGTGTTACAAGAATGCTGTGCTTTTTTCCTTTGAAACCAAACACTTATCTTTACAATGCAAAAGAGGCTTAGCATAGAATGTGATAAATTCTATGCCATGTTCTCCCCCTCAAATTTAGTCAAGTCATGTTTATGACCTTACTATTAAGTACATAAGATTTATAATTTGTATGTATATTTTACCAGTGCTTACATCAAAGGAATATTTTTTTTTTATTATTATTATTTTTTTTATAAAGCCTCTCCTTTAGAAATATGTGATGGGATCAGATTGTTTAACTGTTCCAGTTGTGATTGGCTAAACATCACGCACCGCGTCTCAATGGCCTTTGCTTTGATTGTATTGTAAACAGTAGTCAGTATTGCTTTAAAATGAGACCCAGGGAATATTAGTGAAGAGGACCACTCACAACATTAAAAAACATACCCAAAGGTCATTGTATCTTAAAGAATTAGTTCAAGCATATATCCATCTTTCATATATAATGGACATAATTTACAGTCATTTTTGTTCACCTTGCATAAGATTGAAAAAGTCACCATGAAATAAAAATTGTCTTGGTCACATGTGCACAATATTCTTAAAAAATAATAAATACATAAATTCTAATAATAAATTAAATATTGCCTCTTTTAGACCATAATTTACTTAAACTTACACTATAGCTTCTCTATTCTTTTTCGTATTCTATATACTTAATCTATATAATCTAAATGAAAAAAAGGCCTCTAACATTAGCTTGCTGTATTATTTTTCATTTATTTTTATTTATTCTATTGTTATAGCACTTGCATATCACTGCTCTTTTATTGATTTGCATTACCCTCATCAGTAAATCACTTTGGATAAAAGCATCTAAATGCTAAAAGTGTATAATTTAAACTTCAACCCCGTCATGTACATTAGAAAGCCTGTTTACCATCCAATCAATGCCAACAGATAAAATCACATCCCAACCCTTTCATGTATTTTCCATGTTATTTTTTTATTTGATAAATATCCCATCATGCTTTAATATGTTGAAACACAGAATTAAATGGAGTTTTGAATGCCCTGTCATGTTGACTTCGAGAACTTGTGTTACAATTAGCAAAATTAGGAGGTCGTTTAATCATCTACGCCTCCTTGAATAAACACAGCAGAACAGCTCTTTTGCCAAGATATACATAAACAAGAAGGTGTCCTGTAAGTAATTAACAGAAAAATAGCCATCATTCCCACTGTAATTATTGACAACCTTATGATGAGTACTTGAAATGCACGGCTGAATACATCAGTAATGTGAGAAGGGAGGCTGTCCGTGAATAATGTGGACCTCAACAGGGCTTCCTGAACTAAACGTGGGTTTTTTTCCTTTTTTTTATAAATATAGTTGCTAGTAGATTAGCTGGGTGTCATCTCTAGTAGAATCAGGCTCATGCTGGGTTTATCCATGATAGGTAGTGCTCTTAAGCAGAAGAGCAAGATTGATCGAGCCATTACCTGGTACATGACATATTCAAGTCAGATAATGTCTCTGGCTGAAAAGCCTCTCAAGGACTGCAATCAGAGACTTTATTACACCCGAAAAGACATGTAATACAGTATGAACAAGTTGCATGGTTAGTTTATTTATTTCTTTATTTTTCTTTTGTTTGTGTAGTATGATACTATTTTAACTCTACATCATTTTAACTCTACATCATTTACACATCATTTTGGGAACTGATTTAGAATGCCTCTTATAAGATTATCATGATGATCTGTAGTAATGTGTTCCTCAAAACCAGACAAAGAATATAAAGATACTGTAGTAATAGGAAAACATAAATAAATAAATAAATAAAGATATATTTAAAAAAAAAAACTCAATGTTGGTTCCACTTGTTGCAGAGATGCTACCGATTAGTTGTGGCAGTTGGGGGGACGGTGCCTTGCTCAAAGGTCTCACTTCAGTCATGGTATTGAAGGTGGAGAGAGTGCCACCTCCCACCAACCACAATCCCCCCGACCTGGGACTCGAACCCACAACCTTTGGGTTACAAGTCCAACTCCCTATCCATTAGACCACGACTGCATGAATGCTTCACAAGCTATCGGCCACAGATTGATCTTTGAACATTACTTTGCATGGCAACCATAAACTGCCTAGATTTAGGCTAATGAATATTACATGGTGGAAGAACAGTTTATTATGATGTTTACTCTTTAGCATCGGCCTCCTCTATCATGCTGCATTTGTGTCATGTCTAACAGCATTTAACCGTGGTAAAACCATTAGAGAATGCCTCTTGGCTTATTGGTTTATTCAGTAAAGTAAACAAACACTCAAATGAATTATATGTTCCATATGTGAAGCTACATACTGTATGGCAGAAAACATATCAAGAGAAGAATCTCTTAACTTACATTCAGTTTCTTGCTGCATTTTTTGGACTCCACCATCTCTGGCTGAAGCAATGCATGCTGTTCTTATTGCAAGACTATTAAAAAGAAGAGTATTACATCCGCTGCTTTAATCTGTTGTTTTTTCACACACACACATACTCTAAGGGGGCTTTTTAATTGGGTTACCACAGAAGGTGCTGTCAGATTAACCACATGGAGAGGAAAAAAAGCAACATTTTGACTGGTCACACTTCTGGCAGGGAATCTGATCGCCTTCGACAGCCTGTTTTGAATAAATTCTATTACGAGATTATAAAGAGAAGGTGATGCTTAGATCAAGTCATGTCACAGTAGCATAAATCTCACTAACTAAAGATTTGCTAACTAAAACTGAGCATGTCTTTAGTGGCCATGCAAAACCATGTGGTTGTAGCAGCTAACCTGCAATTCGAGCTTCTCAGATCCAGTCAAGATGTTTTATTTGATAAGAAAAGATATTATAATGTCCTCTCCACTTCAGACACCTAAACCGTTTGTCAGGCAAAGCTAGGGATATATACATAGAGCTGTTTTAAAAGCCTGTTTTAAACCTTCTACTGGGTCAGAAGGGTGTTATTAAAAGCTCTGTCTTTCTTTCTTTTTTTTTTTTTTTTGTGGAAATACAGGTTTTATGCAAGTTACACAGTACAGAAATGTCAGATGAGGCTCACTACATTTGGGTTATTCATGGAGCCTTTGCTAACTGTACTTTATGGCAGAATACCAAAATTTAGTCACAAAACCAACCTGAGAGCATTGCATTATTAATGATTATAGTGTACTTTAAATCATGACTCATTTGATATGTAAGAACTGTCAGCGCTGTCAGCTCTGCTCTGTTAACTTTAGTGAGATTTAGAAATAAGCAGAATGATTATAATTTTTGGCTACAGTGTTAGTGATTCAAACATATCCCTTTTAATTAAAAATATTAATTGTGAATATGAAGTGTGCTTAAATGTGTTGAATATGCATTGCACTTCAAATCTGGTTAGTATATTTTAAAGCAGTGTACTTATATATGTATACAGATAATATAATATGAATGCAATAAAAGGGCAATTATCACTTTCATGAAAGTGTTTCTTAAAAATCATTGGCAAATTATTATTGTTTTTTTCCTCTTAGCATTATTCCCGTTCGATTGCAGGGTCTGCTTTTCTGCAAGCTGTCTCCATTCGGCACGGTTAAGAGTGTCATCCAGGTTGGCACAGATCTTCCCCACGTCGTCTTTGATTCTATCCACCCATCGCCATTTTGATATACACCTCGGTCGTCGGCCTTGGGGACAGTTCTTCACATTGGTAACCGAGCTCAAGTGCGGTCTTCGGATGAGCCAATAGTCAATTTGGGAGTCCCTGCCACTGCTGCCGGTCTCTTCCTGAAGAAGGTATGAAGCACGACAGGATCATGGGCCTCAGCACAATCCAAAACACAGCGTCCATCGTCATTTCTGGTCCCAAATCCTTGGCCCACCATGAAATAGCACCTATCTCTTTCCTGGCCAACATTTTCATTCAAATCGCGGCCTTTGGCAACATGCTCTTCGGGGACAATCATTTGCAGACGGTCATCAACTCCGTTCTGGGCCTGATTGCCGTTGTACAAAAGCTTGAAACCCTCTCCGATGTCCCTGGCCTTTGCTCCCGCCTTCTTCCAGTCATTGTTCAGGGTGCCAAGGCGTAGTAGTTGCACTTGCTTCTTTAGTTGGCCTTGTCCATGGGCCGGTAACCCTTGTCCACTTCTCATGCCATTCAGACTACGTTGACTACGTGACTACATTGCATGAGATGTGACTGTGGAATAAGTCAACCGGCGCATCACTCCACCTGACATCACCTGACGTTGAAGACCCTCACCATGGCCTACTTACAAAAGGTTGTTGTTTCCAGCCAGCACCGCATGGAGGTAATTTGCTTAAAATTATTGGCAAATAAATTTACTTTAAAGAACATTTGACTTCACTGTTTTAATCATGCTTCTAAAGTACACTTGTTTGAAAGTTGACTAAGCACACATAAAGTACTTGATTAGCATTAGACTGTTGTTTGATATTGTTAAGAATTTTTATTTTAAATGCAGCAAAATTGCATCTTCACAATTAAAAATGTGTGCACACATATTTAGTCCATGCATCTGTGCAATATAGCTGACGACAGACTTTTACCATATTTCAAAGTCCATAGAAGTAATTATGAAATACAATCTAAAGTCCTAACTACTGTAAGTGGGTCAAAGAAGTTCGGCTAATTACCTTTTATAAAAGTAATATACACTTTAATATGACTGCAATTAACTAGAAACTCAGTTTCTGAAAACATTACATTGAGTTCTCACTTTATATACTTTAAATACACTTTAAACAATATCTCAGCAATTATTACTATAATAATTATAGCTTCATTGTGTTCCTTTGAAAATAATAATGCAGTGTGAATTTGCCTCAACTAAGTAGCTATACCTGGAAATATATAAACAGTATATTCTGTGGATGATATTTGCATATGGTTTAACTTTAAATTTGTATGAAACAAGAGACCGAAAATGGGTTACTCTATCGTGAGCTGTATTGGAGATGCAGAATGCCATGTGTAAAAAAAAAACAAAAAAAAACATGTACTGTCAGTATGAGATATTTAAATGAACATAAAGCTATAAATATTTGATTTTTAACACTGATGAGTTTATTGGATATATTTGTTGCTGATCTGGAGGTGGATACAGAATGCCGAGAAATATTTCCAGTCTCCCACACAGGACAATGACAAATAATATAACGTGTCTTAAAGTATTGATCCTCAACCCACTTCTGTGGCTCACATTATGAAGAGTGCTGTCTATGACGCAAGACAAGCATTTCTGAGTCAGATTGTTTTCCTATAGTAGTTAATTTTACTTATATTCATGCGCTCAAGAAACATAAGCGGTCTACGAGTCATATTAGGATGTCTATACTCTGCCTAGAAGCTATTAGGATCCTTTATGTATTGAACATGTGAAATGGCCCTTTGCTAAAACTCTTCCATCCTGAATTACTGTTGCTCAGGTAAGATTCACATCCTTTGAATTAATTGAAACTCTCGTTTCAGCAAAATGTGCTAAAGTGTTAGAAACATATTATGAGCTAGTAGGATCTTGCAAACAGTTGTTTTTCTCTCAGTAAACTCTTCAATTATGCAGTAATGTGGTTAAAACCTAATACCTAGAAGCAAATAGGTATTCTTACTGATGTTCATATGGAAATGAGTTTGACACAGTTTAATCCACAGCATTAACTTCTCAAGATTTATTTACATTTTAAAAAGTAAAAGAAAAAAAAAAACATACCACATTACATTATTCTTGGTAACTACCGGTGAATCTTAAACAATTTGAATGCCATGGAAAAGTTTGTTTATTTTAGAAATTCAACTAATTTCGTGAAACTAGTGTATTAAAAAAATTCAGTGTACGCAGTCTGAAGAAGTTAAAGTCTTTCGTTATTTTAATTGTGATGATTTAGGCTCACATTTAACATAAACCCGCCAATTCAATATCTCAACAAATTACAATATACATTAGCCAGTCAGCTAATCAACTCAAAATAATTGCAAATGTTTCCTGGGCCTACAATATGGTCTCTCAGTTTGGTTCACTAGGCTCAGGGTTGCCAGGTCCCAGAAATATTTCCAGCCCAATGACAACTCAAAATTCGCCCAAACGGAATGAAAACTAGCCCAATTTTGCGTCCAATCAGATTAGACAATGGCTGGATTCCCACAAAGGGCCTTAAAATATAATTTATATAAGTTTAAGTTTAAAGTATTGGCCTTTTGTCTTTTGTCTCCCAAATTCTTAATATCACACACTGTGTTTTTTTAATACACCATCTCATACAATAAAGGTCAAATAAGAACATGTCCTCTGATATTTTCTGACCATAGTCAGAAGTATTATCTTGTTTTTCTCTTCTCAGCACTTCTCTCTGATGCTTTTCTCTCCATATCTGCGGCTGTTCTGTTTACACCCAAGCATCAATATTAAAATTAACTGTTAAACTAAATTAACATACACTGGCTTTTATCAATATTATTACAAATATGCTTACTGGGTGAACTTGAGCACTTTTCCTTTTGTTTTTGCTGTTGTTTGTCTTCTCTTTTTTCAGAACTTTTCACAGCATTTTCTTCTTAGATGGTCTAACTTTTGATTACAGATTTGAACAGAACTATATACAATCTCAGGGCTGTTTTATTTTAGACATTGGTGCTCTCTTTCCCACCCTTCTCAGGTGGTGCTGAATAGATTTCAGCAGTAAAGAGAGAAATCCGTGCATCCGTCCGTGGTGATGGTTTAAATTCATGGCAGCATATGTTTCTTCTTTGCATGTAAGCTCAAATCCTCTTTATATTTAGCAAAGAATTCTGCTCTAGCCTGTTTCGTAGCTTGTTCTTTATCAGTGACATTTGGGAAAATGAACGCTCAACTGCTGCATTGCTGAATGGTAGAGCAAGAAGACTTCTATCACCTGCAGTATCTGTGTATGCAGAAACTTCTACCCAGAAGTCCTCTGTTTTGCCATCTTCTGCATTGTTCCATTCCAGAGTGTGAATTACTCTCCACTGTTGCTCTGCTTTTCCTACATCTCCCTTGAAGAGGTGGAAAAAGGGAAGATCATCAATCCTTGGCTTACTTGACAACAGAGTACGACTCGGTGACAGGAATTTGAGAACCTCTAACTGTTTAGTGTTATCTGGAAGTATCTTCCTAATTTCCTTAGATAACTCTAGCATGTAGTCCCTGCACCTGCGTTTCATGTCCTGCTCAGCTAGGTCACTTATAGCATTGGCTTCAAACAAAGCAAGACAGAACTGCACCCCAAAGTCTACGGCATCAAGTGGCAAAAGATTCTCATCAGAAAGGTTAAACTCCATGATGTCTTGCCAGCTCTGGAGCAAGCTTTGGCAAACCTATGCGCTCAAGCAGGGACCTGTAAAATGTTAGAAGTTCCATAAGAAGTTTTGCAGGATCAGGTTTGTCAAGTTGAAAGATTTTATTAAGTCTGTTTAACTCTGACACAGTTGGTTGGAGGAATTTCAGGTATATCAGGTTAATATTGTTACTATACATTTGGTACAGCAGTTTCACAGCATAGCTCCTCTTACTGTCTTTTGTCAAATGAAAATGCAACTTAAGCTCCACATACTGTGAAAGGATCCGGTTGATGCACTCACTAATAGCGAGCCACCTAGTATCAGACAGTTGCAGAATCTTCAGCGGGCTTTCACCTACATTTATGGTTTTGTAAACCAACTGTAGGTCTGAGAAACTATGTACTCAACATTTCAGGGGAGGACAGTGATGGCTTTTGATGCACAGAGTTTATGTAGACAATATGAGTATTCATTCAACACCCACTAATAAAAGGTTCCCTTTTATCTTTGTCCACAATTATTTTATTTTATTTATTTTTTTGCGGCCACGGTACATTATAAATGTAGCCCAAAAACCGCTACCCTGGCAAAGAAGCTGGCTGTTCACAAAGTGCTGTATCCAAGCATGTTAACAGAAAGTTGAGTGGAAGGAAAAAAGTGTGGAAGAAAAAGATGCACAACCAATCAAGTGAACTGCAGTCTTATGAGGATTGTCAAGCAAGAGCATCAAGAGCCGCCACGCACAGACCTGTCTAGGAATTTGGCTAATGTTGTTGTATTTCTCCTGTTAAGCCACCCCTGAACCACAGACAACATCAGAGGCATCTTACCTGGGTTAAGGAGAAGAAAAACTACACTGTTCCATTGGTCCAAAGTCCTCTTTTCAGGAAGGGTGGAGAAGCTCATAGCGCAAGTTGCATGAAGTCCAGTGTTAAGTTTTCACAGGGTGTGATTATTTGGGGTAAAATCATCTGCTGGTGTTGGTCCATTCTGTTTTTTGAAAACCAACATCAATGTACCCGTTTGCCAACAAATTTTGGAGCACTTCATTCTTCCTTCAGCTGAACAGCTTTTAAAAGATGCTGATTTCATTTTCCAGCAGGATTCGGCACCTTCCAAAGAAACCTGGGCTTCCATACCACCTCAACAGTGCCACAAACTGATCACCTCCCTGCCATGCCAAATCGAGGCAGTAATTACAGCAAAAGGAGACCCTAAGTATTGAGTACATATACACATACTTTCTTAAAAAATATTGTAATTGTTGAGTGAATGGATGGGTTTAAGTTAAAAATGTGAGACTAGATCATCACAATTAAAATAAATAAAGACTTAAACTACTTCAGTCTGTCTGCATTAAATTTATTTAATACACAAGTTTCACAATTTTTACACAACATATTTTTAGATGTGATTGATTATTTGACAGCACCTGAATTTACTTGAAATTGTGTGGAAAATAAACAAATCTATTGTGACCCAGAAAAGTTAAACTTGTTTTATTTGTTTGTTTGTGTGTGTGTTTGACTGTTTTATGTTCATTTCATGTTTTTAAACAAGATGCCAGATCTATCAGACACAAATAAATGCCAAACGTTTGCTCAGCAGCTGTTTTTTTTCTTTCTTTTTTTTTTCCTTCTTCCTGAGACCGCTTTCATTAACATTATTGCATTATTGCTCTTCACACCTCACATTCAGCTACACTAAAACAACCCAAATTGTTGCCTTTCAACATAGTTCTATCAAATAGTTTAACATTTCAAAGCCCCTTTTAAAATGTCAGGTCACCACCCTGACTCCACAAAATGTTCTGTGTGAGAATGTTCTTCTAGTGCCGCAACCTTGTTCAAGCATTTCAGTCCATTTGTGAGTCTGTACTTGTCATGCCAATGCAAAGATAGCCAGACTGCACATTCTCTGACTGGATGGTTTGTGGGAGGTTCCACTTGCACCATCCAGTTATGGGCTTGTCGTCAGAAAGGAAAAAGGGCGATTTATTCCTGTATGCACTGGCAAACAGGTCCGGTTTGTGGGCTGGTTGGGTTCAATAGATCTTTTCTGCTACGTCTGCTGTGAATCAAGGGTACTTTTGCTCTCGTTGCCATGGGGACAGTTTAGAAGGTATCCCACTTTTGTTCCAGTTTCCTATATAAAGTTATGCCTACATTAGACCTAAAAGTGACAATTATGCAAGCTGTAAATATGGTGCACTCAACATGTGCTTGTTGTCCTTCAGAATTAATTAGTAGTAGGAGCAATCCACAAGCACTTGTTACCGTTAGTTGCATAAAAAGGCCTAGAATATCTCAATGGTAAAAATAGAGAAAAGTCTGCTGACAGTGTGGCTATTTGACATACCATGTTTGTACTTCATATAATGGCTTAGAGGTGTGACATTATTTTGACATTACTTTGAAAACACCAAGAAATGTGCCAGATGGTTGAGATTCTGCTATACTTTTTGTAAATATATATATATATATATACAATGTTTTGTCTGCTAGATAAGTGTCGTAAGTCTGATCCTGTTTGCAACACGTCTCACTTTGTATTTTCACATTTCTCCATGCATGCTTGTTAGAATGAAAAAAATAAATAAATACAAAAAAATACAAAAAAAGACTATATTCTGATTGCTTTTTTTTGTTTGTTTATTTATTTTTTCATTCTAACAAGAGAGAACGTTAAGCATACATGGAACAGCGAACATCTAGTGAACAAATTCCATAGACTTGCATTGAAGACCATATCTAAATATAACAGAGAATTTAGACTTTGCATAGCAGTGTCACGCCATGGGGCTGCACTGGGATCAGTGCAGTCAACTTCACGCAATCACCAGCTCATTAATCACCGCCACCTGATGTCAATCAGGAGGGTTTAAACCAGTAACTCTTTGGCTGTGATCAAGGTAACACTACCCTCTACTTCCCTTAAGCCTCATTCCAAGTTGAACCTCTGGATTACTGTCGCTGATCATTGTCTTGAGTTTCAGTTTTGCGCAGTGATCACTGCTTTGAGGATCTACGATCTCTGGACGGATCATTCAAGGAGATACTTCACAGGAGCTTTTAAAGTCACTTACCACGCTACTCACCTGCACTAGAGCTCAGTGATCTCACAGCGATCATCCTGCACTGCCTAAACGTGAGGTCTGATTCATATTTACCTGTGTATACTCACCAGACTTCCCAGGACGCTGCACGCAAACCTCCTCTCAGCACATCTCCACCTGTAATGATAAATACAATCAGGAAACAGGATTGATTTAACAGTGTAATTCCATACTTGCCTCTGAGAAGGATTGCCAGATCCAGGAGATTACTCGGAGACACCAAGAGATATAGGATTCTGTTAGATGACTTGCACCCTATGTATGAGTTTCGTCTTCTTCCTTCTGGTATTCAGTGTATATCACCCCTGTTAGTAAAACAAATAGGTTTAGACATTCTTTTATTCCTACAGCTGTAATGTTTTTAAACTTGAGAGAGGATTATTTGAGAGGGAAACAAAGTGTAGTTATGTCTCTTGTGCTGTGTAAATGCTTGTTTGCTGCAAAAAAATTGCCTTCGGGAAATAAAAATGAACTGAGATATCGCTGTGGGGATCGTTCAATTGTCTTCCTTCATCCTCACTACCATCAGAACATTATCAGAACTGCCCATATAAACTTCTATATTTCAATAAACTGTTAAAACTTCCCTTCGTTTTGCATCTTCCTTCCTCTGAGCATTACAAGCAGCAAGCACCACTTACATTTTTAGTGTTGATTTTAGAGATTACTCGCATTGCATTGGTCTAGTTTTGAACAGACAAAATGAAAAGGCCTTGAAGTAGGTTTAAATCTTGTTTTTGTGATGCAATTCAACATCAATTATCATTATCAATTCAATGGCCTAGTTTCACAAACTTTTCATGCACACTGTCAACGTTCTTGTTTGTTGCAAAGTCTAAGTCTGCCACGTGCCATATGAGGAGCAACTTTGGTATTTTTCTTGGTTTTAATTTAATGTTCTGCAATGCACATTACAGTATAGTACTGTAGTATGTGAGTTTACCTTGAACCTGAATGCAGGGCCTACTAAAGAAACAAAGCATATTGAGCATTTTGAAAGAGCATGTGTATTCATGAACTGCCATTATCAGTTATTAACTAAAATATCTGTATTACACACAATTCCATTTTAAGGTCATCGTGTGCCTTTATAGCATCAGACTGATCCTATAAGAAATTTTCTTTAGAGTGGAGTCTTTAGAGTGGAATTGGAATGGCCTTTAGTTAATTATAAAGTTCAGACTCTGTACTGCATCTACCTGAAGGCAGTCACCCCAACTGTATTTCTGCCTCTCATACCTCTTACAGAGGAGAGCTATTCTCCAGGATCCTATTGATGATGATGTCTTGTGAGCACACCTGCGCTGGATTAAGAAATCTTTTCTCTACAGGTGGGTCTTGAGTAATCACAGATGCAATTCCCATAAGGCTAGAATTTCTTTGAATGATCTCATTTGACAGGTTTGAAGTACAACACGGCAGTGACTGTATTTCGCCAGGGAAGACTGACCAAGGGATGGACACCATATGAAAAGGAGTCTGCAAATAGGAAAACCTGCAAGTGTTCTGCAACCACAGACAACTAAGTTGACAAAGTGCAGACCCTTTTAGGCCTGACGTCACAGTTACAGCACAGCACTAGCTAGAGGCAAAACAAAGGGAAAACCTGTCAGATCATCCAAGCTGAGTGAGCGTGCATGGGCCGATCTGGTTTTGCCCATTAAGGATATTCAATTTTAACTCAAGCCATATAATGATTTTAACATGCTGAAACACATCAATATAATAAACATTACAGAATGATGGTACGTATTAACATAGCAGTACCATGGATTAGCATACATCAACTGCTCATAAGGCATTAAGCAGCTCAAAAAATATATAAAATTATAGCACATTTTCCTTCAAAATTCTATTGTTTGGTAATTATATTGTATCTTAACTGCCGGCATCAGTAAACCGTTTTTAAAGCATTGAAAATGCTTTTGATGTGTCCGCGACCATGTTACTTTCACTTTCAAAATTCACAGTCACATTTTACTATGAAGCGGCAGTTCTTACCAACCATTTTACAAAATTAGATGTTTGTCAGTGGTACTTAGGATCTGCAAATCACTTCAAGATTCAAACTGTTTATTGCCATGAGCACAGTGAGGAATACAAGTTTCCCTGTACAATGAAATTCTTATTTTGCTGTCCACACTGAATGTCAAGAATTCAGTGCAAATTTAAAAAGTAAATAAAAATTCAAAAATAGAACAAACACATAAATAAAAAAAAGACATATAAAGTACAGCTATGTTGGATGAATGGATATAGAGTATATACATTTGTATGTGCAAATGTGTGTGGTACCGATTGTGCAAACCAACAATATAGTCAAGTCCAATATTATCAATGTCACGCCCGGGTGCTGTGAAGCGTGCCTTCGCGCCACTCAGCGGGGCAAAGAGCGGAGGAGACGAAGAGGTTCAATGCAAACATTTATTAACTCAAAAACACGGAAAACATAACTGCTGACGGGGCAGCAACGCAACACGAACATCCAGGGATTTTAACACGACATAACTCGAACTCAGATACAAAGGGCTTAAATACAAAAAGACTGATGACAAAGAGTGAGGGCAGCTGAAAAACACAGGTGAAGACAATCGACTAATGAACTGAACAGGGGGAAACTAACTGGAGACATGACAGGACTAAACCAAAATCTGACAAAGGACGGGGGAGACCCAGACATACAAAAAACACAAACCCAGAAACGCCTACGGCATTACAATCAAAGTGTCAGTAGTATATACATGTCCCTGCATGCGAGTGTGCAATATTGGCTAGTACGAAGTGCAATTACATAGCAGCTTATATAAACAGTATAAATCGAGATGAAGAATACTTGATAATAAATATCAGCAGTAACATTAACAATGCGCAATCATCGTGTCAGTTATCTCTTTTTTCACTCTATTGCTGGTAAGTGAAATTGCATGTACTGTAATGTAACAGGCTACCACTAGCATGCTGCTAAACACACGTCTCTTTAGTGAATCCGTTTAACTCATTATTCATTTTGTATGCCTTTCCCAGTAGAGATTTAGCACACCTGTAACCCAGTCTGGGATATCTGTAGTCTGTACAGAACTCTTTTTTTTTTTTAATTGTTCTTAGTTGCAAGTCTACAGTGAGCGTGCGAGACAATTGTGCTCTTCTGTTGTCTTTGACAGCTTTCAAGCGTGCTTTTTTTTTTGCTTATGCGTCACTACAACGTCATCAGGAAAACCAGGGAAATGTTCAGGGAAATGTTTTCGACTATTTATGTATTCTATATATGTATGTATGTAAATAGATCAATATTATCAAGGACTACGACTAAATGACAGTTGTGCAGTAGCAGTAAGCACTTATTATGAAATAATAAGAACTTCATTATGAGATTATTGTAATCTGATGAGTTGGCCATGTTAATGACAAAATATCTGTAATGAAATTTCAGTTACATTAATACTGAAATTAATTAGTTAATTTAAACAATTTGTCATGCATCTTAAATTGGGATTTATTTACATAGCCCTATATATGCCTAATCAGCAAGAGAACTTGCTTTCTTGTTTTGTTTCCATTGATTTCCTCTTCCATTGATCTGATTGGTGCTATTTATTAACTCTTTGTTCCTTGAAACCACAAAGGCAAGCTTGTCCACTGACTATGCTTCTTGCTCATTCAATGCATTATGTCTTCTACATTTTAAACAAACTTGAGTCACAAGTTCCTGAGGGTTCCTCAGACTGATAGCGCCATAATCATGTGGAGAACTAATAGGTGCTTTTTGAAAGTGCCTCAAATGTCCTTTTTTTTGGAGTTCTATAGATATTTGTACCACCTCAAAACCTTCACTTTGTCCATATGTTCATGCAAGAACTGCTATGCAGCAGTTGCATGAATGTATGGGTTTTATTATAGAATTTCCTCAAAGAACTGGAGGTCCTCCAGAAGGTTCCACCAATGTGCAATCTGAGGATCTTAAAATGGTGCATCAGCTCTCTTTCTGTTTATCAAGGATAGTGCCCTAAGGTCAAGGATATTTTTCACAACCCACTTTTTCTGGAGCTTTTCATTCACTAGCAGTTCTCGGCTCAATGACACAACGGTATACAATAGTAACCTTATTGAAGAGATTAGATGGCTCTTAACGTTCAAAGATTTAGCTATGTGCTACATAAATTATATGTTAAGCACTATACTGAAAGTGCAGCAGCTCAGTGAACACAAATCATGCTCAACCAAGCAAGTGAAATGATATACCCATTTCAGGTAATCTGGCAAAACATGGATGATATATATAGATATATATATATATATGTACATTTGGGCTGAAATATGATAGTGTTCATAGAGTGGTGTTGGTTATTTGCCCAGACTTATATGGTAAAATTAAATCTAGACACAACGTGTAATCTGCTCCAAACATGTGCTGCATATGTCCTGTTCTTACCAACAGCTTTTCTTTAGACACATCTGTAGTATTTAGCGGGTACTTATGCAAAACTGATGCATGTTAGTTTAGCGGTGATATTATAAGTTGAATGGATTTGCATATGTTGTAGGCTTGTAAATGATGTTTGCTAGGGATATGTACTTTAAAAATAAAAATGCCATTCATTTCATATTCTCAAGTCCTGGCAATTGTCAATAAACCAATGTTTATGCCATACTGTATGTTTCTTTGTTAAGGAAATATCTGCTGAGAATGTAAATATCCAATGATTGTTAGAATAAGAGGCGAAACCACCCTTCAGTGGTGTTTATTAGGAAGATGTGTGATTTTTATTAAATGCTTAAGGGTGGTACATCAATGCATAAAACATTATAATGAGTTTCCCTTAGGGGATTATGGAAATGGAAATGTAATAAGTATAGAGTGCTAGGATGAAATATTCGGTGTCTGTCATGAATGAGGTTTGTGTTGAGGGTGTTGTTCAGAAAGACTCTATATGTTGCCTGATGCTGATAAACGGCTGTGCTTATTGCTGCCTCACACTGTTTGATGATTAAATACATGCCTCTCGGCCGAAATTACAAACAACCCATGAATTCAGAACATGTTTATAATAATCATACATTATTCTCGATGTTAGGAAGTATGTGTCAAAGACGTGCAGCAAAGACAAAAAAAAGCATAGTCAAGTATATGGATTTCTTCCTTACAAAATGATGCAGTGCACCAATAGTTCATATTTTTCCTTGCTAAGTGTCTCAATGGTTTATCTTGGATTAGAATAATTTGTTTTAAACCTGCATCTAAAGCCCAAAGTAAGTGAAAGCATATGATTCTACTGTCACTACAACACACAAGCTTAATTTCACACATCGTTGGTTCGGAAATGCATCAGAATGCATTATATTGCAGTGCAATTGTATTCTCATCCAGAAGGGGCACTGTATAAGACATCAGATAAACTGCTATTTTTCACAATTACTGTTATAGCAAAAAATAAATAAAGAAAGAATAAAATGTTATTTAATGACTTAAAGTGGTCAAATGATGTTGCTAAAAATAACATTATTTTGTGTTTTTGGTGTAATGCTATGTGTGTATGCAGTTATGTTAAACAATTAGTATCCAGTTAAACAACATTATGTTTCTCCTCTAAGTCCCGCCTCCTGAAATGGCTCAAATCTCTTAAAAAAAATAAAGTTTAACTTTATTTTGATAGTTTATTTTAGACATTTATTAACTAATTAAGTATTATTTGTAACTACATGTCAGCTGCATGTCAACTAATTCTCATTATTTTACAACCACATGTCTACTAACTCTCTGAGTAGACTGTTAAGTTTAGGGTTATTATAAGTTAACACATACTTGCAAAGCTTGTTGTGTTTTTAGCATAAAGAGTGTTTTTAACTACACTCTGTTGTGTGTAGTTAAAAAAAGTATTAAGCAGACAGTTTACTAATACTTTTATGACTGCTAGTTCACATGTAGTTGCAAAGTTACTTAGTAGACTGTCTAAAGTGGACTGCAGTTTTAGTTTAAATCATTAGAATAATACTGTGTGCCTTGTGATGTCAAAAATGTGTGTATTTGTGGTCTGTTTTATTTTTTTAAATGGACGCTTGGTTGCTGTCATAAAGTCAGAATTATTTAAAGTTATAAAAAAAAAAAGTATAAACTATTGGAACATGATCAGAAACATATTTGCATAGCATATCTTGTATGCACAAAGGGTAAAATTAGCTTTCCCACAAGCAGACAGTATATACAGTACACCCAATTGTATTCTCATTGAATAGAAGTGCCATCTATTGTGCTACAAAGGAAGCAAAGAAATGAAAACAAGTCGGAACCTATAACGAGCCTCCTATCGAGGCGGTTTTAATTAATTTCATTTCATCCTGTGCTCAATCACAGTTATCAAAGGCTTTCAGTTCTCCAGCCCTGAGTACAATTAGAGAATTGTAGTCTGTCAAACAGAATGGCTCAGTGGTTGAAACATGATTGTGTGATAAATCGCAATGGACTTCAGGTCTATGAGACGCCAGGACGTGTCCTATTCATTGCAGGACTGATTTTAAAGGCCAATGGGGTAAAGACTACGTTAATATTGAATTTACTCAGTCTAATCACCAATAACTGCCATGCAAACTACAATATGACCTTATTTTCACACAAAACCTCATGGTGTAGAGATGCGTGGCTGTATTGGTCTCTATTCAATCGTCGAGCTGGAAGCCTTAAATAAAACCCAGCCGAACCATCATGGCATTTCTAATAGATCCCTATGGCCCATAATGCCATTTTAATTAACCTTTTCTACGGTTCCGATGCGCAGCCAATTATTCACGTGGATGACGAGGTGCAGTCCATCATTCAGAATGTAAAATGTGTGACGTAACAAACACTAGCTTATTGGAATGCGTGGGGTCGGGCTGGTATGTCGCCCATTTTTATGTTTCACTTTGATGGGTTGGAGTTCATCATAGAAAAATACTGCAGAGAAATAACTCATGAACCCCATTAGCTGACGCTGTATTATGCATGGAGCTCCATGAGGACTTGTGATAAAGTCTCTTGTTGGAAATTACTTTTGATAAAGGTCATACGGTTAAACACTTGCTGGATGCCTCGCATATATTCAATTTGCTAGGGCTGTGGTGTGCTTTGAAAATGCTGTTTAGGTGGAGATCTGACTTTAAAGAGATGCAGGTAATCTTTCACTTTCCACAAAGAAATGAATAGGCTTTAGTATTCTTTTTTTTTAACTGTAATATCGATGGTTTAATGCTGATGCACTAAAATCTGAAAAATTCATTTTTGTACTGCTTTAACGTGTACCAAAATATGCCATTTTAAATCACCCTCATCTTGTTAGAAACCTGCATGACTTTCTAATACTAAAAACAATATAATTGAAAAAGTTAACGTCAAAAAAATGCATTTTGTATATTCTGGATTCACTGGATGTAAGTAAAACATTTACATTTTTATTTATTTTTTTGTATTTTTATACAATTTTATTTTTAATGATATTTAGATGAAACTCAAAAATCCAGTTTCTCAAAATATATAAGAATATTTAAATTTATGCTTCATTAAGTCACCGTCCCTGCAGTGTAAATCCTGTATAAATGATCTTGTTTTTTGAAACCACAATAATGGGGAAGACTGCTGAGTTGGCAATGGTCCAAAAGCATTTGTAATTTTAAATGCAAAGTTGACTGAAGGAAGAAATTGGGGAGAAGGTGCACAAGCAACGGGGATGACCGCAAGCTTTAGAACACTGCCTAGCAAAGTCAATTCAAAAACGAGGGAGAGCTCCACAAGGAGCGGACTAAGGCTGGAGTCAGTGCATCAAGAGTCTCCATGCTCAGACATGTGACATTTAAGTTGTTAAATATATATAATACCATGATATTTTAAAATATGTCTGTTTTGCTGTGATTAAATAAATGCAGCCTTCTTAAGCAGAAAAGACTAACCAACTCCAAACTTTTGAACTGATACTGAACCTAAAATAAAAAAGGTGTACATGACTTCTATTTGAAAGCATTTGTTGGTGTCATGTGAATGCTTTCTGACTGATTATAATGCAACTTTTGTAGTTATTTCAACATTTAAAAACACAGTTGAAGCATAACTTGTTAATTATATGCAACACCATCTACTAACTTGCTTTTGTACAGCGCAAGCCTAAGTCAACATAAAATGCAAACAGGCATGTTCCTGCGCATGATTCAGCAATGTATTTTTCACAAAGGTTCTTCAAGTCCTTTATTAGATATAATAAATTGCTTCATTTCACCTCTGCAGTGTTTTTGCTTTTCAGCTAATGCAAATCAACCACTTTCTTGTATATCACAGCTACATTTTGGCATCCAATCAGTTCCCAGTAGGTATAATCAATTATCACCTTACCTTATTTTCTTTTTGAATATCCTGTTTTGCTCTGAAATACATCAGATTATGGAGGTGCAAATGTAAACAGCATTTCTTTGCGACTTTAATTAGGGCAGCACCATCTAATCCTGCTCCTGGAGGACCACTATCCTGCAGAGTTTAGTTTTGAATGCTAAATAAACACACCTGAACCATCTAATCAAGATCTTGAGGATTTCAAGATGCTCCCAGGAAAGCATTTTAGAGATAAACACTGCAGGATGCAAGCCCTCCATTCAGCATTTTGGGCTATCCTTGGTTTATCTTGTGTTTGCATCTACCCTTTCCATCATTTCAATATCACCTAATCTTGCATAAAGAAATTGGTAGGTCACTTCCACATTCCCATTGTGTGGAATCAGTCTTAAACACAGAGGACATTCTCCCTCCAGAACATGGATTATTCTCATTCAAGTTCCCGTCCCCGGGTAAATGCCAAGGGTGTTCATTTATCAGGCCAAACACCAGGCAGTTGTCTGAACTTTCGCCTACCTTAGCAATGATGGAGGGCCTATTTGTGTTGAAGTGCTTTAAATATTGAATCCAGGGCACTGCAATGAGATGAGAGAGAGAGAGAGAGAGAGATTTTTAATGTTCTGAATTGGGAAGGGTGCCAAGGGGCCTTTCTGAATGAAGAACAAGTAATGCATGACTACTTCTTCAGTCCCCACAGGAGACTTATTTGAGTTGGAAGCTGTTTCCAAACGTATCTGGATTATGCATTCTGCAGTTATATTTGCATTTTTATTTATCTCTGCAGAGTTTTATATTATTATGTGGAATTTCAACACTTGTTTTAGAAATAGTTCACTTATAAAAGACAACTATTTTTCATGCTCGTGTGGATTCAAACCCTCATGCTCTTTATTTATTTTCCCCCCATCAAACACAAGAAGTAAAACTTCATGCAGCTCTTTTTCAAACTTTACTATCAGCTTGTTTCTCATAACATCTACGAGCCCCATTCCAGAGAAGATGCGATGTTCTGTAAAATCCAGTAAAAAAACAAAAAAACAATGATTTGTTCTTTCTCTTTTAATTTTTACTTTTATTTCATTGACAAAAGTACAAAGAAAATATTTTCAAAGTTTTCAGTGACCAGCGTAAATGTATGTTGCAAATATAACAAATTTTGGTTTTAATGGCTGCACCACACTCCAAAAAAGTTGGGAAAGAGGAACACTGTGTCACATAAACTTTCCTTTTAATTACAATGTTTCGTTATTTTGGAAATGAGGATACGAATTGTCAAAGTTTTGCAAGCAACATTTTTGTCCAGTCTTGCTTGATACAAGACTTCAGAAGCTCAGCTGTCTGTGATCGTTATTGTCTGATTCTCCTTTTCATGACAGGTCATACATTTTTAATTGAAAAGACAGATCTTGACTGCAAGTAAGCCATTCTAACACATTCATTCTGTCTTTACGAAACCGTGATGTTATAGAACATTGTAGAATGAGAGCAGGAATTGTCTTGATCTAACCATGGACTAATAGGAATCTTGGCTGCAGCATATATCTCTGTTCCTCCATGTCAATACTACATTCGTACATATCATAGTCACCCATGCTGTTTGCTCTGCTGCACCTCCACACCATGACAGACATTCACTTTTGTCACTAATTAAAGTCTGGATGGTCCCTTTGGTGTTTGGGACTGAGAAATCAAAATGCAATTTTGCATATTCAACGGAGTTTTCCTCCCTTGTCTAACATGTACTGTGATTTATCTGGATTCCCTAAAATTATTTGCAGTTTTGCACTGTGAAATGTAATTTTTGATTTGTTTGACAATTTTCTTGAGAAATTTGGCACGACTTAATGAGCCATGATCCAACTTTGCTTGCAAAGACTCAGATGCTCGTTTTATTCCCAAACAGGATATCTTGACCTATTACCAGTTCAACTGCTTACTTTGAACTATTTCAAAACAGTTTAATGTGGGTATTCTATAACCTTCTTATTTTGCCTCTGTCCCAACTTTTTTGGAATGTGTTACAAAATACATTTATTTTACTCAGTGAAAACTTTGAAAATATTTTCTTTGTATTCTTTCTTTTTCATTTGTGATACAAACAAGAGAAATTAATAAAGAAAAAAAATAATAATCCTGATTTAATGCATTTAATGCACAAAATGTCTATGTCTTTTTTTTCTCTGGAATTGGGGTTGCATTGTATGATGTTAGGAGACACACAGTCTACTGCTATGATACTTATATCATGCTTCTTTAAAACTTGACAGACAGATGACTGGGAATGTCTGTGTAAATTTCTCAAAAAAGTACATTCTAATATTCTTTTAATAATGACAGTTCAATGAACTATCATAATGAATATACTTTATTTAACTACTATTCTATTCTATAAAAATAAATAGATTATACTTACTGATAGATGAGTACTATTGATAATATGCTTAGATGAAGAATGATTAATTTTACTTTGTATTTCTATGTATAAATCACCTGACAGGTAAAACAATGCAAAGAAAACTTCTCACTTCTTTGAAATGTGAAAAACATGAATCTATTTGTGTTTCTTATTTGTCTTTCTGTATGCATTGACGTGATATACCTACATACTGTTTTTAATCATTTATGCAATTAAATTATATTATATTATTAAATTGTGGATTTATTTTATTTTTGTTATTATTCTTTTATTTTTGATTAATTATGATTTTGTAGTGAGTTAAGCTAATTTGGCTTTGTGGATCACAATCTTTTGTAATAAATTGTTTATGCTTTGGCAACAAATATTTTTTGTCAGTCCAATAAAGCCCTTTCAATTAAAAGGAAACTTAAATTTCTAGCTGGGTAATTTTATCCTTATTATTTTGCAAACGCACTTGATTGTTTTTCTGTGTAAGATATGCAAAAGGCGCATTTGTGTCTCAGTAATGAATTTGTCACTTCAATGTCACTTCCAACCTCAACAGCAAAAAATAATCTTAATTATTTAAAATGCATTTGATCTTTACAGCTATATACAAACCTGAATGTGCCTGGGTGTGTGGTCAGGCAAAACATCATTATCTTTCAATTAGCTGTCCAAATACACTGGTAGGATGGCAGAATCCAGCCTGGATATCAAAGGTGAACGGCATCACCTGCCTTTCATCAAAACTTTTGAAAGTTGCCCCATTTTCAGACACTGCCTTGATCTTCACTCCATCTTTTAGTCTTTTTTTTTTTTCTTTTTCCTCTCAAAGTGTGTGAGGTTCTTGCTGTATTCAGCTATTCCTTGACTCCAGTCATTAGCCATGCAGATATCTAGCAAGTAAGCAGAAATTCCACACATTATGAAATCCAACAGCCCCTCACATGCTCATTAAAAAGAATTAAACAAATTTAAAATCACAAACACCAAAGAGCTAGATTCCAGCCTTTCTTCTTAAAGACATTTTGAGTTACGATAGTATTAATAATAAAATAGTATCATCCTTGGTAGCCAATTTTATTATAAATTTTTTTCTGTGCAGTAGTTCTGGCGTAATTTATTTAATGAGTTCACGCTTCCTTATGATGATAAATTTAGCGTGTTTGGCGTGCTGTCCGGGGGGCAAGCACCGGGAGATTGGCGGACTCTGAGCCCTAGTAGTTTAAACCCATAGCGAGGATTGAGCTTGACCCCTTGTGCCCCCCAGGAGCGGGAGTGCGTGAAACTAGGCGGGAGATGGGATGGAGGAGGGAATGTGAAATGAAAAAGGAAGTGGGCTTATTTTAGGAGGAGGCTGGTAGTTTTGATTGGACAGAGTAGAAAATAGATTGATTGACTAATGCGGTGCCAGTCGTGGCAAATCATGCATCAGCGCTCCTCCCGCGACTTGTTTAACATCATCACTAAGAGTGAATAGAAAACTTTGGAACTGTTTTATGTTTCATGCTACTATAGTTTTCAATATATATTGTTAGAACATGATTTTATTCTGTACTGTCCACCTTCTGTCCTATTAATCCTGTTTCTAATCTATTTATCTTTTCTTTAAATGTTTTTTTTCTTTTCTTTGCATTATAATAAAACCAGAGAAGAGGAGAAAGATCATATGATATGGCCAGACTGGAACCTGCATTTCTAGCAGAATATCTTAAGCTCATGGGTTACTCTCCAAATGTGAGAGATAGTTTGTAAAAAGCCATCAGTATGTGTTGTCTTTCAGGCTGAGGCTTTTGTGTGTCTGTTCTCCAGAGATCATTCCTATATCTCCACAGTATGTTGTTTTCTACTTTCTGAATTATTCTCTTATTACTTATATCTGATGGATCTGACTGTAGAATTTTTACTCTAGTGCTTGAGTATGTCTTTAAACTCTCTGAGGCCTGAATTTCTCAGATGTGATAAAGCGCAGTGGGTGAAGTTAGATGGATCAGGCTGAGATGCTGTTTCAGAGACAATGAGGTCACACTGACCTCCTCAGCACTGACTCTTTCTACTTTCTTTATCGCATCTGTCTCGTTATATTTACATTATTGCTTCAGACATCAGAGACTCAAGCTTGGTTTCAGACAGAAGACTACCTCATGTGTTCCCATGGGAACTGAGGGCTGTGCTGTGCATATGGCCTGATGAATCCCTATCCACGTTACTCATCTGATTAAGTGATAGATGTTGTCATGCTGTTGCCCCAGTGACCGATTATATGTTGTTGCATTATGTCTAAAAATCAGATATCATTGTGTAAATTTGTTTTTGTATTGGTGTAGCGGTCACTGATCTATGGTAATGATCAAAAGTATGTGCCTGCCTGAAATGTCCAACTGAAATACTGTGGCAGTTACAGTTAAAGTATGCATTCACTGCTACAGATGTTTCTCATTTTACTTTATTTATATATATATATATATATATATATATATATATACATACATACATACTTTTTTTTTTGCAATATGCCAATTTGCTCAAGAATCATTAGTTATGAGTATCTATGTTTAAAGCAATTGTGCTGCTTCTTATATTCATATTTTTATTCATGTGTCATTAAACCTTTTGTCAATTTAATGTGTCCTTTCTGAATAAAGGTATTCATTTATTTTATATATTTACATACTTCCCCAGCATTTGTTCTTGGATTTCCTTTCAAACTGAAAGCAGTTGCTCCTTGAGCTTACTTCAGTTTGCTTATTTTTGAAAAAGTTAAACAGTTGGCATTTTACCGTTTTTTTTTAATCCATTCAGCTGATCTCTGGTTCTGGAGGTAGCACTTTTTAGCTGATGCTTAGCATAGATCATTGAATCTGATTAGACAGTTAACATCTCGCTCAAAAATGACCAAGGAGTTTCAGTATTTTCCTATTCAAATTTTTTTTTTTCTTTTCTGTAGTTAGATCCTGTACGAAGACCAACGAAAATGAATAGTCAGCACCTATCACGCAGCACATGAAAATAGTCCCCAGCATTTTCAGGCACTGGGTAATATCATTGCGCCTCCTGCACAAAGTTTCTTGATTATTATGCCAGAATATACTTCCTAGCAATATCAGCTAAAAGTGTTACCTCCATACTTGGAGATAGGATGGATTCGAAAACGGTAAAACTCAACTGTTTAACTCTAGGGGAGAAAACAGAAATGATTTAATCTGAAGATGTATTAGTTTTAGTATTATTAGTAGTAGTAGTAGTAGTAGTATTTCTCTAAGTTCAACATGATGTCACTGTTTCACACTGCTCAGTCTAGAAAATACAGATTAGCACAGCCTATTTGCTCCAGAACAGATGTCACATGACAGCAATTGCGTTTCTAAATTTACCTTTGGGCATTCCCATGAGCTGCGATGTCACAAATGCAAAATCATCAGACCCAGATGTGCTTTGTGTTATGTGCTGATGTCAATGTGACATTTTCACTGCTGAATTCGACATTTATTTTCAAACTACTGCATGTCCACAAATGAATCCTGTCAGTCCAGTTGTCTGACATTAGTTCTGTAGTCATTTATTTTGTATTTTGTGTATTTTATACGAGAGTTTCACAAGCATAGACACTTGTCACTACTGTGTACCCATAGGTGATTTACAAATTTAATTAAAAGGAAAAACATTTAATTGAAAACTGACTAAAAATAACCATCCCTTAAGAGATTACAATTCAATTTCCAAGTGATTACTTCCCTCTGTGCGTCACTTTGATGTTGAGTTTGCTTTTATTTCTTTATTTATGGAAAGGTAGTGCAATTATGACTAGTGCTTTTTCAGTTAATTTAGAGCATGTGCACGTTCAGCCTTGGGGTTTTGAGAATTCTTGCAGATTGTTCATTCCTAGATGGCAGGAAATTGTCTCTGTGTTATTTGATTTGGGAGTTTTGGATCAGAGGAATGTTAGAAAGCTTCTGGGGAGACAGATATCTCAGAAAGGAAGATACTTGTTCAATGGTATCTCTTGATTATAGGTCTGAGTGCAAATCACTCACTTAATTTATGTCGTAAATTTCATTATTGTCAGTTGAACATCCCTTGTTCTTTGAAAGTATAAGAGTGTACATTTTGCTGAATATAGTAAAAGTAATAATTATAGCTCTGAATAAAAATAAAGGTTAGAAGGGTTAGATACTGTAAGGCACACTACAGATACTGCATAGCTTGCAGTCATGCCCTTTTGGTTGGAAGCAGCATACTATTACAACAAAACAGCCACATCTGTGTCCACATTTATAGTATATATCCATATAGAGAAACACTTGGTGCAATCATACATCATCTGGGTTGATGTATAGGTGCTGTGTTATAACTACTTGTGCCATTATACAACATGAAATATGTGTCTGTCATGCTATGGACTAGGCAACTAGAGATTTGAATCTGCCATAGGAGGATTTGGAGGAAGAAGTGCTCATTTAGTTCACACTCACTAAACATCCTTTCTTTGAGGTGCTTTTATGTTTTGTTTTGTTTTGTTTTTCCAGGGAAATCCCTGTGAAATTAATATACCTTTTTAACAGAAATGTTACATTTAAAATGAATATATAATATAAACAGTTTAAATAAATCTATGTGTTGTTGTATTTTTAATATCACTTTCATTGCAATAACAATTGTGATGATCAAAAATGCATTATTTTTTATATATTTTTTTAAATTATTATTCTGCATCTTTCAGAAAGAACTGGAAAAAAAGTAGTGTATAATTAAGCTGGCATTATCAAACAAAAACACTTGACCGTGGGAATAGTGAGGGAACATGTAAGGAACATTAGAAACTAAATTCCCTGAAGTTCCCTGAATAATTTGTGCTCTCCTGCATGCTCAGCTTGTTGGACAGAACATTGGTGGGTACGGAAAGTATTTGGACCCCCTTAAATTTTTCACTCTTTGTTATATTAAAGCATATTATATAATTTGTTAAAATCATTTAAGTTCATTTGTTCTCCCTCATTAATACACAGCACCCCATATTGACACAGAATTATTGACATTTTGGCAGATTTATAAAAAATAAAAATAAAAACCTTTGCTGTAACACTCACATGTTTAACTCATCCATGAAAAGGTTCTATACCTTCATTTGAGTCCAGCTGTGTGGAAAGCCACACACCTGTCTATATAAGACCTTACAGCTCACAATGCATGTCAGAGCAAATGAGACAAACTGAGTTATTGGGGGAGAAGAGCCTTGGTGAGAAAACCTTCTCCAGAGTGCTCAGGAACTCAGACTGGGCTGAAGGTTTACCTTCCAACAAGACAATGACCCTAAGCACACAGCTAAAATAATGAAGGAATGGCTTAACAACTCCGTGACTTTTCTTGAATGGCCCAGCAAGAGCCCTGACTTAAACCCAATTGAGCATCTCTGGAGAGACCTAAAAATGGCTGTCATGCCATAAACGTTTACCACCCAACCTGACAGAACTGGAGAGGATCTGGAAAAGTGGAGTGGCAGAGGATCCCCAAATTCAGGTGTGAAAAACTTGTTGAATCTTTCCCAAAAAGACTCATGGCTGTATTTGATCAAAAGGGTGCTTCTACTAAATACTGAGCAAAGGGTCTGAATACGTAGGATCATGTGATATTTGCATTAATGAGAGTAAAAAAAAATACTTAAATGATTTCAGCAAATGGCTACATTATGACAAAGAGGGAAAGAGGGAAGAGGGGGTTTGAATACTTTCCGTATTACTGTACATTTTACCAGTTCTGTACTGCAATTAATGTATTGCTCTTTGCATTTAGATAAACGGATGACTAATTATGGTAATTGCCTTGAAGATGTAATTACAGGACATTCAAAATTATATTATTTAAAGGAATAATTGGCTCTCTCTATGTAAAACCTTTCAGATGGACTGGATCCACTATTCTATGATGAGGCTTTTGTTGTTGTTGTTGTTTTATTTTTATTTTTTTCTCCATTTGGAAATTTAACTTAAATATAGTTTCCATATGAAATATTGTAAAAAAAAGTTTAAATATAAAGCTCAAATAAAGATGGCGACGCAAGGTTTTTTTTCAGCATTCAGCAAAGCTCAATATCGCACTAGACTTTAGCACATGGTTACTTAAATGTATTTAGCATGATTGTTAAACCACATTCTGAATTAATTTGCACTAAATTTATTGTTGAATTATATACTGATTAAAAAAAACAAACACATATACTCCATTTTCTAATTGCATCCATAACACAAGAAAAATGTGTTCATCATACATGTGTAAGAGTCCTCAAAAAAACATTCAGAGCCATTATTGATCTGTGTAAAAATGATAATAATAATAATAATAATGATAAAATAAAAACATGAAGAAGTTATTCTAACTTTTTCTTAGCTATTCTGTTTCTCAAATATTGTTTGTATGGAAAAGCACCCAAATAATCTTAAGTCTTGTTCATAAAATCCACCACAAATCATGTTCTTTGACCACTTTTGGTTGGATTTTCAAATAAGTTATGTTTTGAATTGAATTTGAAGCAAGGGCTGTGTAAATACACATAATTTTAAAATCAAACAATTACACTGGGAAAAGTTATAGAAATAATGTTCGTTTTGAAACTACTAGTACTAGTTTTCATAATTAAGTAGAGGAAAATTTCAAGTTGTTTTTTTTCCCTCATATTTTAGTGAATCACCCCTGGGAGCTCTACCGAGTCCCATGAGCAACCTTTACCAATGGGTCATATAATTAACCTCCCTGTGTTACCTATGAATGACACCACTGTTGGAAAATGGCAGTCCTATAATTGACTTCAAATATATTTTTTTCCTATTTAAGTGACACCGGAGTAATAGGTCACATAACCCCTATATGTTTAGACCTGACCTTCATGTGACATTAAGGTCTAGCTTAATGATTGAATTGACGTCAAAGAACACAGTCTGTGACCTCAAATCAAAATGAAATCTTAAAGCAGAATTAAGGGGCTTCGCAATCTCATGCTGTGCATGACTCGTTAATTTGCAAGGCTTTCTTTTGTGAATTTAGTTTTTTTTTTCTGTCTCAGAAGGATATCAATACTGTTTTACTCCCATTTCTCCCTGAGCTGATCTTGAAAAAGGATGTTTGGCTTTGGTTAAGACTTCATTAAAATTTGATCAGGCTTAGCACTGTAAACCAATGTCCATCACTGTGCGGGTTGTCAATACTAAAATACTCTGCCCTCACAAGGTCGTGTTTCTGATATATACAGAGGTGACCTCAGCTTGTATAATTAACGCTAGCATCCTTTTGATAAGGGTACAGTTAAAAACAAATAGGTTAGAGTGCCATAAACGTGCTACAGTACATAAATCCTAAATCACATTGCAACGTTTAGAGCGAATGATAAAAAATTCAGATGTTTGTTCTCAGAGGTTGTTCTTTATATTATTAGACTGTTTCGGATGTTTCTACTAACAATTCTTACAATAAAGTAAATAAATGAGGAAAAATCGGATTTGAATCAGTGCGCGAGTTCTTACAGAGACAGCACCCTAATTTACCATCCGTTAACTACTTGAAATAGTCAGACAACAAAACACAAAGAAAAACTCACACACTGCTTGACTAAATAACTTTAGCTTTAACATGAAGTGAAGACTATACAGTGTTTTATGTTTGTATTTTATTTATTCAGTTTTCATACTTTAAAAGCTGTAAAAAATCAGTTTGACATTTTTACCGTTGTTTATTTAATAAAAATAATATAAAATGACAAAAATTGTACATACTGTAAAGTTTTGGCAGCCTGATATCTGTTTGTTGTGTTTTGTTTGTGTGTGTGTGTTTTAGTTGTTTTTTTTTCTCAATTAATCTATTTACTTAAAACAGTATAGTTTGGATATTTTGTCTCGGGAAAATGTTGAAATTTAAATAACAATTTCTGACTTCGGTATGTTGGGAAAATTGAATGACAATGACAAATCTGAACAGTCTGATGTGTCGTAAAAGTTCTTATGACATGTGAGATTAGTGAGGTCCTATTCTTTAGATAAAAATGAAGACATTTGCTTTACATTCATGCAACAAGTGAGATAATAATGAGAAATCATTTATGATTTGTTCTTCATTGGAGAAATATGGAACAATACGTAATTTGAATTCCTGGTTGCACAGCAAATAAATGCATTCAGAGGTTCAACAAGAGTTACCTGATTTAATACCCAATAATATGCATCACATTGTTCTCTACAACACACCCTTTGACCCATTTGCATTTTCTAAAGGACATGCAAAAACAAAGTCATAGGCCGCCAAATAGATTAGCTTAAGAGGCTGTTTGCTTCGCTCAGTCAAGGTCTCTTATATTTAGCCTTCATTGACCTCTCGGTATAATCTCCCGCTTTGAGTTCCTCAGTCAAGTATGAAATAGGGCCTGAAAAACATGTCTGTTGTACATTGCTGCCTGCATTGCCTTCATCTACATATAAATTGGAAGCATGTATATTAGACTCATAAATGCAGAGTTCACATGAGTTCAGAACAGTTGTCATCTCATCAGGGAGTTAAGAGTTGATTAGAAAGCCAGATTCCTGGCATTTTTAAAGCATAACAACTTGGAATATAGAGGATTTGGATGAAAGCGTTATATTCAGACAGCCTGATTGATTGCTGCTGGTCAAGAGTGAGCAAACAAATTACTTTTTGGTGGTCAAGCTCAGTGGAAAAAGGAAAATATGTGCATCGGCTCAGTCACAGTACATATTTGATCACGATGGCATTAGCTAAACATTCTTTTTCATAATGTTCTAATAGGTCTGTGAATGTTTTTTTATTGTCTTGTTCTCTCCAGAAGTTATACTTTGAGAACATTATTATTGAAGTATTGAACAAATCTAAAAACAGTCTCAAAACATGTCTTTTAAAATTTAAATCAATATATTGATTTCTCTAAAAAAGTAAGTGGAATGATTTTCACATCATTCTGAAGTAAATATTCTAGCCGAATACACTGGTTACTCATAGTATTGTGCATTACTATTAAGTATGTGTTTCATGGCCTTATTTCAGCTACTTTTATTTTCCCAAAACTTACTAACCACGTATAATATTTTTTTCCTAAAAAATGCAAACATGTACATTCATCTTTGTCACATATTGTTGTATAACAATTTGTGCTAAATACAAGAAAAATGCATGTTGGTCAATAATATGTTATAAGAAGCTGATAAAAGCACAAATATCAGAGCATGTCCAAACATCTCAAGGGTCCCAAAATCACCTCAGACTCCAGAGGGTTAAATGAAGAAAACTCTATCCATGCTGTGAGACAAAACACACTTTTATATTCAGTAAAACTATTTTTTGCTCAGTAAGGTATATCAATACAATGGCTGCTATTGAGCTCAGTTTCAGCTGGTGAGAATACAGTGATGGCCAAACGTTTTGACAGTGACCTAAATTTTGTGTTTTGCAAAGTTTGCTGCCTCGGTATCTGAAGATTATTTTTTCCACATGTTTCTATGCTATACAGTTGACACTTGTTCTTCATAACCTCTGCAGTTTGCTCTGGCATATAGCTTCTGGGCCAAATCCTAAATGCTGGCAATCCATTCTTGCCTTATTACAATCACAATGTGGCATCAACTTGTCCACTTGCCTTTTGAGGACTCACCACAAGTTCGCTGTGGGGTTGAGATGTGGGGAGTTGCCTGGCCATGAATCCACAATTTCAGTGTGATGATCTTCAAGCCACTTCTTTATCATGCTTCACTGTTGGCACGGCACAGGACTCATGGTATCGCTTACCTTTTCTTCAGATGTCTCCTTAAAGTTCTTGATAATCCCGCAAAATGGTTCTTTCAGGTGCAATATTCTTTGCAGCAATGTTCTTGCATTCCCCTGTCATTTTGATGCAAAGCGATGATGGCAGCACATGTTTTTTGTAGGTAACTATTGTTAACAAAGACACAATTAGCTTAGAAACGCTTCTTCCCTTCCTTTATATCAATAAGTCTGCTCTTACAATCTAATTAATATGATTGCATCTGACTAGTACTTATTCACACTGTCACATGTGCTGCTAATATTAGTCAATTGATGTTAGCTGGTCATTTTGTGTCAGGGTCAAGAAACAGCCTTTTTTAATTACATTGTTTGGCCAATGAAGCTTAGCAATTATTTAAAATGCACCTGATCAGACTACACAATAATCTAGGAACAATGTGAATGAACACCACAACAGCTTAAGCAGCAAACTTTTTTTTTGTTACTGTCATGACTCTCGGTGGAAGACTGAGCCCAAATTGAGTTTTGATTTGGTTTACATCAGGTCAGATGTATTTTAGATGTGCAATTGCTGCTAAATGTCACAAATAAATCTGAACAAACAGCATTAAAACTTCAAAATAGAAAAATCTGTGATAAACAGACCTATATATATATATATATATATGTGTGTGTGTGTGTGTGTGTGTATATATATATATATATATACATATACACATAATTGCAAAATGACAAAGATTTATTTACTTTTTTTTCAGACATGAAAGGTCTTGTTCCTTCAAACCCTCATATTTAGTTTTGAGTTGTTGAATTCTCATAAATCCACTTAAAGATTTAGTTTGACTACTGATTTGGCTTATTACTTTCAATGGCACCTCCGCTGACAAACTCTAGCCTTGTGAAACTGATCTGGCTATTAGCGAGCACTTTGCAATTGAAAGTCAATAAAATATGCATGTTTGGTTTGCCAGACTGCAAGAGCGGCAGTCCGCAGATGCATCACTCGCTTTGCCGGTTGTGTTTTGTCATTGATCTATAAGTTAATTGTAATCTGTCGTGAAGGTTTTTGTGGATGACAGATTCGCTCAGCTGACCGTCAGCGTTCTACACCGAGCTTTTGTCCGTATCATGTCTCTCCCTTTAAGAAGAGTGGAGAAAGTGTGGCAGGCAAGTGGAACTAATACCTTTATCTACCGTTGTTTGTTTCTGCTACAGCGGTTAAGTCAATACTGCTGTGAAGACCTGCTAGACGCTGAGTGGAATTCAGGCCAGGCTTTGATAGCAACACTTCTACGTTCTTGAGTTCGCCGTGCCTCTTTTCCTTGGTGCACAACTCAATCGGTGACAGAACATGAGGGGACAGGACATTCTGGCTTTTTTCCCCCCTCCTTCATTTCCTTCATGGTGTGGATTTGACGAAGGGAAACTAGCCTGTTATCGGAGAGGCCATGCATCCAGACATGGCGCCACATCCAATCTTTTCTCAGAGACAGGGGGTTTTATGGACTCTTCAAGGGGAGCCAAGGTCTTTCTTCCTCACTGCTCTTGCTGAAAGGTCTTCTCTTTCTCTCTCTGTCTCTCTCTTCTTCCATTTATTTTATAAGGAAGATGCTCTGCACCTGCAGGAGTGAGCAAGTCGCTATCTCTCTCTCTTTCGCTTGTTCTTTTACACATTCACGGAGGTCGTCTTTCTTTTCATTCACTCTTTATGTCTCACCGCTCTCCCTCCAAGTCTTTTTCTTTTTCTTTTTTGTCTTGTTCCAGACTGATGTCCTGTCAAAATAATAGAGTCTGAATCAATCCACTCACAATCTCAGAGGCCAGATAAAGGTTAGAGTCTGATGCTGCTGAATGCCCATCAACAGAGAAATACTTTTATATACACTTTTAAATTTTTTCTTGATTTCATGGATTCATTTATGAGAGTCTTTTATTCTCACCAAGGCTACACTATTTTCAAATAAAAGCATCCTAATTTCCACAAAATACTAAGCATCAAATTAATTATATTAATGATAGAGTATCAGTAATACTTGTGTAGCAAATCAGTCTGCATTGATCACAGACATAAATGACAGTTTAAACTGACAATGGATCTCGCACCATTTTTAATATTACAGTTTTTATTTTCTTTAGAGTGTGTTTGCGTGATATATAATATATATTTAAAAAATATTTCAAACAGTCAAATTATAGAGACTATAGAGTAAAGGGAGCTTGCATGTGATACATTTCAAGAAATTAGATAAAATCACAAATCATTAGTTTTGCTTTGGCCCATTAGTGATTCACCAAAGCGAACAGTTTACTGCTGAACAGAGACACAGACCGCTGGAGATCGTTTGTTTCTGTTATTGCCAGTCTTGCAGTATTGTTGATGCAGTTATAGGTCTTGTACTATTTGTGACCTGTATGTCTTCTATCAAACCACCCTCTAGGATTAACAAAGTTTATTGAAGAGAATTTAATATTAACAACAGTGCCACTCTTTACCCTGTATCTGTTTCTCGCTCGTTCTCCCTCGCCTCTTTTTAAAGGTCAAGCACTGATGGATTATTATGAATTACTCACTCTCATTATAGCTGTATTGCAATAATGCAGATATTGATAGTACTGTCGGGAGAAAGAGTGCACATTGCCTTTCAAATAGCACATCAATCATGCATGTAACGTAATAGCGGAGCAGATTTTCCGTCTCTGAAGATAAACACACAACCATGCACAAATGCAGATAGACCCGGGGCTGTAATGCAATAGACGTCATTAGTACCAGCATCCAACTTCAAGTCACATCATATCTCAGTCTCTTGAATGAGATCATACCGCCTTTGGATATAGAAAGACAGCAGTTATTTTTATATTTTGCAACTTAATCAAGACCTGAATTTGGAACATTTATTTAACGTAAAGCTGGAGCGCAACAGTGGGGTTCCCAGATGAATTCATCTGTACCACAAAAAACAACAACAACAAAAAAAAACTTTCAAGATATACGTTTATTGACATACATCCATTACTGTTCAAAAGTAAGATGTATTTATTTATTCTTCTGAAATAAATCTATTCTACTCACTACTCACCAAGGCTGTATTTATTTGATCCAAAATATTATGTAATAATAAGCGTAATATTATTACACATATGAATATAAATGTTAACGTTTCTGTTTTCTATTAAGTAATATATTTTAAAATGTAATTTATTTCAAAGATCAAAGCAGAAATCTCAGCATCATTGCTCCACTATTCAGATAGTGAAGATAGTGACTGTGAATTCACAGTCACATAATTCTTCAGAAATCATTCAAATATGATGATTTGCTGATCAGTAAACATTTATTATATGTTATTGTCACGTTTATTGTTTGAAATGAAACTATTCTGTAACATTCTGTGCTTACTGTCACTTCTTTACTGAATAGAAAAAAAAAAAAAAAAAGAAAAAAAAATAATATATATATATATAAATATATTGTTATTTTACATAGGTTTATTTTGAAATTCCTACAGAGAAATAAATCGCCCAAAAGTTAAAGATCAAATAAATGTTCTCATATCCATGTGAACTAAAAGGAAGATCAACAAACAGAATTGATGTTGCAGGTCCACTCCATGACTTCCCTTCAAACAGCCAGTGGTTCTTATTCTACCTGCAGATATGTAGGCCAGAAGCGGGCTACCTATTGGTTCTTACCCTGTAATATCTAATTCACATGTTTTATCTCAAAGCACCCTCATGCTTAGAGATATTTGAAGCTGTTCCATTGGGAGATGGAGGCCATGCCAGAAGGTGCAAGCTGGGCACTCTACTCTTCAGAGTTTTAACTGTTTGTCTGCTTCTGCTTTTGCTCTGAAAAAAATCTGTAAGCATTAGTAGTAGACATGCAGTCTCCGTAAGCACAGGCTGGAGTGCCCATTGTCTGGATCCCCCTTAGGGACCCCAGTGCACTTCTACTATCAGCGTGCTAGAGCTGTTTTTATCTCACTCAACCTTCTCTCTGCGCTTCACATTCTTCATCGCATCAAAGGCATGTTGTCCTGATACTCTATTATATTTTATCTGCTCTCTGAGTCAAGCATACAGACAGAAAACATGATGCCCTGAAGTATATACAATGTTTCTTACAATATAGAGGACATATGAGAATGAAAAAAATAGGAAAGTCTTATTTTAAGGAGCTTATTTTTTTATAGTTTTCAATAACCAATAAATCAGTCAATCGATGACAATGACTCGGAAGACGATAGATCCATTTGCATGCTGTTTATTAGGTAGCTCGTAATCAAGCAGAACAGAGTCACAAAGGCAAACAAACAAAGGAGGCAGATCAAAGACAGTACCGTGAAGCAGGCAAAAGGTCGGGGTATCAGGCAAGTATCAATAACAATAGTCCAGGTAGAGTTTGGGGCAACAGGTTTAGAATCAGAAAACCAGAGTCCAGGCAGAGTTCGGGGCAACAGGCGAGAATCAGAGTCGAGATAAACAATCCAGGTAAGTAACAGGTCAGTCCAGAATAATCCACAGGAGAAACGCTCAGCGTTGTCGACAAGGAACAAAACTTCACGTTGATTGACTTTTGACTTCCGTGCTTGCCGTGCCGTGCTTAAAGTCATAGTGCATGAGATTGCAACACCTGGAGCGGAAAATCACATGAGGTGTTTGGCTGAAAGTGGTCTGGGTAGAAGCTAGTACTCAGGGGAAGGTTCCCGCTGATGACGGGATGCTCTCGGTGGAAGATTGCCGTGAGGGCCAGATCCAAGATGTCCCTGGCGTTGACCCAGGACCTCTCCTCTGGTCCTTATCTCTCTCAGTCCACAAGATATTGCAGAGAGGCACCCCGATGCCTGGAGTCCAGGATTTCGTTGACCTGGTAAACCACCTCTCCATCGATGATGATGCCTCTGGAATGGCGACCTCGTCCTGGTCCCTCTGTCCTTCCGGAGCATCAGCGGGCTTCAACAGGGAGACATGAAAGGTGGGTGAGATACAGTATTGATCAGGTAAGGCAAGACGGAAAGAGACTGGAGTAATTTGTCTGACAATCTGGAACGGACCCATGTACCTGGGATTGATCTTTCTACAGGAACGCTGGAGGCGAAGATCTCTGGTCGAGAGCCAGACCCACTGGCCCGGTTCGTAGGCTGAATTGGGTCTTTGGTGACGATCTGCCTGTTCTGTGGTTCTACGTATGGCTCCTTGGAGGTAGACATGGGCTTGATTCCAGGTTTCCTCACTATTCTGCAACCGGTGGTCCAGAGCAGGTAGGTTGGATGGTTCTCCAGTCCAAGGATACATGGGTGGCTGGAATCCTAGGACACATTTGCAGGGTGTCATACCTGTAGCTGGTTTCTGTAGAGAGTTCTGTGCCTATTCAGCCCATAACAGATACTGGCTCCAATCCTCCTGGCGGGCGTGACAGTAGGACCTGAGGAATCGGGTAAGCTCTTGTTTAAGTCTTTCGGCTTGTCCATTGGACTGAGAGGGTGATAGCCTGATGTCAAACTCACGTTAATGTTCATCTGTTCACAGAAGGCGTGCCACAATCGGGAGGTGAACTGAGGGCCCCTATCAGTGATGATGTCTTCTCGTATGCCATAGAATCGGAAAACCTGCTCCTTTACAACCTTGGCCTAACCGGCATGCTTTGGAGAACCAGTCGATGATGATAAGTATGGTAGTGAAGCCGTTGGAAGCAGGTAAGTCAGTCACATAGCTCTCAGTCCATAGCTATATGGGACCATGGTCTCTGGGGAATGGGTAGTGGGTGAAGCAGCCCGGCGGGTTTCTGATGGGAGGTTTTGCTTATGAACCTCTGGAGATCTTTAATGGTCCTGGGACGGGGCCATTCGAGGACTGATGTCACCTTACTTTGGTCCATGGTTACCCCTTTGTGACTAATGATATAGCCGAGAAAAGCAACCAGAGTTCGAGGCAACAGGCGAGAATCAGAGTCGAGAATCCAGGTAAGAAACAGGTCAGTCCAGAATAATCCACAGGAGAACCGCTCAGAGTTATCGATGAGGAACAAAACTTTGCATCGATCGTCTCTCCGTGCTTGCCTTAAATAGTGCATGAGATCGCCAACACCTGGAGCGGAAAATCACTGAGGTGTTTGGCTGAAAGTGGTTGTGTGGAAACTAGTACAAAGGGGAAGGTTCCCACTGATGACGGTCGGACAGAGCCACAGAGGACTGTCTTGTAACATTACAAGCATCATAGTAGTGCATTTTTGTTTCTTTTACAATTTAATAATACTAATAATAATATATTGTGAGTTAAGGCATCCTGTGTACCCAAATAGTGAGAATTATAGGACAAATCTGCTTAGTTTTCATGAAAATAATAAAAATTTACATTTTCTGTCAAGTGAAATGTGTTTTTGAGATTCATTCATAGACTAGTCCAATTCTGTACCTATGCATATCACATAGGTACAGGGACAGAATGTGCTGGCAATGATACCTGTAAAAATACATGTCAACTGTGGAAAGCATTTGTCCTGAGAATTAACTGAAGTTTGACAAGCGGTTTAGGTAAATAACACATAAAATTGTGTATACAAATAGACAGACAGATCAATCATCTCACATTACCCATAACTCTCAATTCTCCTTGAATGCAGCCATTGTCAAAAACCAACTAAATCACAGTATGTTCCAAAGACCATTAACTGCTTTTTCATGGAGTCCAACCAATGAAAGGTGACAATTATTGTCTGCAGACAGGGGTGTTTTCCTCTATTGGTTGGGTATTGATGCATGGCTGTGGGCTGTTAGACAAATGTGAGATGCTGTGCATCATTAGTGCTGATTCATTTATGAAGACTAGATTGATTTCACTCTGCAGTAACTGTGTAAATGTCCTGCATTCAATTATGAATTCTCTTGGAGTTACAAGCAATGATCTAATCACATCTGATGAATAATGTAATCAGAAGTAAGAATGAACTGGGAGGGGAGGAGTTCTGCACTGTAATTTACTGTACTGTGAGTTAAATCACTGCTTACACTGTTTAACCTCAATATGAGATATGGTAATTCGGGAACAATATATCATCATGATATTATGACTTTGAATCTCCTGCGGTTGCTCATTGTTGCTCAAAGTTGTATAATTTACATCTCTGTCATTTTCAGGACGTCTGGAAATGTAAATTACTGTAATGAGATGATAAACATTATTCACAGAAATTATATCTCACCACACCACAATAGATCTAACAAACAGATCTTTATACTGCCAGCAATCCTCAGTTGTACAAAGCTCATCATTCTAAAAAAGCAAGATGTGCTTTGACTGGCCAGCTATTCAGTGGACTGTGATTGATCGAATACTGCAAACATGTTACGCCCTTACGATAACGTACTCTAACTTACTCTTATAATTGTGTTGAACTGTTCTGGAATGGTGTTTTGAATACAACTGGACCACTGATTTCTAGTTGTGTTTTCTTTTTGAAGCACAAAGTAGTTTCACTGTGTAGCGTCTCCAGCACATGGCGCCGGCAACAACACCACAGCTAGAATAATAGTTGCCTCCTTTCTTTGCTTAAACATTTGGGCAGTGTTATTAAAATAAACCCACTATGTGATGTAGAAAAGTGGGGAAGTGTTTAAACGAACAGTTTAAGGGGCATATTGACAAGTCATAACATGCATAAAGAATATCTCTTTGGTTTTGAAACTTTAATCTTTGCAACTTCAGGGATCTTATCTATACACTAACAGCTTGTAACCCCCCCAAAGAGAATGGAAAAGTTGACCCCTTTAATCAGTTTACTTGACTTTTAACCTTAACATACAATGGAATAACTGCACATCTTGTTAAACGAGAAAGAAAGCAGATAATTAAGGTTGAATCAATACAGACATAGTTTCAGGCCTCCCTCAGGCACTTCATCAGACTGAAAGGGTCTGTGTCTGAGTGCATGTGATGAGGGTCTCGTGTCTGACAGCAGGTGCAACAGTCTTATTACTGCAGATGCACCTGTTAAAGGTCCCCTACTGATTGTCTTGGTGGGAGAAAAATGTAAAATAATCAGCAAGATGAATTTCTGACTTGTGAGTCTTTAGCCTTATTCAAGTCCAAATGGCGTTGTTGTGTTTGAAGGTCATATTTCTTCAGCATAGCTTTGCAGAATGACTTACAGTACAGAACTATAGTCTGGTCTATTTGCTGTCAGACATGATTTACTAACTAAAGTGTCCAGAAAAAGGTGGGACGCAGAGATAAAGTGAGTTCAGCTGGTTGTGTGATTACTCTAAAGAACTTTTAATAAAAAAATAAATAAACTTAATTAAAAACATACTTGTACTCCGTCCGTATTGCTTCTACCATGAAAAAGTAATTTAATCTGAATGAGGAGAGAAATCTGCCAAAAGCAATCTAAAACAGTTCTAGACAAATATGTACAGTAGGGGGATTTTGATGTGAGATACAACAGGGGATGAACTTTTATAAATTATTATAAATTATGGACTCATATTTTAGGTCCTGAAAAACCCTAATGATGATTTCTTACAACACACAGCTGTCCTCTTCATAAGATGTCATTTGATGGCCTGGAGTGGTGTGGATTTTATTGTGATGTTTTTGGATGATCAAAATGACGACACTCATTACTACATTATAGAGTGAGCATTAAAGTATTAAATGATAAGTTTCCATTAAATTGTTTCTTTTAGTAAGCACAGGGAAAATCATTTGAAATGGTAGCTTAGAAAAACTGATGTCCCTGTGTGCACTCTATACTGGATTTTAAACTGCGTTATCCCAGGATCTGGGTGGGTTGTTTTTGACATTATAATTTTGAAGTAGCATTTGTCATGCCAACTGTTTCAAAAACAACTACAGATAGAAATAATTGTTGTGCCCGCATCAGGAGCCTAGATCACTGCCAGGTTTAGGCTGCTGTGCAAATCCATGCCAGAATAAGTTTGCTTGCTTCAAACCAGATTTTTGGATAGATCTGGAACAGATCCTCACTCATGTCGTTTTGCCATCTGGGTTGGCTTCTTTTACTATAGAGAAAGAGAGAGGAAGAGAGATAATGGAGGTGGATGGAATGCAGTTTCATTTCAGAGTTGCAATGTCTACTGAGATTCCATTTTGGTTATTAAAACTTCTCACTGACACAGAGGATCATTTATTATCATTGTTATTAATATTATTATTGAAATACATTATTTAACAATAATGCATTGTTGGGTTAACATTTCCATCAGTTAGGTTTCACATGTCTTTTAGGAGCTTAAGTTGATTTATAATATACCTGGAAAAGGCTATATGCATTGCATTGCAGCTTAAACATTTTTTTAGACAATTGTAATTCTGCATCACATGAATAGTTTGCATTTTAAAATATATTGAAATAACATATTTTAAAATTTACTTGGTGCCTTGGTGTGCATAAACCATCAGTACACATATACAATCGAATAGTTTACAGATACCAATTACAGATAGAGGTTTAGGGCTATGAAGGTTTAGTAAGAAACTTGATCCATAAACAAATATGTCGATCCAGGAACATGTCCTAGTTGGCTGCTACAGTACATGTCATGTTGAGTGGGCACGTGAAGCTCCTGGCATGCATTTATTACGTTCGACATGCACAAGACCCTTAGATGTGTCATTTTATTCTTGCGTGTGGGGATTTTTGAACCATGGCATGTGTCCATCATGTTTGCAGGCTTTTAGCCCAATCACACTGAGCTCAAACCATTACTCAGACACATCCCCGTCTGTCTCACTGCCGCCTGTCAAATGCTATTCTTCTCAAACACGCTACATGACAAAGCATGTCACCCCAACTGGAGCACTATGGCATCAGCAGGTCATGTCGGCGAGGCTTTAGAACAATTTCATTGTATGTAGCAAAATGAGAAATTTAGCCTTGAAGGGTTAGTTCTTTCAAAAATGTGAATCCTGTCATCGTTTACTCACCCTTTTGATGCATCAGACCCATCTGTTATATTAGCTCCAGTGGAAAACATTCAAAAAGGTTCTTTGAAGAATCTCTACACGTTTATTTGTTCAGTTCACAGTGGCTGCTAAAAAGTGCACCATAAAAGCACTGCACTGTAGATGTAAAAGTTACAAGTCATAATTCAGAGCCACCCGTGAGCTTGCTCTTTAGGCTTTGCTCTTTTAGATATAAGGCTGAAGCGCACAGGGGAGATGGCCGCCTGCACACAACAGTGGGTAATGCAAACTGTTGTAGCAATCCACTCGACTGGAACCACCGCCGTTGCAACGCCATGAAACCAGCCACCAACACCGTCCCTCATAATAGATGAAGGTCTCAAGAACAGAATCTTCATATGAATCTAATTAGCGCTTCATCCACTGCCTATTTATACTCGCGCTGCGATCAAATGCAGCTGGATGTTAATCAGCACATGCCAGTTTCATTGACGTGTTTTCATACACGCAAAGTAGATTGGTCATCTCGAAGCGAGATTCGTCGGTCAAAGGGAACTGCTGTTATTCTTTCTAGTTTTCAAACAAGGCGAAATGCAGAATAAAAGGAGCACTGTGAAGAGAAATAAAAATGTATCGCTTAGTAAAAGTAAAAAAATGTTTGCGCTAAAAGCCTTTTGCAGTACTTTTACTAGTTTTTGCATCTTTATGTGTCATCGTTTTTACTTCATACACATTTCTTCGACACCAAAGGCAGATGTGAACATGAGGAGCGAGGAAGAAATCACTTTGAATTCAAGTGGTTTTCACGAGATGTTTTACAAGAACGGTTTATTGAGCACCGTCTGCTCTTGTTCCACTCTTCAAAGTCAATCATGGACATGTGACAACGTGAAGATCCTTACACCTGCCTGAGTGCTCTGAACAAAAATGGAAAATTGTGTCACTGGTGTTGGAAAGGTTAATCTCCATGGACAGCGAGGGGCCTTTCGAGGGCAGTCTGAAGATGGTCTTAAGGCTTTACCGCATACCATTTGTCATACTTTCTTTGGACAAGGCAAGTGGACTCCTTGATCCGGTTAAATTAACTGTCAACACAAATGCAGCGGTGGAAAGAAGATAAATAAAAAGAGTACAAAAATCGACAGTTATTTATTTATTTATATACTTCAGGTCGTGCTGAAAGTGCCAGGATAAAGCTACTCTAAAAGCCTGTTTGCAGTGCAGATTAGTAACCTCTCAAAACCAATAAAGCACTGTCCCGCACTTCACCTTTCATTGACAACTTTCTGTTTTCCTTTGCCAATTTCTCTCTAGTAAGTGAGCTAGAAACCTACCGTAAGAGTTACAGTATGCTGAGGTTAAAGAAAGGTTGGAAATATAGCAAGCGAATGCCATATTTCAACAGAAATGAAACGGATACTGAATTTATGAGTAGGTCTAAAAATTATCATATATTCTAGCGTGCTTGCTTCTGGTGATACATCACATGTGACAGGTGCAATGTTATATATTTTCTAGTTAACATTGAGAAGTGATCTTGATTTGATGATGTTTTTTTTTTTTGTTCTGTTTAAACCCCCTACTTGCAAGCAGTACATTAAATGATAATAACTTCCAAACAAATAATTTGGCAAAATTCATGTTGCATTCATGAAACATTTTTTTTCTTCTTACTTGAAATGTTGCAGTTTGACCTTCTTCTAACATTTTCCCAGTAATGTTAATAAAACATTTGTTCAAAGTTATCTAGTTTTTAATAACATTCTCTTAATGTTAGCACAGAATACATAGCTCATGAAATGTTTTTTTTTAAAACTACTTAGTTAAGTATTAATATTAAATGAATAATAATAATAATAATAATAAATTAATACCTAAAATGAATATATTGTATATAAAATTTTCAGAGGACATTTAGAAATAATGTTTACATAACACAAAAATAATAAAAAACAAACACACATTTTTTTTGTTAACTGAGCATTGAGGTTTATTAATGAGGAATGTTGCAGCTTGTTGATTATTGAAAGTATCACACTACATAGCCCCCTTCCCCCCACCCCTCTCTCTCTCTCTCTCTCTCAAACTGTCCTCTGGATCCACAGCACTTACTGTAATATATTAGTATTTGAGAGATATTTTAGGTCCATAATCCTGGCAGCGGAGATATTCATCAGTAGAAAAAAGACATCGGTTCTCCAGAATGTGTGTGAAGACAAGAAACATAATTTTAATATTTCAGGATCAAATACTGTAAATAGATTTAAAAAGATTAAATGTTAAATGTGACTTCAGGAATGTGACAGAGCTTCTGCTTTATTACAGTAATTTGCATTTTTGCTTTATCATCACTTTAAATTGCATCAGTAATCTGCAGAATGTATTGTGGCCTCAGTATTAAATTGCATTTTAGTGAAGAATAATGTTTTTAGTGGACTATATTGTCTTCCACCTTTCTCATAAATCAGGAAGAAAAGCACTGGGCTTCATTCATGAAAGATGAACAAAATTAATTTTAGTGTAAAGCGATGATAAATCAGTTTTTACAGTTCACTGGATTATTAAACAATGATTTTAATAATGATTTAGACAAAAAACGGCCTTGATGAGGCTTGATGGGATTTAAAGTGGCCCATCAGTAAGTTTCACAATACATTATTTACAGTTTTTGGATATAAACTTTTTTTATGAAAGCATGTTTCGGCCTCATATTTATGCCACAGTGAAAACCTGTAAAATGGTTAAAAATGTATAAATTCCTGTAAAATGTACAGGAAAAAAAATCGTAAAAGGACATTTCTAGAATTTCCTGCATTGCATTTAAAGTTTTGTTTGAATTTGATGTTTTTGTGTTTGTTTGTTTTTCTTTGAAACTGTTTCTTCTTAGCTTTTTTTTTCGTATCCGTTTTGTTTATTACGGTTGTATGTTAAATGTAGTGTTTTTAAACTAATGTTTATTGCATATTTCATTTTAATGAGTTTCGACATGATGCTGTTTGATATATATGTTTTGACATATATATATATATATATATATTTATTTATTTTTTTTTCATATTCAAAAGCTACTCGTGATGGGCTTCAGTTCATCATGCGACTTTCTCATCACCACCTGCATTTGGTGCTTATCAGTTTATTTCAAAGGTATAAAACAGATTTCAGTAATTTAATAGGCTGGTATATTAACATTATTTAGTTAATGAAACTACAGTATTTAACTTTAAAATGTACTTAGTGTAAAAAAAAAGCTTAGTGTAAATAGCACCTATTGCCATTGAATCCATGGCTTCTCTGTTATTTTAGTCTCGCCCAAATGTGCCATCTTAGTCAGTAACGATTACAGTGACTTTTCCCTTCTGTAAAAATTACCTCATGCAATACTAATCCCATGCAAATAGACCAGCTGTAAAAAATACACACAAATATTTTGTGATTTTTTTGTAATTTTCTGGGTTTTTGTTTTGTTTTGTTTTTTAAATATGAATAACTTCCAGTCCATTTGTTGTGCTTAATGAACTCTCTAGACTTTCTTTTCAGGTAGTCGATTCTCTCTTTCAGTTTTCCCCAGTTCCCAAAATCTTCCTTGACTTTTAGACATTTACTTACAACAATTCGATAAATCTTTTCCCAAATGGTGTGGTCATCTCTAATTACTTCTGAAACTGAAGCTCTACCCAGAGCAAAATTAAACAGCACTTCCTCCCTGGTACAACTTTCGGGTTTTTGCGTTTTTGCATGTGATGTCATTTAACGTAACACACGTGGCAATAGGCAGGTGACGGTGCTGCATATATCAAGTTACCCTCTTCACAATGTGTCTTCGTAATGTTTGACATTATTCTTATTTATAGTTCACATCTTAACCCATTTTTTATTGATTGATTGATGTAACGTCATATGAGTGCCCCTGGACCACAAGCCAGTCTTACCGTAAGTCACAGGGATATATTTTTAACAATAACAAAAATAATTTGCATACGGCAATTTTTTTATTTATTTATTCATTTTTTAAATATAAAAATCATATAAGGATATTAAGTAAAGATTGTGTTCCATAGATATTTTCAAGATGTTTTGTAATTTTACTACTTTAAATATATTACATTGCCTATTGCTTACACACTAAAAGCGAATGCTTACACCAAAGCCTCAATACCTAAACTTCTTGTATCTTATCTTAAACACATTTTCAACTTTGCACTTTGTTTACACGTTTTCTTACATTAGACGCTTTGTTCAAAAACTAAATCACCTGTTATCATTGGGAAAACACTCTGTTCAAAAAGCAAAACTCATCTAGCAATTGTAGACACTTACATAGACACCTAAACTCACATGCATAGAAAAACACAACACCAATCGGTCTGAGCTTTAGCACTACAAATAGACCTCAGGAAAGACATTGTGAGACCAGTACCAGTGGTGAGACGTGTCAAATGACATCAGCTACTCTGGTGGACCATGTGATCAATCATGGCCTGTCAATGAGTCCACTTTACTGTAACCTTAGTCAGTACACAGTAACATCGAGGATATTCTGGCTGGAGAACACGTATATCTTCAAGTTTCTACTCCAGACTGTACCTACTGTATGCGTCACATGATTCACATTTATAGTCACTATACTTTTCACAGTAAATGTTTTTTTTTTTTTTTTTTTTTAAATAAGCTATGATTTTATGATTCTGCATCATGTCAAACTACTCTAGAATAGCTACATACAAAACTGACGTGACATTTTTATTGTATAAATGCAATAGATTAGAACATAGTGCGTAAATGCAGACAACCCCATCCCTCTCCTCTCAGTTTATTCTCTTTTCCCTCTGATTTTGGAGGTGAGGTACAATGTGATGCATAAAAGATCAGGTAATCTACTTTTTTTCTTTTTTTTTTTTGGCAATTCAGCTTAACATTCAAGGGTGAGACACGGTGGAGTCTTATCTCCAGCCCTAACCTCCCTTTATCCCTATAAATGTAAAGATGGCACGCACAGCGGTACAGCAGTCACGGGCTGTCAGGTAAATGAAGACCACAGGCAGAGTTCACAGCTAAAAAAAACTTGTTGTGATTTACTTTGCATATCAGTTTAAGTGCGTTATCCTCCGGTCCAATAATATCAGGATAAAGTTTGTTCAGTTTGCAATATTTTAAATGCAAGGAAGCACCGCTCTTGGTAGTTTCATGAATAAAAACATCTCTTTACACTCCGTATCTTGCTGAGCATTTGTTATTTTCAGAAATACCAAACACATCCCCTTCCTTATCGGGATAATAAAGGCGAGTTGGATTTGAACTTGTCCTCTTGCAAATGCCGCAGATCTGCTGCCTGTCACAGTGTTTGAAGTTGGATTTTACAAGCTAGTGCTCAGCAAATAAAACTCAGGCACACAACAAAACCGCAGGATTAAGTTAAGTTCATTTCTAAGACCTATTAAAAGGTTATTAGAAGAACACACAAATATATTTTGCATATCTGTTTTCAAATCTACTGTCAAATTCAATATATTTTAAGCATAAAATAGTACACAAACCTACAAAAAAAACAAAAAAACAATCTAGATATGAATATGTATATTTTTTTTTGTAAGCGGAGATTTCTGACTAATTATAAATAATAATTCTGAAGAAACAGCATTTAGAGATATTGTAGTAAGGTGTAATGAAATAAATATATGAATAAATGTGTATTTTGGATCAATACATCTATGTATAGCAATGACATCTAAAATAAGTTTTGTTTACATAATATGTGTACTGTGTTTATCTATTATGTATTTATAAATACACACACATACATTATATACTTAGAAAATATTTACATGTATATAAATGTATATATTTATATTATATATTTTACATTATAAACTGTATATATATATATGTGTGTGTACATAATATGCACAGTAAATTCTTGTATATTATGTAAACAAAAACTTTTTGGAGTTTGGATTAATTGTAATTCATTGTTTGTCAGTACTAAAGGTATTATTTGTGTGTTTTACTCATATTTTTGCATTAGTTTTAAAAGTGAATTTATTTTGCTCAACTGCTGTTCAACATTAGTCACTTTTCTACAGATTTCTTTGGTGCAGTGCAGGAGTGCACAGATCTTGTCATGCAAATGTAAACTTATTGTGCCAGGTTTTGATGTAGATGATAGATGCCGAAAACCATTATTCATCTCTGTGGTTGCAGGAATGTGGTGGTTTTAAATATTCAGAAGCCCAAATAAAATTTGAGACCTACTTTTTCAGTGAATAACTAAATTTCAGATCTGGTCTTCACATAAAGCTATTATGAGTTCAGTAATATAGTTCAACATCCTTTTACAGAGCTTTTTTGAAGCACCAAAATGTCAAGTCACTTGCATTGTATTAAAAAAAAAAAACAAACCCTAATCTGAAATCAAAATTGAATAAAAGCTAATTCCATAATAGCGAGTAAATGAGTTTTATTTTCTTTTTCACAAAATGTGAGCTGAAAATGTCACAGTTTAAGTGCTGTGTTTTGCTTTGTCCTTTTCTTTTCTTATTTTGGGGGGCTTTGGCTGTTAGTCTCCTGTAGTTCCCAGCAGGGAGATTCAGTGCTGTGGTCTCCAGCATCCCTCCCCTCCATCTGTGCCTCTCCTCTGACCACATGGCTGTCTCCTCTGATTGAGAAAAATACACCATCCAGCTCGATCGTAAAGACACAGCGAACATAGCGGGCGGATAGATGGCCACTTATGTTCTGCTTAGCTGCTGAATGCCTGTTAAATCAGAGCTTGAGTGCGCTGACCACAGGAGTTGTGTTGGACCATGCTGGGAAATGATTTTGACGTAGTGTATGCCAACAGCAATATAGGCCCGAAATAGCATGTTAACTCTTATATGTCCTGATGCTGAAAATGACCAGTCATCAGCATATCCCAGAGGGCTGTTTCATTGCTCCCAGGTTGCTCTTTCATGGCTCACAAACTACATTTCATTTGAGAAGACCTATAAAATAAATCAATCTGGATAGCAGATCAGATTAGTCGATCATTGCACTATTTAATGAGAAATGTACTTATTATATAAACTTAAGTTTATATTGAGATCAGAAGTGTAGAATGTTGCACTGTACTGCACTGCACACTGTAATAATAACATTTATTTCATCTTAAAAACTTTCGGTTCAGTTGCTCACCTGATTTATATATAGATAATCATGTAAAACAAATAAAATACATTACTTTTTTACAGTCTACATTTCAGCATCTACCTAAACGATTATAAGAAATAATAGATAAAATAACTTTCATATTGTAATATAGTTTAAAATGTAATTTATTTCTGTGAGCAAAGCTGAATTTTAAGTGCCATAACTATTCTTCAGTGTCACATTATAAAATTATAGACTAGAAACATTATACAAATGTATATGAATGATCTAATATAAATGTCACGTTTAACCAATTCAACAGTTACTATGCTTTTGAATGAGAATTCATTCCTTAAAAAAAAAAACTGACCCCAATTGTTTGGATATTAAAGAAATCGCATTTCTGCTTTTCCTTTTCATGTCAAGTTGTGTTTTAGATGCTGACAAGCCTTCCTTACTCAACCAGTTTCACCAGAAAGATTTTACAGGCGTTTATTTTTTTTTCTCTGTTTGTGTCGTCACTCTTATTCTGTAACCCAGATTGGACAGCATCTTCACTTGATTCATCTCTGGTGCTGATGGGAAGGAAATGCAGATCTGGTTGAAGCCACACAGTTGGCAGTTATGTCAGGCTAACTATCCTGCTCTGGCACACCAAATGCTGAAGCAGTTAACATGAGTGGGCTTCTGCTTGTTTCAAACTAGTGTTTGAGACGCAAATGACTGTAAATATTTGCATATAGGCTACACACTAATCACTCATTTTTAGAACACTGTAGGAGGTTTGTGCTCATGTGGATTTATAAATATTTGGTTGATTAAGACAAAATGCACGTTATATTCACACACATACACACACACACCACTTTAGGTTATATATATATATATATATATATATATTACTTTTATTATAAATTGGGGTTTTTTTGTATTTCAGAATATCAAGTTAAAATAAAGGTAGAAATGTTTATGTGACAACTAGCTGTAATAAAAAAAGTTAATACAGTTATTTATTTTGCAGTAAATGTTTATTTCAAATAAGGTTTTTATTTTTATTTACTTTTTTATCAGTGAAAAGTCCAACCTGGTTTTCTTCCTTATGTTTTTGCTACTTGACGTAACATGTAAAAAGACAATACTAAGTCATGATAATCAGTGATTATGTCTCCACTGGATGCAACAGATGCTTTGATTGTAATGTGTTTTATTGTTTTGGTGGCGTAGTGCCGGGGCTCAGCATCCAGTTATGGTTCCTCCACATGCTTGTGGTATTTGGCCAATCACAATGCACTGGATAGCTGGCCAATCAGAGCACACATCACTTTTTTTAGAACGATGTGCATTGTACAAATTGACCTGTTTCAAGAAGCCGAGGTTTAGAGGAAACCATCTCTAGGTTATGTATGTAACCTAGAGATATGTATGTAAATATGTATGAGGTATGTAAACTCGTATACTGAGTTTGACTCGACAGGAACAGATGGCGGGCAAGTTGTGACATGCGACGGGAGCGTAGACCACCTTGTCGATTGATGTACACCATGGGCACAGTATTGTCTCGAGACATCGAGACCCTGGGCCCATAGGTGAGTAAAATAAATTATTATAACATTATTATAAATCTTTTTCATAATTTCCTTACCTCTGGGCTGCCCGTGTCCGAAGCTGAGACACAGGCGGTGCTGCTTGCCCACGGCCAGCTCCACATCGGGTCGCCGGTCTGCTTCTTGAGCCTCAGCGGAGGACGGAGCGAGTTTGGAGGCCCCAGGGGGCGCCCTCGGCAACGAGCTGGTGGAGGCTGAGCACAGCAAAGCGTGGAGGTAACCTGGTTCGCAGCAGCAAGCTTGGCCCACGAAGGCGGACGAAAGCTCACACACTTTGGAGGGCATACGTGGCTGTTCCAGCCAGGTGGCTGGTAGACCGCCATGCAGCAGCGCAGCCCTTGCCTGCTGTTGAACAAGTTAGAACTGCTGGGCCCAGTCCTTGACAGTGTCGCCGAATAGGCAAACCCGAAGGATGGGAGCGTCGAGAAAGTGTGCTTTGTCTACAACTGCCATCTGAGCCAGGTCCAGCCTATTTGCCGCAGCCGGACCACGACTGTTGACATCCCCTTGCACCCGCGACTTCCGTCGCTCCCTGTTGTATGAGGACGAGGTCGGCCGCGGTGCGAGGTTCCTGCTTTCCCTTGATCAGGACCACCCTAGTGATGATGGCAGATGATCACACACCTGGGAGGGCATGCGGGGCTGATCCGGCCAGGTGGCAGCGTGCCGCGAGCATGCACCGCGACACCGCTCAGCCTAGGGGACCACCACGCAGCCCTGGGCTGCCCCACCATTGAGGGTGGTGAGGGGGAGGATAGGGGGACCGCCACAACCTGACCAGCCCCTTGTGTACCTTCCGGGACGAAAGGCACCAGGGGGAAACGAGGGAGTACCACGGTCCCTGCCCCAGAAACCAATTATCCAGCCTCGAAGAATAAGGTCGCTCGCTGGAATGCAAAAGGCCGGCTGCTCTACCAGCCTGCGGGGTTCACTGACAGACGTACCAGTCCTTGCTGTCAGCAAAGAGAGAGCATGAACTCGCACCAGCTCTTTTTGAAGCATACAAATGCAGCAAGGCTCCAAAGAGAAAAAGCTGAAGGTGCACTACATCCGTGCCCTCTTATACTCACGTAGTGACGAGGTGCAATCTGGATGCAATCAAATGCACACCAATATTCATTGGCCTTTTCTTAATACTGGAAGGCGATTGAATGCAAAACATTTTGTATCATACTGTATGTATGCGAAAGTGGCATATGTACACAAAACACATACATATTATATAAAAGTTTTCACTTTTATTTGGCATACTAATTATACACCTTTTCATGAGACTGGGCTCTTCAAGAGTTTATTAATTAGAGTTTGAAGCAGAAGCTAAGTCTCTAATCGTATGTATGAGGAACAGTAAAAGTGATTCTTGCCCTTGCAAGCACCACTAATTACAATTTCTAATATTGAGCTGCTGTCAAATCCAGCAACGTTCTGGATGTACCAACATCTCAATCACATGCAAGCTAAATTTTCCAAGCTGTATAGCATGCAGAGATACCAGATGTATTTTGAGCCCGTTTCTGGCCCACTGCCCGAGGTCTTTGGAGTCAAGCTTAATAATAATAATGTTCACCTTCTCTATAAGTTCTCTAACTTCTTGTGATGTAGTGCTGTAGTCTTTGCTCCATCTTCAACCATGCAAGCGAGTTTTTTTGAGGAAAAGAAAAAAGATATGGTTACTCTGACAAATCAGCATTTAATTAAAATAATAAGGCAAAAATGATGAGGAACAATGAAGTGAAGAGAAAAGATCGGATAGCATTTTCCACTTGATGTTTTGTTATTTAATGCACTGCACTAAAAATTAATACAGCTTTCATTGTTTACACATATTCAAACACATGTATGGCACCCTTTTGTGTAAATTTGCATACATGCTGTACGTCCTAGCAGCATCTAAAACTTGAACAGTATTATTTATGGCGAGAGCTTACGGATATGCTTATATACTTAATATCAATATCTATTTATGTACCCTGTGCAAAAGTCTTAGGCCACTAGTGTTTTTACCAACAAAAAATGTTTTTTTGTCAGTTGGATATTACAATTAATGACAAAAATAATGTTTGGAAATGTAAATTGATATTTCATCTGACATGCTGCCACAAGAGATAGAAATAGCCGACTTAAAACCATTTTTTGTTGGTGAAAATACTAGTGGCCAAAGACTTTTGCACAGTACTGTATCTATCTATATATATATATATATATGTGTGTGTGTGTGAGAAGAGATTGCTGGGTCTGGAGTCATTTGACAATGCTGATATTGCTGCTGATAAACCTATATTTTAAACCTGATAAGTGTCATCACAGTTGGAATAAATTCATGAAAAGAGCGTTTGGAAATGATTTGGTCTTCGTATGGCTTGGGTAAGCAGTGAAATACAGCAGGGTTGACTGGGTCTCAGATTGTATGCATCAGTCTCATAAAGGAAGGGAAATTGTGTTGGATTCTTTTTTTTTGATATGCAGAGAGGTCAAGGGCAGAGGAGGAGGTCACGAACGCTTCTCACATCTCTCTCTGCTTTTTGAAGGTATTTTCAGTAACTGTCTGTTTTGCAGCTGTCTGGTGAAAGGGTTATTTTAACAGGACAAACTTTGGGCTGCTTTGAGACTTTAGAGAATAGTAAACAAAGCTCTAGAGGATGACTTCATAAATGATCCATTATCTGCTTCCATGCATGTCAAGTTTTTTTTTTGACGTCTGACGTCAAAGCTCTTAATGTCACAATTCTCTAAATGAATAATTTATATTTAATCAATTGTGGTTTATTAAGCGCCCAGTTCTATTTATCAAATTATATTGGTACTGCTGCAAACTTTCCCTCAAAATAAATTATTTACTATTAGCAAGTTAATAAACAAGTGAATTAAAATTTCATGTTTTTATCTGATCTGTAACATGAACACATTACTGATCAAATACAACAACAACAAAAAAAAGAAAATAGTTAATGGAAATAGGTGATAAAAATGTGATTGATCAATAGCAAGAACATAAATATTTGTCTAATAATAATAATAATGTTAAAATTATAGTTTCTGTATCTGATTATGTACCCTGTCTGGGATAAAATACTGTTTATTATTTACTATAGTAATAGTTTTGGTGATTGTATTCAGCTTTCTTTAGTTCTGGAGTGCTAAGTGTATTATACTCAATGAATAGATTATTATATTATAAAATATTAATTTTATTTTATTATTAAGTAAATTTACATTTTCTAGTTTTTTTCAGTTTTGTTATAGTTTAGAATCTAAATCAGAAGACAAACAAAAACATTTAATATTTATCTGTAGTATTCTTGCATTAAAATAACAATTATAATAATAATGATAATAGTCTATATTTTTGCACCCTATACCCTGTCTTCTGTCTTTATCTTTGCAGTGCTGAACTTTGTGCTGTGCTTGTCTGGTCTAAAGTATTATTCCAAAAGGACAAAGTTTGGACTGCTTTGAGTCTTTATAATAGTAAACAATGCTCTAGAGGACGACAAGTATGAAAGCATATCTGGGGGATCAATTCGCCCTCGTTAATGATCCCATTTCTGCTTCCACGCTTGTCAGGCCTTTTGAAGCCTGTTGTCTCTGTGACCAAAAACTGAACAAAGCCGCAAGCTCTATCCACGGCTGTAGAAATAAGAAGCAACTTCTGTTTCTTGCTCTCTCCCGTACACCCGAACACACTCTCACTAATTAAAGCTGTCAGGAGTACTGATAAAAGTACATCACGCAGAGATGTCCCAATGTTTTAACAACAACAGCCATTAACTGCTCCACGCTTCCCGAAATCTTAGTGATAAAACAGAAGCGAGACACATGAGGATGAGAATCATAATTTACCAGTACAAAGGAAGCGAAGTCACGGGGTACAGTGTGACACGTCTTCCAAAATGACGACCCTCCTGCGTTTGATCACATTGCGGAAAATTCCAAACGTTGCTGCACTGCAGCGGCCTTAAACACAATCGCTGATGGGTGTTCTTTATGAGGGCCTTCTGGAACACAATCAATTCTGCTAAATCCTGTAAATTGAACCTTAATTGTTGCCCAACAGATATTTCTAAGGTGCTTAAAATTAATTGCTCAGATTAATTTGATTTATTTATTTTGCAAGAGGTCTGTAGCTGTGCAAGAATTATTTCAAGTATTCACTGCAAAGGGTGTCAAATATGAGAAGAATGGCTAAAGGGTTGGTTCATGTGGATTTTGGCTCATGTGATTTCGAACAGGTACGGTATGTTTTGTTCACTGGTTGCAAAATTTTCCACATCCAAGTATGAATTTGCAAACGTTTTATAAGTAATTTATTTGCATCAAAATAATCGTGTATTTAAATGACCAAGCAATCAGTCTGATTAGCAAAAATGTCAATTTTTGCACTCCATGCCCCATTGTTTTCTATCCAAGAGACACAAACAAGCTATAAAAGGAGTTCACACAATGCTAGTAAGACTGTAAGTTGTCTAGTTCAATTCTCCAAGCACAGAGATGTAAGTTTACTGTACGCTACAGGCTAATGAAACATACAATGTCTAATCCTTTTTTATTTCTAATGGGAAATACATCAGACTCTGCCTGTAAACAAACCACGATGAATCACATACTGAACACAACAGCCAAAAGTGTGTCAACAACTCTGACATTCTGAAAGACAGAACAGCCCTGTGAAATCACAGTGACAAAGATGGCATTACGTGTTACACAAAGAGGTTCACAGTCACACATTTTCTCACAGCTTCCGCAGTCTTATGTAATATTGATTTGGCTGTTGCACTTTTACTGCGAGGACATACCAGACACTGATTACCCATGAGGCCGTCTGATTATCTAACGGATCTCTTCCTGTCTCTAATTCACTCTTGTATATCTAAGAATCATATTATTAGTGTAGTAAATCAGTTCCCACACACTAATACATACCTATACTTTCTTTTCAGCATAGCCAATTTTATATTGTGCAATATTAACTGAATATTTTAGTAAATAGTGTTTCATAGTAGCCGTTTCCAAAAAAAAAACACAAAAACAAATAAATTAAATAATAATCTATATATAAATGCTTTACACAGTATATTTGAACAGGGTTTCCCAAACTGGAGTTCATGAAAGAAAAAAAAAAAGTAGGATGTTGAATAGAATAGAATATTATAACTGTTCAATGTAAGATTGTGACCACTGATATCAAATAAGGGATGTGTTAACATAGTTTCGGGAAGAGCACGCTGAGTGTCAGCACAGCCGGTACCCATTGACGCTCATTAGTATTTTTGCCCACTAGCTATTAATTATCCCTAATTTCATTTTTCCGCCTTGGCATAATACCATCATCTCACTCTTCTCGGTATCTAGTTACGCATGATACCGCCTTCCTCCCCTTCTCCGCCTTTTCCTTCGCACCTTCAGCTACTATTCAGCAGGGCTCGGGGTCCGCCGAGCTCCTTGCTCGCTCCCCGGACAGCACGCCAAATTTGCGTATTTAATGTAATGAAGAAGTGCGAATTCGTGAAATCTCAGAAGCATAAAAAGGCATATACAACTATATAAATGACAACAATATATTAAATGGTCTTTAAAGGTGCTCTATGCGATGTTGCATGATTTTAGCTTGATTTCATTTTGATCTCAAGCCGTATGCATAACTCCTTGATCGTCTTGCTGTCTGCCCTCTGAATACATTGGGAAAAAACATTCTCAACACCACAGAGGCTGCATTACCAAAACAAACACTATGGGTACAGGATGTTCATCACAACAAAAGCAAACTTCGGCCAACCAATCGGCATTTTTTTGGAATTGGATTATAGAATCCAGATTACAAGTATTCAGTTACTACCAAGCACTGTCATTTCCAGAGTGTCGTGGGGTGGTTATAATCATTAAATAATGATTTTTAGCGTTGATGCAAACAAAATCCTAGTAAAGCATGTCTTGAAACAGAGTCATGAATTGTAAATAAACGTTTCTTGGTTTCTGAATCTACCTGGCAACTGAAGTGCAGCGGGAATAATTCTCTCGGCATACTGGCTCTGACATTTCTGCCTTTTGCCAGCAGGTCTCAGTTACGTTGTTTTGACTGTTTTGAAGGCAGACTCTCATCCAGCGTGACTGCTGTCCCATACGTCGCTGGAGGCACAGCTGTGAAACTGCACCTTGTGCGCTCACTCTGTGCATGCTTGATAGTCTCTGATACAGTCTGACAACAACATAGCTTTCCCTGCACGCATGGGGCACTTTTAGCATTCATTCGTCTGACATACAAATATGTACCGGAAACATACCTGGCCTGCTTGTTTATGGCTCATATCACCATAATCCATTTTTAACATCCACTGATTCATTTAATGTGCAATCTACTCTATATGTAAAAAAAATAAAAATTAACTTGAAGCTGTTTTTCACCCAGGAAGACTCTAAACTAATCAAACCATATGCTCTTAAATTATTATTAACAGAATGTTCTTAAATAGTGACTGTCCTAGGCCTGAATCACTGAAACATTGTTTTGTTGTTGTGTAGAAAGTGTAGAAAAACCCTTGATTATAACCAGTGACCTTTTATTATTAATAAAAATGAGTCAAATTAATCTGAGCTGGAAACTACCCATATTTAGCCAACCTGATCTCACGGCAATTTGTACATATTTTACGAGGAGGCTAATTCGTACATATTCATTCAACCTCACTCGTCTCACTCAATTGTATGTATGTAAGTTGCCAATTCGTATGAATTTGTACGAATGACCTAAACTTAACCCCGCCCCTTGAACCTACCTGTCACGGGGTTTTAGACAAATCATACAAAATTGTACGACCTCACGAATTAGCACAAATTTGGTACCTCGCACGAATATGTACGAATAGGTCGTGAGACTGTGTTGTCTTACATGTTTCCTATATTGTACATAATTTCTGGCTCACCATATGGTTGACTCTATATCTGTGGTGTCCAATTCAAATTTTGTTTGTCACATACACAGTCATACACAGTACGATTTGCAGTGAAATGCTTATACTACCACCCGTGACCTTAAAATGTAAAACAATTAACAATAATTAACAAGAGTAAGTAGTGGAAAAGCAAAATAAAAATATTTTCAAAGAAATATATAAAAAAAATATAAAACCTTTACCTGTAACAGAAAATACAATACAAAAGACAAATATTGCAATAATTTAACAATAAGCTTAATTAGAAATGAGGGTGGAAAGGGTCTCAACCATTTCGCTAATAAATGTTATTACATAGCTGTAAATATTGTAACATAGCTGTATTGTATTACAGAAGGATTGACTATGAAGAAGCTACAAAAATGCTGAGTTAAAAACAACGCAACTTGGGTTATTAGACAACTCAGATCTGGGTAAATATTAGCCTGAACACATGCTGGGTTATTTTGACACATTCAGCGTTTAAAAATTGCTATATGTCTGACTTCAAATGGGCTGGAAATTAAAAATCACTCGTAGCCCATAACAACAGCGCAGGGTTTTCAGAACATATATTCAAATTAATTAGAATCAATTTTATAATGGATAAAATCAGTTTGTTATGCAAGGTGAGGTGTTTCTATCATGTGAAATGACCACTGCTGACGCAGCTGACTGACATCTCATCCTTGTACTTTGCGTTGCACAAAATAATATCATTTAAAACAGTACACATTTTAATTTTAATAAATGAAATGAAATGAAATATATACAAATCTTTATTTCTATGAATATGTAAGCAGAAGGTTTTTTGTCAGAAGGAGTGGAGGGTGTATAGTTGTACTGCTGTCAGTGACACTAACCCAAACTGGGTAACACAAAAACTGCCGATCATATGATTCAGCAAGCTCTACACACCCACTTTTACTTTTCTGTTTATGGTCTAGCAGACACAAATTAACTCTGCAACGTGTTCATTCATTGCCTTTAGCACGCGTTTGGAATTCACAATCCCAGCATCATTCAAGACAGCATATCCTCAATTCAAATGTCAAGTTGAAATTATAAAACAAAGAGTATTGCGACCTTAATGCATTTCCCCTAATGCAACCGCACTTAAGACACCCAACCAGATTTTTCTCAGAATCATGGACTGAAAACCCACATTTGCCATGTTGTTTTCAACCAGCCCAACTGTATTAAAAAAGCAACATAAATATCAGCTGTTCCACACCATTACCATGTCAGAAACAAAAGCTCCAGGCAGCTGAGTTTCACCGTGACCACTGTACCATCTTCTCCAAAACATATCAATTTGTTTGCACTTATTGTGATGTTTATTCGCCACTTGATGTGCCTGTCAAACTCCTATCCTGGACTGAATTATGATATGGTTTCATAACACATCCCACACTCAAGAAATCAGTGAGCATATGACATGTCTTTCAAGGAGAGCCGTAGGCCCTTCATAACTTTATGATCTATAAGGCACAGGGGACAAAAGATAATTAAAGGAAAAACAGTGCAACTTTCAAAGACAGTGATGCCGGTACCCATTGTGGAAACTGTAGCTAGTAAGTTAGTAGTGGAAAAATACCCACAGAAATCCCTGAGACTCACTAGTTCCCCACAGGATTTACCGTTAACCCGACCATGGAATGATGAAGCCCCAGTGGACCAAAGACCATGGAAACATGGAAATAGAGCAGAAAAGACTGAGACAAGTACAACGAGAAGTGCCGTGTAGCTCTTGTCCTTTCTCAACGGGTTGGTTCAAGGATAACTTTGGCGTTCCAGCTGGAGTGCTTTCAGCTCCAGTTCATGGTAGAAAACAAGGTAATCTGTGACTTCTCTATAAGCTGGGTGATACATATTTGTCTTGAAGTATCTGGGTCTTGGGGTCTGGAGAGTTTGTGTGACCATGATTTATGATCTAATTGGGTGAAAACCTGACAAGAATGAGTATAGATCATATTTCACCACCACGATGAAAAGAAAGAAAAAGGTAAGTATTTTTGCTTTAAAATTAAAGAAAAAAAACTGTTTTCAAGACCATACATGTTATTTTCATAACAGTTAAGTATTAAAATTCTGAAAGAAAAACACACACACACACACACACATATATTCATATATATTCAGGCAGTAAATGGTAGTATGTAATACACTTTGTATGTATGTAGTAGGTTTGTATGTAGTAAATTTTGGTTGATCTTAATATAACAAATCAAATACTAAATCAAATACTTGTTATAAAAAAAAAGCAAAATATCTCTTAAAAAATTAGGACTCTCACAACATTCAAAGAATACATGCTGGCAACATCAGACATTGATTTTATGACTTAATGACTTTATGATCTAACTAGCATTACAATGAGGGCTCTGGTAATTTTCAGGCCCACAAACAAAACACTTTCCAAGGTGGAGGACTCGAACTGAAATTGCGCCCGCCCTGAAAATCAATATAGGAAGGTAAGACACAATACGCTAGAAACAGTTATCTGAAATGGGTCTACTGTTCTCAATAAAAAAGGGGGGCTGAGTATGCGAATAATTTCACACAGGATGTTGAAGATTGTTTCAAACTGATTCCATTGGAAACACTGCTAAGCTTTATATTCTTGCAGACAACATCAGAGCCATATTTTTGTGAATGCAATAAATCAAAGCTCAATATCAGACTTTAAATTAAAAAAAAGAGAAAAATTGAAAGCAAGAATGCATAGAATCTTACATTAATTCCTAAACATCAAAAATTGATCTATCCTGTTTTTAATTGATGTGTGTCAAAACTTAATCAAACATTTGTCGTGATGTATGTAGTACCAATACACAAATGCATTGGTACTAAATCAAATTGATATCCTAAAATTAAACTGCAAGCTTATGAATCTAAATTAAACTGTCTCAATACACAACCCTTTAAATTAGTCGACTGATGACTGCCATCCGGGTATGAAAGGTATAAATAAGATGTTAAAAGATTGTTATTCAATGCACTGAATAAAGAAGTAGGTAAGTAAATAAATAGGATAGTATTGTTACCCACTACAGTGCAAGTGTAATTTTATGACAGGCCACTTATGGGCTAGTTATAAATAACATATAAATAATGATTGATTGAATTAATTATTGAACGATTGAATGATTGAACAACCGAATTAATATCCTGCATTGCATGTGTAATATACAGGGGGGGGGCATTTATATGGATACACCTTAATAAAATGGCCACCACGGTCACCACCCATCTTGAAAAGTTTCAACCCTCACATATACTAATGTGCCACAAACAGGAAGTTAATATCACCAACCATTCCCATTTTATTAAGGTGTATCCATATAAATTGCCCATTCTGTATATTGTTTTGCATACATGAATAAACAAATGAAAAATAATTATTCTTTGAGAAATAATCCATTCCATAGGACCATTTTTACTTCCAATATTAAACCAATGGAGCTGCACATATGCTGTAAGAGACTTGTAGGTTCTTCTATCTGCTTATCCTGGCATGAAACCCCACTGCACTACCCTGAATTCCTCTCTGTCCAAAGACAATGCAATATGTTCCACGAACAAAACAACACTGTTTATTCAGGCTCCAGTAAGCACTCAGCCAGCATTAAAATAAAATGCCACCCACAAGCTCAACTGTCTGAGAAATCAAATCTCATTTGGCGCATACTGTAGATCGCATGTGTGGATCAGAGATATGAGCTATTCTCTTTGACAAAGCGTCAGGCATGGTATTGAGGAAACAGGCCTGTCATTGATTATTCCTCAGCAGACTTTCAGGCAGCGGTCTCAGCTTTGGCCCGAGGCTTGCTTTGCAGATCGAGACGAGCCGCAGTGAGCCGAGGAAACCGAGGAAAACTAGAAAAGCTTCCTATTAGACTTCTGAAGCATGCTAGGGGTCTCATAAATAGACTTGTACCTGCCCTCACAGGCTGACCCCCTATATTACTGCCAAAGAGGGAACAAAGTTGGCCTTTACTCTAGCACCACGCTAGCTGTATTGCTGCGTTTGTGCCTTTAGAAGCAAAGAGCCGAGGTTGACGTCTGCGACACAGCTTGAATGAAAACATCAAACAGAAATATGGAGAAAGAAACTGAAGTAGAAATACTTTTACGCCACAAACTTTGAAGACTTCTCTGCGAGAGGCCTTGAGTATTTCATACAAATTCAGCATGTGCCTGTTGTACTCAAGTCCTTCAGTGGTTTAGTTCATCCTCGTGGATTGATTCAAAGATGAATGCACACGTAGCAGAATAAGTTTCAGGCTTTCTCACACACAGACGAATTTTATTGTCAAAGCGATAAGATGACATTTTAACGTAAGAATTGTTTTGTTGCTTTATACACTTTGAAATGAGCCAGATATGCTTACTAAAATAAACTTTGACTGAACTGAACTGAAATTATGACATTGAATTCACACAAAAAAGATCTTTCCCACTTTAAATAGGTCCTATACGTAATTGCAAACAAAGCTGTTGCATTTAAATTGTGTGATATGCAAATTATTGAGAGGTAGCCTAAATGCGGTGATGATTTAATAGACGTTGAGAATCCATCTGAAACCACTCCAAAGCCTATATACTTGTTTTTACATAACTTCTGTATTATTTTGAATTAAATATTTGATCAATTAAAAACATTGTCAGTTTATTTATTTTATCTCAAGTCCATAAAATATATATATTAAATACAACTTGGATTTTAACAGTTTAATCAGTAGTATTTTTTACTAAAATTAATAAGCATTATTTAAGCATTTGCATTGTTACTTAATGTTAACTAACCACAGTTCTAACTTTTTAAATTTATTTTTGCTTCATTGTACTGAAGAATTAGCATTGTTCATCTCTATATTAGTCTGTTGCCATATAATCTCTGTAAACAAACAGCAGCAGGAAACAATAAGCATAAAGGCACATTTTAAGTCCAAAAGCCCAGAGTTTTTGTAAGGCTTGACTCATAACATTCACATAGTATTTGACCTCCTATAAATGTGTTCGTCTTACGTGATTGTTTTCCTCTGATGGGATGGAATTAAATTCCCTCACTGATTAACATGTTCACTGTTTCCTCCTAATTAGTCTGCTAATTGCCCCCTTTCTCAAAAATTCATCTGTGCTTTCGATTGGTATTGCACACAAATGAGTCCTTGTAGGTCCGATTGAATGGGTCCCATCTGTTAGAATAATGGAACGTAAAACTATGTGATAATTACAAAAATACAGGCATATAATTTAACACCATGACCAACATTTGGTTGAGTGTAGAAATAGAAATGTGTAATTATTATTATTTTTTTCTGTGCACTTTATTTCCTCACCTTCCAGATCTTCATGTTGCATAAAACACATAGACCGAGAGCCTTAATCTGTCTGCTGTTTATCAGTGCAAGCCATTTCTAGCTGATTATTACTATCAAATGTAATATCAACATTCCTTACCATGATACATAAACGTTTCATATCTATCTATCTATCTATCTATCCATCTATCCATCTTTCTATCCATCAGTCCATATGTTCATCTCGCTTTAAATACATCTATTCATCCATCTGTCCTTCTGCATCTATCTTGTTTAGTAAAATCATGCACATCAACATTTTGCATAAGTATGCTTTTCACAGAGAATAATTTATATGAATCAAATTCAGTATTTCATCATAGTTGTGTCGCAACACTCTGTATATTTAATGGTTTTGAATAAATTAATAAAACATGCCCCTTTTGATAAGGCAAAACAATCCTCAAAGCATTAAAAAGGTTACTTTGTAAACTTTAATTATACTCTTTTTTTTATGGTTCTGTTAAAATGTGTTTTTATCTACTGAGGTGTGGACTGTATCTATACGAGATAGCAACAAAGAAATAGTTCACTTAAACATCTAATTTCTCACATATTTTAGCTACCCTCAGGTTTGCATATTGATATGACAAGAATAAATATGCAAATAAGATAAATTATATATATATATATATATATATATATATATATATATAAATAAATTATACATTATGTTCCAGATTGCCACGTTTTAGAAGTCGATTAAATGCAGACCACGGTTGTGTCCTTTCCCCACTTCTAAATTCATTTCACTTCTGTAGCTCCTCGCTATCTCAAAGTCTTCGAGATAAGCCTCATTTCTAGCCAAGAACAAACGAAGCCACTAGCCCTACTAAAAAGGCCATCTCTTTAGGTTTTCCCATTTATCCTCCAAACAATTAATATGTGATCCAGGGGTGGTGCAGCGTTATTCATCTCTAGTGAAAACCACTCTAAGTATGCAATCTTTAGGAGCTTTGTGAAAGATTTCATATCGCTGCTTTCATAAAGGCGCCATTACTGTCTGGAAAATAATGGGACCCGCTAATTTGACGCTTTGACCTTAAGCTGTTCATCATAGAGCGTGGAGATGAGACGACTGTGGCGAGAGAGAGCGAGCACATTATCATTTGGCCATAGGGACCGGGAGGCTAATGCTAGCATAACACACGGGAGAACAGATAACAGTATTCTCAGAAGACCGAGCCTCGACACCAGTGCTTAGTGGCTAAAGGACCAGTCATCTCCCAAAAAAAAACCCCGGAAGGCTGCAAACTGAGATGATGGCCTAGATCACTGAGAACCAGATATGATCCCTACCTACTGGCTAAAAAATTAACAGCACAGCATGAGCGCCGAGCAGCTCAGATAAATGAAACCCAAGCAGCAGGATCCTATTTTGATTGGATAACGCAAGATAGGGCACCACTAATGGAGAAAGAGGCGTTCACACATAGAGTGACCTGCGGTGCTGTTATCATTAATGGAAACTAATAGAAAACCTGTTTTGTTGACGTTACTTGAAAAAAAAAAAAAACTACCTAAAATACAATTTTACATTTTACATAAAATACAATAAAATACATTTTTCTTTGACTCCGAGACTAACTGAAATAAATAGCCTCAAATTAACCCCACGACCAGTGAGGAGATACAGGGGTGAGTAAAATGTTTACATTTTAAAGCTCAAGTCTGTAACTTTTGGCGCTTTAGCTGTTTATAAACAGTACTGCATGCATTTTGTGGAAAAATATTGCAGCCGGTGCTATTTCTCTCCTTTTATGTCTATGACGGATCACGATAGTACTGGACTACTCCGCAGTGGTATAAACCGAAACAAGTTAAAATAGTCTGAATAATTAATTCAAAACATTTTTATTTGAATAAAATAATTACATTTATTTAACAAGGGTGCATTAAATGGATCATTTAGAATAAGACAAATTAAAATGTTAAAAAAGAGTTGTATTTTTTTTTCCATTTATGTAAGAAGCTTGAAAGTTAAATATGTAATGGTTGCAAATCAGCATATTGGAATGATTTCTAAAGCTTCATAACTCAGCACAGATTCTGCTTGCAACAACAAATCAATCGTCAGAGCTGTAATTTTCCAGGGGAAATTCAAAATGTTTCTGATGCAAGTTTGGCTGGTTCAGTTTATTGACCATCTGAAATGAGCATCTAATTCACCAGAATCAGGGATGTTTTAAGCTCTTTCATGCTGGCTTTGGCTTGTCACCCAGAATTACCAACCTGGTCAAGCTGGTCCTGCAACAAAAACTACAACAACCCATTTATAACCCATCTAACATTTTGAAATTTACACTAGTCCAAACATGACCAATATTTATTTATTAGCATTTAATACCTAAAATACCAAAATTGCAAGCAACACACTGAAATAAACATGAAGTTTTGAAATTGCATTTTCTTGTAAAGCATAATACAATAATCCTTTTTTCATAAAAAAAAAAAAAAAAAATCTATGATTTCAATGATTTTTCAATATTTTAGAAGAAATAAGTATAATAAAAACACTTATCAAGTATGCAATCAATACCTTTATTTTGGCATAGGTATTCATCTCAATAAAACTGAAATGCCTCTAATGGACCCTGAATTATCGTTCTTGAATTCTGGACCTTCAGAGACTCTGTGACACCGCAAGTGGTCCCGGACATCATTAAATGTCCTCTCTAGTGCGAGCTGTGATAAATCCCACCCATTCAAACAGTCATTTGAAACTAGCCTTGTTGTACATTCTCCTGACCTACCCGTCCAGCTCCAATCCCAACAACGCTCCACTGATCTAATCTAAGTGACCTACAGCAGACGGGAATTGATAGGCGTTCCTAGTGAGTAATGCGTTTTGGTCTTCATGGGGCTCTCTTCCAATGAGCTCTACATGATCTAGTATAGCATGGATTGTAATCTCACAGATCAAATTTGCCCAGATTTCCTCCTGTATAGAAAAGTAATAGAGCTTTTCGTAACAGCTTCAGATGAGAGCTCTTCCGTCACGACGAAAGCTTGGCTTAATGATTTAACTGCGCTGTAGTAAAGTTATCAGATTCCCTCACTGTGTGTCAAACCCTTGTGCCGCATGTCAGGTTTCTTCAGTGCTCGCTGACATTTTCCAATTAAAGTACAACTAAAATCTTGTGTATGTGTTTCTTTCTTCCAGTTCAGAAGTTAGCACAACTCTTAATCTTATTGAATCTGAAGTCTCTTTTAGTAGCCACAAGTCTTCTACTTCTACTTCTCTTTCTCTCTCTCTCTCTCTCTGTGACAGTCAGCTAACATTCAAATCATCTTGAACTTCCATTGTTTTTCTTCTTCTTCTTCTTCTTCTTCTTCTTCTTCTTGTGCATTATACCAAAGAAGTATCAGAGTATGTTTTATGAGAATATATATTTTAATCTTTATACTTCAAAATCTCACACTTAATGTTTGGGGCTGGTAAAGTTATTTATTTATTTAGTGGAAAATGTCTATTCTTCTTTTTAAGCTGAACGTGTTAGATTAAAAAATACAGGTAAGCTGTAATATTTGTAAAAAAAAATATTAAAATGAAAATTTTATTTGATTGTAATTTATTGCTGTGATGCAAATCTAACTTTTCAGCATCATTACTCCAGTCTTCAGTATCACAAAAACGTTCAGCCAATCAGCAGTAAGGGGCGTGTCTACTAATGACATGGAGGATAATGTATTCTGTGAACAGCCGAGCTGAGTGACGGAAAGATAAAACAAAAGAGCATTTCTGATTATAGTAACTTCTATAGTATTTTGTTGCACTGCTCGCACACCATGTAGACGGTGTAACATTGGTACTGCTTTGTTTCACAGAACTACTCGTTGCCTGAGTTGTGTAGGCTACGTGTGTAGAGTCTCACAGCAATTCGTACATATTTTTGGAGGTGGCTAATTCGTACAAATTCGTATGATTTTTGCTAAATTGTATGTATTGACATGAGTTGCCAATTTGTACGAATGACCTACACCTACCCGTCACTGGGGCTTAGACAAATCATACAAAATACTAATCCTAATTTTTAATTTTAGTGTTAAATACTAATACTAAAAACATACTAATCGTACGTACTAATATTAATACATAAAAAAGAATCAAAAGTCAATATATCAATATCATAATTCAATAATATAAACAAACACGATAAAGCTAACCTAGTCTGACACTGGCACACATACGGTCTACTGCAGCTGTTCTGAGCAGTCACACTGTACTTACTACACAAGCCTCATCCATCTAATCATTATAGTCTCGCCATTATCCTCCCTTCCCTTTCATTCAAGGCCTCCTTCGTTCTTCTGTCTATCCCTTTCTTTTTTCCCTCTCTCATTCTCCATCCTGTTTAATTTAAGCGCTGGTGTGCACAGCAGGCTGCCCTGCTCATTTGGTTCCCCCTGATCAGCTCAGAATATGAATAAGTTTCCACTCTGTCTGAGTCTCTCATGCTGAGTCTAACGCTCCCTCACCTGCCTCATCAGCATTTTCACCAGCAACCTACTGGAGCTTAAAGTGATAGTTCAGATGAAAATCAAAGTTCTGTCATCGTTTACTCGCTGCAAACCAGTAACTGATTATGTGTAGTCTGGATTGCATAATCAGATTCCAAAAATAAAGTACTTATAAAATGCATCTATCTATCTATCTATTTATCTATCTATCTAGTACTAAACATTTTTGAACATATTGAACATATTTCAAAGCTATTCATTGAAAACTTTACATTTTAATGTTTTGATTATTAACATTTCATATCAATATGGTCCACACGAGTAGTGTCCAATAAGTTCAGAAAAGTCTATTTTCTCAAATAATCGCTAGTTATTTATTTATTTTTTTTTTTTCGAAATGTGCTAAACTAAATGTTTGTAAAGGTCAAAAGCAACTACAAAAAAATCTGGAGTATAATTGTAAGGCAGGTTGCTGCTTCGGATCCAGGATGTGCATTTTAGCTGAGCATTGCCATTGTGCCCTTGAGCAAAGGCACTTAACCTCCGTCGGCACCTCAACTATACTAGTTGTGACATTTTGTTTTGTCTGTGTGTCAAACAGAGTTATGGGCAAAGGAAATACATTCAGGGTTTCCATGCCAGCTGTTCTTAGCTGGCAAAATATAGAGTTAATGTTATATAAAAAAAAAAAAGTTTACCAGCAATCATTATTAGTGGCATAACACTAATGCAATCAAGAGAACTTTTTTGAAGTGAATAATATTCCCTTTTGTTTTAATTGCGTTTTGCTTAAAGTCAACATGAAATTTAAAACAGTGAAAAAGTGATGTATGTAAGCAGTACAGCGTTGTGTGATTATTTTTATTATGTTCGCACAGACTTTATTTAACATGTTTTAGACCGTTAAAGGGAAACACCCACCCACTGCAATGATAGTGCTAAGAAGTGCCAGGATAGTTTGTAATAGAACTCTGATTGGATTCATCTAAAACATTGCTCTCAAACTCAATTTCTGGAGGGCCACGACTCTGCAAAGCTTTGCTCCAACCCTAATCAAACACACCTGATCCAGCTAATCAAGGTCTTCAGGATACCTAGAAACTTCCAGGCAGGTGTGATTCAGAGCTGGTCGGAGCTAAACTGTGCAGAGCTGTGTTCCTCCAGGAATTCAGTTTGAGATCAGTAGTCTAAGGCTTAGTTCACACTACAGGCTGAAATGGCCCAAATCTAACTTTTTTGCCCAGATGTGACTCATATCTAATATTCTTATGACAGAACAGCACAAAACAGTGTTTTTTTTTTTTTTTTTTTTTCAAATCAGGCCCAGGTCACTTTCATAGCTGGTCTTAAATCTGATACAAATCCAATGTTTTGCAATGCGACTTCAGTCTGAACGGCCATGATGTATTTCATGTGATTTTTACATCATTGAACTGCAACAGACATCACAATTCTTCACTTAAGGATTTATTTTCTTCTTCTTATCACTTATTTAGGCTCTAAATGTGCATTAACTTAAAAATTGCTAAACACACATTAACACGAGCAGCATCCATTTTTATTTCCGCAAACACAGTGCCCTGCGTCTGATGTCCTGTCGTCTTCTATGCATGTGCGTCACCTCAGAGCTGTATATGGTTCACACATGAGACTGATGGCAGTTACATTTAAAAGACAACATGAACAACAGCACACAAAACAAACGTTTTTTTAGCAAAAAATCCGGTCTGAGCAGTAAGAAGAAAGTCACGTACTGTACACCTAGAATGCTTCGGAAGCGAGTAATACACAACCTAATTTTATTTTTTGGATGAACTAACCCTTTAACTAACTGTTGTAGGTAGAGGTCTTTCAGTCTGTACTCTATAATAAGCTTGTACATGGAGAGTTGTCCTGAACCTTTAAATGTGGGTGATTATTTGCAAATATAACATAAGTAGCTACTGCGTCTCTTGAGCTTTCATGGGCCGGGAGGTTGTAGGTAAAGCTTTGACTGTAGCAGGCGATTAGCTGGCTCTGTGCCGCAGCTTCACTTACAATATTAGTTTATACGCATAGCATCACTCATGCCCTCCCTCAAGACATTTCCACAGAGTTTGAATGGATGTTTAAATACTTTATGTATTTATTTGTTTGTTTGTCTGTTTATACATGCATGTTTCCATTATTATAATCAAAAAAGCTTGCCTGCTTGCTTTTTCTTTCTTTCTTAAAATCCAAAGTAATGTGAAAACAGTTGCTGAAGTACTGCAGGTGAAGTTTTTCATATAAAACATATATTTAGGGGTTTAAGCTCGTAGCGCTGAAACCCTATTGTAATTTTTAGAATGTTCACAGAGCAGTGGATGCTTGGACTATGGGATTTTACTCTAGTAATATATAGGCTATGAATTTGGCCAAAGGTAACCTGATGTAACTGTTTGCTTTTTTTTGTATCACTAACCCTCTATCCTTCATGTTTTTTTTTTTGGTTTATTATAAACAAAAATAGATTGCATTAGCGCTCTCTTTCGTCAACTGTCAACATTACTTAATCTGACACTTTTTCTTCAGTGAACCGGCCATGCTGACAAAAGGCCAGTACGCCTCTGTGTATGGACCTAGCTGCATCTAAATCAAAAGCAATTATTGTCATTTCTGAATAAAATTGCTAAATTTAACATCACGAGTCCTAACATATAAGCAGTGTTTATGCTTTCAACAACAATGTGATGGAATGTGACTTCTGGCATTCTGGGTGTTTTTGGAAGTTTGGCAGTTAAAGCTATGGAAAATAGCTTTTTAAAACCTCTAAAACAAATTCCCCAGCAATATGCTAAACATCACTACACATAGCTGGCACATGTCTGAATTCTTAGTAAATCAGTATCAGCCTTTCGGTAAGTCTACACATTTAACAAGAGTTCCGCTCCCTAGCCAAAATCAATACTTGATTTATCTGCAAATCAAATTTCCACCAACACAATCGCCTAGCTGACCTTGCAGGAGCTCCCTTTCAGTCTCCTATCTCCCATCAAAGAGATTCATCCAAATGATGTTTGTTGCCCTTTTAGAACATCAACCATCTGGCAGAAGTCTCTGCTGCTTGTACAGTAGGTTAGTGATAGATGTGTGTGATTATGTAGGCATATTTCATTTCTAAAATCTTTGTACCTCTTATTGTACCTCACAAGTATTGTGAAGTATTATTACTATTCAAAATATCCCTGTGATCAAAGCAGAATGTTTTAGCATCATTACTCCAGTCTTTAGTGTCATTCTAATACTAATAACTGTTGCTCAAGAATCATATCTTACGTTACATTATCAATGATGAAAACAGTAGTAGTAAAATATTTATGTCCAGTACATTTCTATACAAACTTGTTTTTGTTTTTGCTTTTTTTTTTTACCTGCAAAAATACTCTGATTTTATTTCCCAGCGGTTCGACTGCAAAAGGCAACAGCCCAGCAGATGGATAAATCAACGTGACGAATTGAAGTGAAAGGTTGTGGGTATCCGGTCACACCACAATTACGTCCCATTGTCATACGGAGCATCGCAGAAGGCTCATATGTGAGAGGGAATTAGTTTGAATATCCTTGACATGGCTGACAACATCTGTTTGTGAGCGTTAGTGTGCAACCAAGTGTTAATTATGCCTGCCAGAACACAACGCAACTGTGCCAAAGGTCTTCAGCAAGTTAACTTTAGCCTCCATTTTGGTCGCTTGGGGGGTAAACAAGAGATAAAGCCCGCAGCAAGACGGGCACATTATTGTGCTGTGCTTCTATTCTCGTAATAGATCTCTCCTTCACGTATCCTTTTAAAATGCATTGTGCAAATCGCTGTCATATTGCAATGTAAAGTCAGTCCTTGGCTCATAGAGCTAATGCTCTGATGGCGATTCTTTTAATCATAAAATTCATGTTTGACTTGGAATGAGGGTCTTGATGTAAAAGCAGCACAAACTGGCTGTCAGTCGCATTTGTGCTCTTTTGAGAGGCATGGTTTAATCTCGTTCAGCCCGATTGTGCGTGTCACTTAACTCGATGGCTTTGATGTGGGTGTTAATATTTATACTGTCCAAACATTGTTTGATTCAGGCCACAATGGTGTGTCCGCTGTGCAATTATCCACAGTCTTCCTCTCTTGCTGTGAGGGTGGAACTGTTTTGAAAGATCATTTGGTTCATACTGAGCATATATTACATTTGTTTGAACTCTGTAGTTGGTGCACTTCATAAGCGTCACTTTGACAAAGAAATTAATGTCAGTATTGCTTTTGTTGTGTATAAATTGTGAAGAATACCTTGTATTAAAGGAATACCTCAACCAAGATTGAATCTTTTCCCAGGATGTTAACTGAAGGTTCTGGAGTGCTGTGGATTACTTAAGGATTATTGAGAAATTTGTATCAGTTGTTCAGATTTTCATTCTGAACGCACCCATTCACTGCAGTGCATCTTTTGCTGAACAAGTCATGCAATACATGTCTCCAAAACTGATGAAGAAACCAACTCATCTACATATTGGATGGCCTGAGGGTAAACATTCAGCAAATTTTAGTTTTTGGCTATATTCATATGGATTAAAATGCTCATACTTCTCTGTCTGAGATTAAATGGTCAAGGGTCACTTTAAAGATTAAATCGTTCATCTGAACTTTACATGTCTTACAGGGAACTACACAAAACTCGTTTGGTAAACACACTTTACATGCTAATGTATTCACTTGACTTTTACTTTTGTTTTCTTTGACTTTACTTTTGCTGCGAACTGTTTCTTCAGGTCTTGAGCAAATATTTAGTGGGAAAGAATGGTTCCCTTTAGAGCAGTCGCCTCCCTACTGCGTTTATCGGTGTGTTTCTTCACAGTTAATTTTATGCAAGTCATTTATCAAGCAGATGTTCCCAATCAGCCACCAGATTAAGTACCTACAGCAATAAATGAAACTTTATCAGTCATGAAAAGATTTGAATGGCCAAAGTGACATTTGTATTCCTGGCAAAATATGATTTGCCACCATATTGTAAATCCACTTTAATAAGGCCAACGAGATAAAAAGGTCCACGAAAAGAGCAATAAAGAGAATAAAGCAAATGCATGAGAAACGTGATTACTTCCATGAATCTGTGATTTTGGCTTTCTTGATTTTATTTATTTATTTATTATTATTATTATTATTTTATTTTTTTTTACGCTATATTGCAATTTGACAAACATATTTGTTGCTTTTTTATTTGTAATTATTATTAATAAATTCTTAAATAAACACACACACACACACACACAAATTAAAAATATGTGTTAAACTCTATGAATTCTGTGTGGGAAAATTCAGATAAAATGAATTAAAATAATTTGTGTTTTCTTTGGCAGAAAAAAGTACATACGTATACATATATTCACAATTTATGTGTGTGTGTTTTGTTTGTTTGTTGTTTTTGGAACCTGTGATACTCAGTTTTACCAGTTTGGTGTAATTATTTAGAGAAACCAAATTCTGCAACATTTTATGGATGTGCTTCTGTAATATGTTGAAATGCGTAATGTTTTGATCCGCCACCTGACTGAATTTGGCTATGCATGCATTCTTTCCTTCCTTTCCTAAAGTTTAGCCTTGGGTAAACTAATGGGATCCTCCAAAACGCATCGCATATGGCACCGGAGTGACATTTTTGGCGGTGCAGGATAAAAGTAACATGTCCTTATGAGTGTGCTGGCAGTGTAGTGAGGTTTAGGGATTTTCCGTTGAAAATCGCAAGGGGATTGTTAGGAGGATTTTGGATGTTGACACTTTTTTGGATGATGCACTTGACTTTCTAAGGGCAGAAAGGTGTTTGGTTCTGACAGCATCCCAAGTGAGACTCTCAAAGACACTTGCAAAGCCAAGCTCTCATATGATTCCCTCACAGTTCTGGTTCAGGTTGTTTTTCGACATCCAGAGCCCGGGGATTTATTACTGCTTTTTATTAAGGTAAAACTTGCATTAAATGCATTCTTGTAAGCTGCTGGCTGTCTGGGAGGAGTTTTAAATCTTGAAATCCTTCCTTAACACCACAACCTTTTATACAACAGTCTGGTTTTCTCTGAAATTGTTTTTAATACAAGCAAACTCACTGCTTCAATGAGCAAAACAATTGTGCGTTATTTCAAGTTTGTAAATGAAACAAATATTTGTCTTTCTACTATAAATATTCAGTTTTAATAATGTATTATTAACTGTTTCTTTGTAATCGATTGTGACATTTACTAGGAATTATTGAGGAAAAGATCCACTTTCATCAGTGTAGGCTGTTGTTGGTTGCTAAGGTGTTGATATGTGGTTGCTAAGGTGTAGCTCCTGAGTGGCTGCAATTACAAGTGTGTAAGATTAATTTTGTGCCAAATATGGAGGTTTAAAAACAAACCCCTAAGCCTTTGTATGAGAAACCGGGATACTGATGCTTGTTTTAGCAATACAATCTGCTTGCCAAGAACACAACGACATTAACCCACCGTATAACAACATTAATATAAATGAAACAGCAGCGCCCGCACCAGAACCTGCTCGCCACTGATCCGAAATAAAAGCAGATATTATTATTTCTCATGAGTGGCTCCACAAACTTCAAACTGAAGATCTGAATCCTAACAAATAAGTTGTTTGTGTGCAGTTTCGGGTTATGAATATATGAATTTTAAAGGATTTTCAGGACACTACAAGATACCTCCATTGCTTCTGACCTTTATCTGGCCATTCAAAAAGACAGACATATTGAAGTTGCACACAGTGTACAGGATGGATAGAGAGAGAGAGAGAGAGAAGAGAGTTTTCTTTGGCAGAAAAAAGTACATACGCATACATATATTCACAATTTATTTATTTTTTCTCATAATTGCAAGAAAATCTGATTTGTAAGCTAAATAATCATATTTAGGCTACATTTTTTTATTTCTTTTATATTTTGTGAACAGGCTTTCATATAAACAATATATGTATGTATGTATATGTGTGTGTGTGTGTGTGTGTGTGTGTGTGTGTGTGTGTGTGTGTGTGTGTGTGTGTGCGTGTGTGTGTGTGTGTGTGTGTGTGTGTGTGTGTGTGTGTGTGTGTGTGTGTGTGTGTGTGTGTGTGTGTGTGTGTGCGCGTGTGTGTGTGTGTGTGTGTGTGTGTGTGTTTTGTTTTGTTTGTTGTTTCTGGAACCTGTGATACTCAGTTTTACCAGTTTGGTGTAATTATTTGGTGCTTTGCATGCATTTATGTTATACCACTATTGGCATTTGTCCTCTAGCTTTGACTATAGAAAGAATAGATCATTATTTTACTGTAGATAACCAGCTGTCAAACTGTGAACACACAATTCTTTAAAGTAATGTTAAAGAGGAAGAGGCCAGCTGCTCCATGAGCTGCACAATTAGCACTGTCAGAAGATCATGCTACTTCAGGAAATGGCATGTGCATTAAGCATGTGTTTTGAGTCTTGGCCTTAATTATGCACACCAAAAGTTAAAGTGCATCTCATGTGTGGGTGTAATGTACTCTCTGTTTCATGGGCCTTGAAGAGCATATAAAAGCTCTTTGATATGTAAATGTACTGCAATACATGTTATCTTACTGACGCTCAGTTTCTTCTATCTTAAAATATTGTATTTTCACTGTCGCAACCATATATAGAGTCTCCAAAAATCAGAAGCCTTTTCTCTAGTTTTTTTTTAAATAAAACTTTGTTTTTTTTCCCAAGACCGTATTGTGCTTAACCATATTGCTACTTTAGCTTGCTACTTTGTACATGTAAAGTCGTAATTAAATTTACTTTTAAATCTCTGTTAAAGCATCTTGGGACCATATTACAGTACTTCTCATGTTTCTTGAGAAAATTGGCTTTGTTGCACTCCTTATTTGTAAGTCGCTTCAGATAAAAGCATCCGCTAAATGAATATGTTTAAATATAAATGACTCAAGGAATATTTTGGTCACACCACTCAATGTACTCCACTTGTCTAGAATAAACAGTTACAACTAATCCTCTACAATCAAGAATAAATTCAGCAAGATTATGCACATAGCAAAGAGGCCAATGTGGCAGTAAAGAAAATGCAAACTGACAACATATATCATTATACTCCAAACTCCAGCTCATCTTTAAAAAAGATGTGAAAGAAGAACGTATGTTTTATGTGACACCAGCCATTAATTAAACGGGAGAGCAGAGCAAAAGCAGAATATGAAATTACAGTCTGCGCATTAGTTCAAAAGAAGATGCCAGACAGGCAAATAGCGTTAGTCCTCAGGGGCGCTGTAAATAAATGGATTTGCTTCTTGAGATGCGATTCTTCCATCACTGACAGTTCATTCTCATATCCCTGCCAATCAGGTCTTCTCATGCTATTACAGTTTCATTTTTCTTCTTTTATATATTCACCTGAAGCCGACTTGCTTAAAATGTGCATTCGGAGACCTGTAATGTTGCCTGCAGACCAATTACTCTGTAGCTCCATCTCCCCCCATTCAGACTGACATTACTGATTCTCTCTGATGTGAGTGAATCTGTTAAATGAAATGAACTCTGTTTTCATTTTAATCCGCTCACTGTCATGGTTTTGATGTCTTCTTTGATAAGACAATATGGTTCAGTGGTCGAGTTGATTTTATTCCCTGAATCTCACTGAAGGCAACAGGCTTCTGCTCTGCTGCTTTTTGGTAAGATCACAATGAGTTCAGTTAGTTTAAAAACAGTTACCTTTGTGGTGTTATTCTTCATATAAACACTTATCAGAAACATAAATTTGTTTCCGTGTAGTGGCTCAGGAGATGAGGTTTTGAGTTTGTATAAATGACAACAAGCCGCAATTTTTTATTTTTTATTTTTTACTTTTTTTATTTTTATTTTTGTTAAATGATTTCATAAAACTAGGCTGCAAAGGATGTAAAGAGATAAAAAAAGAAAGAAAGAAAGAAAATCAATATTGTAAAATGTTAGTACATAAAAATAAATTTAAATAAATATTGTTGCACAGCGGCCCTCACAGCTGGTTTCTTTTTCGTGAAGAAGAAGGACAGGAGTCTCAGGCCATGCATTGATTACAGGGGATTGAATGATGTCACGGTAAAATACCGCTACCTGCTTAGGAAGGCGACGAGTGGAAGACGGCTTTCTCCACAATGACCGGGCACTACGAATACTTGGTAATGCCCTTCGGACTTTCCAACAGTCCCTCCGTTTTCCAGGCTCTAATCAATGATATCTTCAGTGAAGAACTGAACCAGACTGTAATAGTATATATTGATGACATCTTGATATACTCAGAAACCCTCACAGATCACGTCCAACATGTCCGAAACGTTTTAAGGAAACTGATCCAGCAGAGACTCTACGCCAAGTTAACTAAATGTGAGTTCCATCTGACTCAAGTGGCCTTCCTTGTATACGTCATCAGCCATGAAGGGGTCCCCATGGACAAGGACAAGGTCACAGCCGTTCTCCAATGGCCTGAACCCAGAACCATCAAGGAGATGCAGCGTTTCTTGGGGTTTGCAAACTTTTATCATCGATTTATACGCAACTTCAGCCACATTGCGGCACCATTAACGTCGAAGATCAAGAAAGATTCTTCCGCTTCTTCGCTGGGATGGTAAAAGCAGACAGGCCTTCAACCATCTAAAGGCACGCTTCACATCAGCACCCATTCTCAGGCACCCAGATCCCCGAAAAGAATTCACGATGGAAGTTGATGCTTCAAATACAGGTATCGGGCCGTGCTTTCCCAGAGACACTGAGAACAGAACAAGCTGTACCCCTGCGCTTTCTACTCCCGCAAACTCACCCCGTCTGAAAGAAACTATGACGTTGGAGACAGAGAGCTGCTAGCCATGAATTCAGCACTTGGAGAATGGCGGCACTGGCTCAAGGGTTCTACTCATCCTTTCCTCGTCCTCACTGATCATAGAGTACATCTGAAGCGCCAAACGCCTTAACTCTCGCCAGGCCAGGTGGGCCCTGTTCTTTACCAGATTCGATTTCAGAATAAGTTACCGGCCAGGCTCCAAGAACGGAAAAGCTGACGCTCTCTCCTGTCTATTCGCCCTCCGGCCGATCAAAAGCCCCTGGAATACATCATTCCTCCACCGCGCATCGTGGCGGGATATAATGGCGGAGATATCTGAGGCGCAAGTCCAGGACCCTCCACCATCATATTGCCATGGACTTCATAACCGATCTGCCCACTTCGCATGGCTTCACCGCTATACTCACCATAATAGACCGGTTTTCCAAGGCTTGCCGTCTTTTCCCTCTCCCTAAACTCCCCACAGCCTGGGAGACCGTCAAGGACATCACCGAACAGTTATTCCGGTTCTATGGTATCCCGGAAGACATTGTCACTGACCGAGGACCCCAGTTCACCTCCCGCCTGTGGAAAGCCTTCTGTATGCATCTCAACATCAATGTCAGTTTAACCTCAGGTTACCACCCACAATCCAACGGACAAGCAGAGAGGCTTCCAACCTCCTATGTTCCCCTGGTCAGGAGAGCCCACCAATTTACCCACACTGGATGACTGGTTACGAAGAAGTGAAGAAACTTGGAACCAGGCACACATTCACTTACAAAGAGCCGTGCACCGCACCACCAAACACCAAACCGCCGGCCCAACCCTGCTTATGAGCCCGGACAGTGGGTATGGCTCTCCACTAAGGACCTCCATCTCCAACATTCCTGCAAAAAATTAAAACCCAGGTACGTGGGCCCTTTTCAAATAACTCGTCAGATCACACTTGTATCATTTTGTTTAGCATTACCCAGTCAATATAAAATCTCACCCACCTTTCATGTCGCCCTGCTCAAGCCCGCTGATGCTCCGGAGGAACAGAGGGGCCTAGATGAGGCCGCCAACCCGGAGCCACCTCCCCTGCTCATCGATGGAGAGGAGACTTACCAGGCCAAGGAGATCTTGGACTCCAGGCGTCGGGGTGCCACGCTCCAGTATCTAATCGACTGGGTGGGCTACGGACCAGAAGAAAGATCCTGGGTCAACGCCCGGGACATCCTGGATCCCTCGCTTACTGAAATCTTCCATCGGGAACGCCCTGGAAAACCAGCTCCTCGTCCACGTGGACAACCCCGGCGCCACCCCACTCGCTTCAGGAGACGCTCGCAAGGGGGGGGCTCTGTTGCACGGCGGTCCTTTGTGGCGCTGTCTGACGGTCACAAGTGGGAACCTTCCCCAGAGTTTTAGTTCCCACCCGGACCCTTTTTTACCGAACACTTCCAGACTTTCGCTCTGGATTTGCGTGGGCTTTTGCCCTATTTAAAGCGATCACTGAGACTCATTCATTGCGAAGCTTTGTTCTAGTAGCAACTCTGAGCACTCTGAGTGATTTTCGGATTGCCTTGCTACCATTTGGACTGTTTATATCGACGTTGATTCTTGCCTGTGACCCCGACCATTGCCTGGACTATCGTTATTGAACCTTGCCT
>JAUMHI010000033.1:15970480-15984483 GCA_032359435.1 Enteromius unitaeniatus
CCACAACAATCTACTACAATGGCAACAGTACCAGGAAAAAAGAAACCAAGCCCCTTATGAGTGTTTGCATTTATAAAAGACATCTTGGACTAGTTAAATGTTATCAAACCATATACAGTATGTGAGGAAATTCAGGCCCTTAAGGGAAAGTAAGAAAGTTCTTGAACTGAGAGAACTGATCCCTTTTTTGCCATTCAAGAGATACAGTTTAAGCTACAGTAAGCAGCTTATTGTACCTTATTGTAATATATGTCTTACTGATAACAATTCCAGTGAATTCCTTATTTTTATTTGGCTACAAAGGTGCTTTAAAAAAATTAGCAAACCATATCTTGACTAGAGCACAGAATAAATGAGTTCACCCCCTTCTGGTTAAATTCAAAAGATGTATTGTCTTCATGATCACTAATAAAATTAATGGAAAGATTGCAAAATTTAAATGTATTAAACAACATTTACATTTATTCATGTAAGGGAGTAAGGGAGCATTTTGGATGGGAAGATCATTCCACCACTGGTGGAATGTTCTGTAAAGAGATTTTGTGCCTCTTTGTGATGATATACAATGAGGCGTCGCTCACTGGCGGAAGTTTAAAATCTTTTTAAAATCTGATAGTTTTAAAGAGTTCAACCAAAAATGAAAATTCTGTCATTAATTACTCATCCTTGTGTCTTTGGAACACAAATATATATATATATATATATATATATATATATATATATTATTATTATTATTTTTTTACATTCATTGAAATAACCTTCAAAAAAATAACAATGTAATATTAGAATGTTTGCGTATTGAGAAAGAACCGTAATTAGTTTATTTTTAATTCATATTGATGTTAATTACAACAGACTATACATCCTTGGAAAATCAATCTGGAAATATCTTCTCCCGACATTTGTGTCAGTCACACACTGTAATAAAAATCCAAATACCAAGTCCTCACAAAGCTATTAACACGATATTAGCCATTCCGCTTAATTATGTTATTAATGAACGATACAATTGAGGGCCCTCATTAGGTGCGATGACTTATCGACTCCTGTGAGCACAAAACAGTCTGACATTTGGCTCTACAGCAAAGCAGGAACAACAGAACAAGAGGTGCTAAACGCAACATCCATTATCCATTTTGAAATCATGTTCAGAAATCAGGATCGGCGTGGTGTTTAATAGAGCAGTAGAATTATATGCATGAATGTAAATTGTTTGTGGATGACTGCCACTCAAGTTGCGACCTGTTCTCTGCTGCGCGTCTATACAGAATGACCTTTAAATGATTTCCCCGTGTAATCACATTCTAGTATATAATGAACTTTCTTACTCCAGGCCTTTATCGCTCCAATTTCACTGACTGAAAGACGTAACAAGACCTCTGGCTCTCTTTCTCTCTCTGTCTCATTTTCATCTTTTAGCATCGTAAATTTTGTTGGTACTCTGATGCTTTTGTGGGTGCCTTTAAATCTATCAGCCAACACAGAGCCACGCATGAGAGCGTTTAGCAGATCTCTCACGAGAAGGGAAACAGTTTCCACCCCTTAATTTACTGCCAGGAACGACCGGCTGATGCAGTCACGGCTAAGTAGCTGACTGTGCTGCCGGATCAATTCTTCTGCAGCTGTCACATTCTCCGTCTTGATTTTATCAAGATTGGCCAATCTGGAGCTCTGTAAAGTACACATTGCAAGCATTTGCAACGGATCTGGGCTGTATACTAGCATCTGACAGAAAATTTCAAAAGATGAGTTAAGATAGAAAAGCTATAGCAAAAAAATTGAAGTTGTAAATAAAACTATTATAAAAGTGATCAATGAGGTGAGCCTTTCTATTTCAACATATCATGTTAAACTCAGTGTGCTACTTGCCAATTTAAAATCTTCATGAAATCATGTTTTTTTATATATATATATATATATATATATCCTGTACATAATTTGATTGCACTATAATAGATTTAAATATAATTTTGCATTGTTTGGAACATTTTAGTTGTTATTATGTTTAGTTGGTTTAGGTTACCTCAAGTTGACAAAGTTTCTTCTAAAAAAAGGTTCAAAAATTGACAGGAACAACAACAATAACAACAACAAAACACTAAGTACTAGGGGTGTGACAAGATCTAGTGGCACTTGGTGATATCCTTGCGATAGTGGTATGATGAAGCACAACAAATCTCCGACAGGAAACTGCTGCCGTGTTGTATTTATGACGTGCTGACACAAATTCCAAATGGTTTTCAATGGTTGGTTATTGCGTCTGGTGTAGGCAGTCTTAAAGCCCAGGCAACTGATTTTATTTATTTTAATTACTTGCATGTCAGTTTGTGACAAAATATTTTGCATGTTTATTACTGCATGTAATTCCTTTAAATGTTTCCTTAAAAGTTTAATTTCAAAAAGTTGATTACAAAATTCACCTATATTTTTTTTTGGAATGTTTTTGTTGAATAAAATACAATTTTCCCAATATATTTTCATCACTGAGGATTTATTTAAAAAAGTTTACAAATCTGGTCTAGTCTTGTTCTCGTGTACTCAATGTCTCGTCTAGTGGGATAAGTGTCTCGTCACACCCCTACTAACTACGTTGCTAACATTAGTAAGCAATTTATTAAAGTCACATGCGTGTTAGATAATGCACTGTGAGCTAACATGTATTTTAACGTTAACAACGATGAATAAATACTGCAATCATGCATTGTTCATTGTTTGTTAGTTAATACATTAAGTTAAGAAATCTTTAGAGAAAGTTTTGCTATTTGGACTTGTTAGCTTTACGCTTTGATGATGCGCACTATTTGTTACTGCACTATATGCGATCGATAGCTGTCCTTGCTGAAATTTGTACAATATTTTGGAACTCATTTAATTTATTTAGTGTATTCAAATGAACTTTATGTATACTTCAAACCGTTCTGCACGAATTGTGCTCATTAATTTTTTAAACAAATCTTTTAGGTTCTCTTTTTGATGTATTACACAGAGTTCTCAAAACTTCAAGATGCTTATTGACTTCTTGAAGCCTTTAAAGTTGCAAATACTAGATACTGTCTGATCCCAACAGCAGGCGGGCTGTTTTTTATCGCAGTGTCTTTGTTTTCTCTTTTTTTGTTTGTTGTTTGTTTATTTTAGATACAGTTATTGAGTTGAGAAATGCTGGTGTAGTCAAAGTAGATACTGTTGCTGCTGATTTACAGAGGAATCACCAATACTTTCTTTGCCGCCACATGTTTTTTGTCCATACTGAGAAGTCAGACTACCAGCAGGTCGAAGCCTTGGACCTCATTAGCATCACTAGTCATCGCAATTCTATTATGGAGGAAACAAACTGAACTGATGGCCAATAGCGGGATCCGTTTTCAGCTCAAAAAAGATGAAATCAAGATGCCTGGAAGTGGACTAGTCAGTTGAGCTACTGGCTGCTGTCGGGCTGAGAGTGAAATAACAAAGTAGACATGAATCTGGCAGCATGAGGGATCAGCATTAGGACAAATAAATGTCTTGTGTTTTAGGCCATTCCCTGCTGGATAACAAGCACTTTCAGTGTACTGTTTCACACTGACGGCATCAGGCTTAAATAAAAGATGAAAAGTGCCTGGTTGTGTATAGGCCACTTGAATGATGCGCTTCACTATTCAAAATATAACTAGGCTTCTTTCTGCGCTCCTTTGGAGTACAGCAAGTTTTATGCCACCATGTGAGATAACACAGTCTCACCATCGATCCGTACGTATTCTTATGAGGTGCCTAATTCGTACTAATTCATACGACCTCATTTGTACGATTCTGTACGATTTGTCTGAAAGCCTGTGACGGGTAAGTTTAGGGGCAGGGTAAGGTTTAGGTCAGTCATACAAATTCCTACAAATTGGCAACTCCTAAAATACGTACAATTTAGAAGAAATTAATTTGTACAAATTAGCCACCTGTGTTGCTGTGAGATCAGGTTGGCCATGTATATTACAGACACAGAACTTAACATGACTTTTTGCTTGCACTTAAGGTTGATTATTTTGCTTCTTTTACCATCAGTTCATCTTAGCAGCTGTTGTAAAAATGCTATAAAGGTGAACTTATGCTCATTTCATTTGCAGAGTTGTTAACCAATCATAGCAGTGGGCATTTACATTTACATTTAAACTGCCCGCTGTTCTTCAGAAAGAAAGTTCCCTAGTAAAAAATAAATATACGTAAATGTATTTGAATAACATTTATTTTTCATGCATAGTTTACTACGAATACATTGGCTAAATTGGAACAACTCATTTTGCACTGTAATTGTGCAGAAGTAGTGCTGAAGTCCAATTAAAGACATGCTTAGTATATTTGATTGTGCTAAAGTTCTATTGTAGTATTCATTTTATGTATTTGAACCCTTTCCAACAATATACTGTATGATTTTCAGATCCATCTTTTCACAGTGAGGAAAACTGAGGGACTCATATCCAACTATTACAGAAGGTTCAAATGCGTTGAGTTTTAGTTCATTTTGGTGACGCATTGCTGACTGAAGATCGCACAGACCAATGCAGCAGGCAGCGCACCCTTTTTTATGTGAAACATCTTGCTCAGGGTCGGTACTAAATAAACAATATTGTGCATTTTGTATGTTCCCTTTTATTTTGGTAAAATAATTAACATAAACATTTTGCAGATTCTGCAAGGTGCTGGCTATGTCAACTTATTTCTAAATGTATAATGTGCATTTGTATCTAATCTTTAAAAAAAAAAACATGAGTGCATATAGAGAGTAAAATAATGAACCATTTAAAATTTTGCAGATGCAATATTCAGTCTTTTCGGTCCAGGATAAAAAAGAAAATAAATAAATAAATCTGTGGAGTCATCTTGCATGCAGGGGCGAATATAAATGTTTGCTCAGTAGAATATGAATGTCCCTCCTCTTAATACAACCTGCTGGCAAATAGCAGCAGCAAGGTGCAAATCATAGTTCATGGCTATGTTCTAAACATCACAGCCTGAAAAGAAAACTGTGCTCATCAAAAGATTTTATGCATGGGGCTTCTATGCATGTTTCATAATTCAATATTTGGGTGAGATAAAACTCTGAATAGACTTCACTCTACAATATTCAAGCAGTATCTTTGCAGCAACCAGTGCAGGACTTGTTCACAGCTGGAACAGAATGTTATTTTAATATTACTGTTTTTTAATTTTTTGCTTTTTTTTCCTCACTATGGAGTATGTCTGGAGCGTATTTGAGACAGGCAGTGGTCAGTGGACTTCACATTTAAGTAAATCTACATGGTTACAAACATATGGTTCAAAAAGATGTGATGTATAAAGTATATGTATATATATATATATATATATATATATTATTATTATTTTTTTTTTTATTTATCTTATTTTACAGATTGATGTATTTTTATTTTATTATATGGGTACATTTTCTCCACCCGTATTAATTTATGATTTACAAAAATCACCATTTAGGTTATTTTTCCTTATCTTTATTTTATTTATCATTCCAGGTAGGTGTGTAATCTAATTGTACACGATGTGCAAAATATTTGTGTTGTCATCAGTCACAAACATCATTTTCCGTTGGCTCTGGATTGATGGCACCTCAACAACTGCCTCAAAAAGAAGATCAAAGAGCAAAAAAGATTTCAGATTGCATTCTTCAGAGGGCATTTAGATACGCTGCAATTATAACATAGAGCTTTTTAGTTAGCATTCACAATATAACTGACTTACAAGTGATTTTGCGCAGCTTACATTTGCATAAAAGAGGCAAATAGGTTAAGTGCCTTCTGACACCCAAAATATGATTAAAGGACTCTTGACCTCTGGATTGCCCTACTTTTGTTTCTGGGTTCTTATACCCATAAGGCAAGTACTCTTTTAAGTGTTATGTCAACCCAGTACTGTGTATATTCTTGCTCCCCTGACAGTGCATTTTATTGCATTTTCTGTGGCCTCAGGCTACGTAGCAGTCAAAGCCAGATATCTTCTTTAGTGACCATTCCAACGAAGCAGCTGTGCAAACCTAGCAGTATTGACTCGTGCCCTTGCCCTACAGCATCAAACCAAGATGGATGAATCAAGTGGGAGCTCCTTGGCCTTGAAATAAGCTGCAATGTAATTCTGGGTCTTGTGTGATCCGCTGTGACCTCATGAGTGTTCCAATCAGCTCATCTCAGCGAGAATTTGTGCCAGTGCTGAAGACCCATAAGAACAAAACTCTGGGCCAAAGCGCGTGACCTCATCCACCAGCTCATATCAGGCCCTGCTTTCAGCAAGAAGAAATAAAGAGAAATATATGTGTAACATTAGGGAAATATATTTTGTTCTTATTTTTAAAAAAGCAATACAATTTATGATGTACAATATGAAACATACAAAATGCACAGTTTGAACAACAGATCTACAGCTTGGAAGCTTTTTATTTATTTATTTTCATAGAGCTATAGATAAATAAATGAATTTAGAAGTTTTCGAAAATGTATTTATTTATTTTATTACAGTCTACAGGAAATGTTATTAATGTTATTAATTGTTTTGCCACTAAAATGCTATTTTTTACAATGCTCTAATGTGTTTTTATATGATTTCATGTCATTTTTTTAGCTTAACTTATTTTTTCAACATATTTTTTTTATTTATTTCATATTTTTACAACATTTTTATTTTATTTTATTCTATTTATTGTACATATATTAATTCATTAATTCATTCTGAATAGCAGATCATCTACTGCTACTTTGCTAATTTTGCCCATCATGATTTAGATCAATTAACATTTTATGAAATTACTCTAAATTAATATTAATATATTAGTGCTCTAAATTAATTAATATATTGATGTATTCTTCATTCAAACTCAATTTGTTTGATTTTTTGTTAAAGGCTCAGTGAGAAGCACAATGTGCATTTGTCACTTGCGTTGTTCAAATAGAACCTAAATTAATTGCTTTTAAATGTTAGAGAAGTTGTTTTTGTCTTCCCATTTAAGTTCAGCCATTTCTAACTTATGAGAGATTTTACAGTTACGGATCACTGTAGGAGACAGATTTTTGTAGTAGAAGCTCACTCTTCCCCAGTGTAGCATCAGAATTTAGTGTTTTAATCGCTCATATGAACTCCGCTTAACTTGATCCATTAACATCACTCAGCGTGTTGAAGAGGATGATTTAAACATGCACAGAGTGAGGTCCGTTTGACTCCCTCTGGTGCGTCCTGATCCCGTCAGGGTGAGAGCAATCCCAGGCATTAGCTGTAAATCCAGGCTTGTAGGAAACATAAGAATGATAATGATAATCCCAGCAGACTCTTTTTAGAGAATCAAGCATAATTCTGAAGAAAGGAAGGTCAGAGTACTGAAGCATTAGCGACTCTTGAGCACCTTTGGGTTGAATTATTATTTCAACCCACTGAGAATACTCAACCTCTCACTTATTAAAGAATCAGCATTCAACTGGCTTCACTATAAATCCAGCAGGACCAGCATTTGAGACGAAAATTTTATCAGTGCACGTTCCTTTCCAGAAATTTCCCAAATATAAAATAAAGACAGCTTACAGAAAGTTTCAAAAAGAAAGCTTGAAGCGAAATAATGAAATAAAGAGAGCGAATCTGTAATCTCAGATTGGCGTATGGCATATGATTACACTGTTCCCATTAACATTTGGCAGTCACATCAATCTTATTGGTGAATTGATAATATTTCCATTCCATGTCATTTAGAAAATGGATGCTAAGGAAGGAAATGAACAAGATGGTTTACATTAAGTACTTTTTTATGCTATTTCATTAATTAAATTTAATTATAAGTCTTTTGACTCACTCAAATTTCCAGTCATATGTTTTATCTACCATCCAACCCTCAATTTTTCATTAAATGGATTTCAGCCACGGACATTTGGATGTACACAGCATTCCCAAAATCACATCGAGGGAACATTACGTTCTTCCACTGCACTTTGATTGATAGTGGAGGCTTGAGCTTCAGAGAGCACCATGGAGCATGTCAATATCGAGCGCATAGATCCTTTCTTCACAGTTCATGGGGACCTTTTCATTAGACAAGCTGGTGTTCTGTGTTAAAAGTCCACCCTGACTCATTTTTCAATAGATTTTGCATGGCATATCGGGTCCCCTGTTGCTGCCCTCCCCGTGGGCTCTCGGCCCAATGCTGCTCTTAAGTGATTATGTGTTTAATTTCAGCATGTCATTGATTCGGCGCCTTACGGTGCAATTGAAAATGCATGGTGTTTTTGGTCTGTTTACTTTTAAAACATATATATTAAGTTTAGAACATATATATGTTCTAAACTTAATAGAATCCTTTAAAAAGTGTTTTACACAATGGCAGCCAAATATTTAGAAGAAAAAATATTATTAAAAAGTTATATACATTTTCTTTTTCATATTTTACTTTCTGTGTTATTATGCATGATGTGATTATGGCTTATCCACGATTGTTTTGTTTAATATTGTTACAGTTTGTATGTTTAGTTTTTTTTTCTTTCCAAATCAGTTTAACCTAACAATTTACATTACACCGTACATATAGCTTGAATGTAATATTTAATACCTTTTAGGCCTTTTAATATACATTTAAGAATCATTTTCGCAACCTTGACTCATTTGAAATACATGCCTCTTCATACACATCTGCAAAACTGAAAAAAAAAAAAAGTACTCATACATATGAATCGCTGCAGTTTCCAGTTGAAATGAACACTAGTGGCAGTAAAACTCCCACAACGTTCATTACTTTTCACACAAAAGTATGATTTACATGTACATTTTTGATTGAATAAAGGCTCATTTTCACACGTTTAGTTGCAGAATGCAGAATTATGGCATGCCTTTTTAACACAATTTTAACATTATGATTTAAAAACTGATACTTTTGAACATGATCACATCTACAGTTTCATAGGTATGAGTTTTAAGTTCAGCCAGTTTTCATTACTTTTGCATTTGTAGGTTTAGGTTTGATGTAGGGGATATTTCCAACATAACAGAGCATTAATAACGACACTCACTGGATATTTGAATTCTGACCGGCAGCAAAACATACCTCGAGCAGGATTATAAAACACTGCAATACATACCTGTACCAACTTAACACAAACACGCCATGGCTACGTATTAAACGTGTGTTTTAGTACCACTCTCTGGACATTGAAACTGCATTGAAACGTTCAGTAAGGTACATAATTACGGGGTTGCAGAATGTATGTAAAGGCAAATATTTCCAGTGAGCTTGGGTTGCATATCCTTTATGTTTGTAAATATTATGGTATTTGCTTTCTTTCAAAATCATTTTTCTTTTTTCAAAATATATTTTCTCTGTGTTAATATAATATATATCAGAACATGTTGCACTGTATAACAGTGTAGCAAAACTGAACTATGCATACTTTAAAAAAAGTTTATTTATTTAAAGCGGAGTTAAGAATGATGCTTTAGTTTATGAAGGTTTAAGCAGAGTTGGCGAGAGCCTCTGAAAGGATATCCAGTCTTCATGTGGCCCATACTGTTTGTCTGTATTGAACATTCTGTACTTTACTTTGTACTCTTTTTTTACAGCCTTGGACCTCTTTGAAGGCATTATATTGCATTAGCCTTCACTGACAAAAGATAGATGTGCTGTTGACCTCATTCTAAAGCTAGACAGTATGATAGAAGAGTGTTTTCACAGAGCTTCTTTGAACTTCAGAGTGTAGGGAGTAACAGGGTGCCTATTACAGACTCAGTAGCTTCACAGAGAGCATCTGATTGAATAGACATGTGTCCATCGCATGATTTACTTGAAATATGGGTGCTTTTCATATGTGTAAATAGTTAATATAATGTATGAAACCAATTTCCTGCCAGCACTATGGATTTCGGTCCAGACCAGAATTGTTTGAGTGTAGCTTTGATGGCTACCTCAAATGAATTACTAATTGTCAAATATTTGTGAGGTTTTAATAATTTAGGAATCAGTTACCTCATTTTATTCCCTGCCACATCTCCAAAAAAAAAAAAAAAAAAATACTAATAACTAAAAATTGTACAAAATTAGTTATTAGTATTTATTTATTTATTTTTACTCAATATCCTGATTTATTTTGTTTTATAGGTGTAAAGGTAAGCATTTTTGCTGACATTTGTGATTCATGTGAATACTCCAGCTGCTGTGATAGCTGTTTAAAACAACTGAAAAGCCCCATCTGGAAATAAGGCCATCATGCTTGCAGCAATACCTAATCTGAGCTTCATATTATTGTGATTCAGACCGGTTTCAATGCTGCACATATGGCTTTTCTCCAAAGAAAAGCCTATATTGTGGGAATAATGTGTTTACATGAAAAACAAAAAAACTAACAAAAAAAAAACACTGTAAATGTTGTTAATGGGTATTGAGGTTTAGGAGCCATTTCCCAGGAAATGTCAGTAATTCCCAGCTGCCATATTTTGAGGCTTGCTTTGTTTGCATTACTGAATTATGGTCACGGCTGGGCAGCTCCAGTCTCACAGTTCACTTCCTCTGAGATCTGAAAGCCTGGTTATTTGTAGCTGTAAATCAGCTGAGGTAGGGGTTGTGATACTAGATAAAATGAATTAGACAGATGGTCGATGTGTTATAACTTTAAGCAAAATAGAGTTTGCCAGCTTCAGTGGAGTTGACTGTGCGTAATAGTGTGAATTATGAAGAATTAATTAGATACAGGTAATTGTCTACTGAAATCAAGCAGGGTTGGGGCCATTCATGAATTGAATTGAGAATGAATGGTAAATTCCAATTCACTTCCTGGAATGGAATTGGAATTGGAACTGCATGCAGCTGACAAGAAATAGAATTGGGAAGAATTCAATTCAGGAAGAATTCCACTGAATTATGTTTATTGCTGAGCATTTATTTGTTGTTGCATATAAAGACATTTGAATAACATTAAGTGTATTTGATTTGTTTATGTTAAAGTTATGTAATCTAAATTTACCTTGTAATTGAATTGCATAATGTTTAAATCAAGACCAAAACATTTGGTAATCATACATTGAACGTATTCAGAAATGGGATATGAATATAAATATGAATATTCTTTCAATTATTAATTCATAATGTACTGTTATTTACTTTGATCAACTCTATTTCAAACATTGCTTGATATTTGTAAATCATCATAAATAAAGTTCAAATGTATGTCTTTAAATGCAATGACAAATAAATGCTCAGCAATAAACAGAATTCAGTGGAATTCCTCCTGAATTAAATTCCACTTCCTGTAATTTCAATTCAATTCCAATTCTGTTTCCTTTAATTGTTGTTTAATTCTAATTCCAATTCCATTTCCTTCTTTGAATGAGTTCATTCCTGAATTGACCCCAACCCTGCTTTCAAGTCCTCTTTTTTTTCTCAGTCAAGTGTAAAAATATGTTTTGCTCAATTCTATTTTTATTGCTTTTCATTTTGTGTATTTTAAATTGATTGATTGAATTATACAGTTCTTTTTGGACACTGACACAATTTTCAAAAGTTTGGCTCTATATGCCATCAGAATACAAATAAAATATGAAACAATGAAGATTAAATTAAAATGCAGAAGTTAAGCTTTACTTCAAGGGGTTGAACAAAAATAAAACATGCATAGGAATTACAACCATTTTAATACACAGTGCCCCCATTTCCAGGGGTTCACATGTGATGAGACAAATGGCTCTCATGGCGTAAATGTATTTGAGTGCGCTTTTTAGCAAGACACAGAGTTACGATTACAGAGTTACGATTACAGAGTTACGATTAATAATGCATACATTTCATACAATTACTTAAAGAATATCATGTTAGGACTTCAAAACAATATTAATATTCTGGGAGATTTGAAAACCAATGCTTTTGAATGTTAACAGCACACACATCCCGCTTCATATGTGTTTTCATAGACAGGTTTGTTTGGTATCTCATGGAGTACAGAGATATACTTGAGAGGAAAGGAGCGCCGGTTGAATTCCATGTAACTACTGTTCAATAAAACAGTTCAAATCTGCATAAAAGAAAGGTACAGTTGCATCAACAAATGTGTTTTGCATTTGTTAACACTATCGGGTAGGTTTAAGGTTGGATTTGATGCAGGGCATATTTCCAACATTATAGAGCCTTAACTTTCAGCAACAATCCATGGATATTTCAATTCTGAACTGCCACAATACAATTAAATCAACGTAATAAAGATGTGCCAGAGTTTGTGTATTGAACCTGTGTTTTAGTGCCACTCAGTGGACATTTCTCTTTAAAACGTGCAGTAAGGCATGTAAAACCGATGTGTCACAAAAGTATGTATTTTTTATTAGATTTACGTGGACGAGAACAGTGTTGGATGATTGGAGAATATTCTTTTAACAACATCCAGTCAAGAAAAGGACACTCCCCAGGTGGTAGATATGTCACTGTCAAAGTCTACAATCTAGAGAAGATCAAATGCAATACCAATATTTGATCTTCACCAGATCAAATACAATAAAGAAGCTATACCACTTCTGGAAAAGCCTTAATTGGATATCTGAAATCAGGATCTTCTTTTAAGAACTTCTACCAGAGCGATGGGGGGAAAAAATATGGAGAAGGCTTAGAACAGCTCATGTATCCAAAGATTATATACAACATAATCTGTGAAACACAGTGGAGCAGTGTTATGACATGGGCATGCATGTCTTCCAGTGGCACTGTGTTACTGGAGTTTAGTGATGATGTGACAGAGGACCGAACAGCCGGAATTTGTAATTTTGAAGTGTATAGTGATATACTCTCTGGCCAAGTGGAGCAATGCTATTTGGGGGGACTACAGCACAAGTAACCCAAAAAAGGGTTACAGAAATTTGTAAAAATAGAAATAATAAAGTAAAAATATGGAATATTATGCAATGGCAAAGTCATTCTTCTAATCTCAACCCGATGGAGCATGAAGTTCATTTGCTGGAGACAAAACTAAAAGCAGAGATACCCACAAGCAAGTCAAGTAACCTTTTTTATATATCACTTTTAACAATACAGATTGAGTCAAAACTCTTTGCAGCGCATTGAAGAGTAAAGTGCCAGTATTGTATAATGACAAGATTAAACGCTATATATTATTTATTTATTTATTTTTACAGTGCCAGACGGCAAATGACAATGCAGCAACAGAGCTGATGTATATAACAGCAGCATGACTGACATGCTGGTAGAAGCTAAAGCATATAGACAGGCAGGCAGGAGCTTCTCTCCACACCTGTCCAACCCGTTGAGCAGTTGCTGGAAGAATCTGTGCTTTTTTTGTGTGGATTTGGGATTGGTTTCTAAACTTCAGAATTAGTAAGCCTGAGACTGAAGTGTGTGAAGCAGGTTGTGGATCAGCACAGCAGAGCGGGTTGGTAAAGGTCAGAAGGGTGGTTCATTTAATCCAACCCTGATGGTGCCTGAATTTTTTATGGAAACCCCAGTGGCCATTCACAAAGCAATCTGTCAGTGCTTTAATTACTATCAGCGTTTATTCTGTTGGTTTTCACATTTTCTGCTATTGGATTACACTTTCTTAAAAAGGGTGTGTCTACTAAATACTGAGCACCGAGTACTTAGGACCATGTAATATATATATTTTTTAATTAATTTATTTATTTTTTTATAAATCTGCAAAAATGCCAAGTCAAGTTAAGTCAATTTTATTTATATAGCGCTTTTAACAATACAGATTGTAGCAAAGCACTGAACATTTTCAAATAGGAGAACAGAGTGATGGTAATGTATAATGTCGAGAGTAAACTGTTTATTTATCAAATTAAGAGACGGTCTCTGTAATCAAAATGACGATAATCACTATAAATCAGGATTTGATTGATAAATGTGTATTAGTGTGTAATGTGTAATAAATTATTTTACTGTATGTGTAAGCCAGAGTAAAGAGATGTGTCTTTAATCTAGATAGATTAAACTGACAGAGTGTGCCTGCCTCCCGAACAGTATTAGGTAAATTGTTCCAGAGTTTGGGTGCTAAATAAGAAAA